>JBBPCS010000375.1:5043621-5063050 GCA_037974645.1 Hollardia meadi
AAGCAAGAGCAAGCAGATAGTGCTCCATTAACTCTTACACAATGTTAAAAACATACCACGATCTCACTAGAAAACGTAGTGCATGGCGGAATGTCAGCAGTCAGATGGGGCTACCAAGTTTGTGATTAGGCAGACATCTAGTTTTTGAACTAAACCCAAAGCTAATGTTTGTGTGCGTACCAGACAGACACAGTGACAGGGGCTATATCACAAGTATAGCTATATAAACAGTTGGTAACTACAAAAGGTTAGCTTAGCAACAGTAAATCCCATCATGTTGTTACATAGAAATTATAGTTTGTTTTTTGCAGAAAAGCCAGCTTTACCTAAAGTATCAGCATTGCTGTAAACATAACTAAAATATTTTTTAAATTTGTGGAACTTTTTTTGTCGTTGCAATTTTATCGTCCAAATTACACAACCTCCACATAACCAAGTCAATCGTTTCATACATTTGCTCTTCTGTGCATGCTTCCACGCTTTGAAGCCTTTGTATGTTCTTGTTATGTAGGAGTGACTTCAAATCGGATTCATACATTTCGTTGAGCGATGCCTCAGCTAAGACAAAACCGGTCACTTACAAACAAATGTTCCAACGTGGCCAAGTGGCAGACACAACACTGGCAGATGAGTCACGATGCTCTGGCAGACTTGTAGCTGTCAGTCAATGATCACGACTTCAGCACATTAGTTTCAAACTTGTGAGAATAGTAACACTCTGAGGCTGCAAACTGTAGTCTCTGTTACTCATTTAGGTTTTGGTGCAACCTTGCAGTGACAAAAGCCAACAGCTTAAAGGTCACTTAAGCTTAAGCGGTTAAGTGGTATCCAAACACAGAGAGAAGAAAATACAGAGTCAGGCTTTATATTTCCTGTAGCAATGGCAATACATGACCCGATTCTACTGACCACTCGTCAATTTACTGTTAGACAAATAATGGTAGCGCCGAGGCACAGAGGATGCAGCTACATAAGTCAAGGTGAACAGATGAAAACCACAGCGTCACTGACTGAGCAAACTGCTGTATAAGAGTGTCGACTTGACACCTCAAGGACAACAGGCTGAGTTTGCTGCTAGCATGATGCATGCTCTGCTCGGGTTTCTGCTTCTTCATCTTCTGACACCTCTTGGACTTAACGGTAAGACTACCAAATCTGGTTCTAAGTCTCAGGTCTACAAATGCTACACTAACTCATTGTTATTTCATCTTTTTTTCCTTTTTTTTTTTTACAGCACTTGGAAGTGAAATCATAAATGGTAAAAAGGCCCCCGAGAACTTAATGCTGTATATGGCCTCAGTACAAAACAACGATAGTCAACATGTCTGTGGAGGATTCCTCATTAGTGAAGACTTGGTTGTCACTGCTGCACACTGTGACCGCCAGTGAGTAACTTTCCTTTTCACATTTTTATTTATTTTACACAACTGCTACTACTAATATTACCCTCAATGAACACTCAGGGAACCTACAAGTGTTGTTCTTGGCACCCACAATCTCAAGAAGATTAATGACACAATGAGATACACTGTGAAGAGATGCAAGCACCGACGTTTTGTCGACGAACGAAATGGCAGTGACATCATGCTGCTCAAAGTAAATATCCGTCTTACAATAAATAAGAGGCTTTTTATCTGTGTGTGCCATTGTTTTTTATGTTTTGATTCCTGCCACTACCCTGCACCCTATACATTTTATACATTTTGTGTGCGTTGTTCATTTGAAATCATGCAATACTTTCATGTTCTGTTTATTTCAGTTCAAATACCCCCAAAACCGTTAAAACAAAGCATGTCACTATTCACATCTTTTTTTATTTCAATTCCAATTCTTATTTTATTTTGAAATTTTGGCTTTGTGATTTGTTTCGTGTCTCCAGCTGTCTAAAAAAGCTCGACTGGACAACAGAGTACAACCGATTCAACTTCCAAAAACGGAGGTTAAAATAAAAGATAAAAAAAAGTGCCGTGTGGCTGGATGGGGTTTCACAAGAACTGGTGGTAAAGTTGTTGACGTGCTGCAAGTGGTGGATGTGCCTTTTGTTAACCTGGAGGTCTGTAAGACCAAATGGCATCATAGAGGATTTGATCTTCCTGACAATGTCATCTGTGCTGGTGGATATGACACAAAGAAAGGGTTCTGTCGGGTACGTATGTTTTCTGTCCATTAATAGAAAATGCTTTATAACGTAAATAATGGTAGCTTGTCTGAAAGGTTTTTAGTCTCAGAAATCAAATAAACAAATTAGGCTTCTTCCTCCTCACAGGGTGACTCTGGTGGCCCTCTAGTGTGCGACGGGATGGCTGTTGGTGTCGTGTCTTTCAACATGATGGACAACTGTGACTACCCAAATATACCCAATGTCTATACAAATTTATCAAAATACCTTCACTGGATCAAAGAGATTCGCAAGAAAAAAAATTGTTAAATGTAAGAATTCAGCATACTTGTGTTATATTGTACTGGCGCTAACTTTAAATCTCGTCTTAAAACTCACTTTTACTGAAGGCTATTTCTTAACTGACTCATCTTTTTGGACAAAGCTTTTTTTTTCTTTTTGCTTGAAATATGCGCTATAAATAAAACTATTATTATTATGGAGGCATTGCTTTGTTTATATTTATGTTATGTTTTGTTTTCAATTTGCAGTTTTCACTAAGTCAGCAGCAGCTGAGTTTGTTGCAGCTTGAAATATTCATGATCATTCATGTCATATCATTATTCATTATTATTATATTATTATTATAGTGTTTGTCCTGCATAATGCATATTTCCACATAAGTTTCAGATTTAACTTGAGAAAATATGATATCACATCTATTAGTCAGGACCACTATAGTCAGAGAAACTTAGATTAGGCCTACCATTTGCAGTAAGTTATATTTGGCGGTATGGCCCTGTTCTGAGAGCACACCTCCCCGCCCTTCCATATGCCTACATGGACAGGCTAAGGCAGGGAGTTGAGCAGCAAATACCCCTCAGGGTAAAGAACAGAGCAGGCATCAATGACAACAGAACTGACATTGAATAAGTCAGACACAGCCTAAAAAGGGGGTGGAGGTAGGTTGCAAAATGGCTTGCAGAGGAAGCAGGAAGAGTAGGCAGGGAGAATTCCCGGTGAACTGGCAAGCTGATTGGCCTGCAATGTCAGGCCAGTGTTAAAAATGTCAAATGAAAGTGGTTAAATCAAAAAGAAAACAACACAGGGCACCTACAGTCCCTCAGAACAGTAGACCGTCAGCCCCCCTGCCTGCGATTAACCTGATGGTATGATCTCTTTCACCACACTCGATCGGTCACGTGCACATAAACATCAACACATTGTTCGGTCAACGCATGGAGTAAGTGTGGGTGAGCAGCAGTGTGGTGAAAAAATGGACAGCACAGGAGAGAGAAATACGAGAGAAAGAAAAGAGGTAGAGCTGACAGGGAGCGCATTGGAGAAAAGCCTGGGAGGAAAGTGCTGCTAAACTGCTATGTTTCAAAAAACAGAATCATGCCATAAAGGAAAGCAGGCTACTTTTTACTGTCAGGTAGAAGTATATTGAGTAACTCAGAGCTACCAGCTTCATGATAATAAACAAAAGTCCAGTCAGAGCCCTGAGGAAATGCCAAGTGCAAAGCAAACACTCAAAAAGTGCACAAAAATTACAAATACTAAATCCATCCTGTTGCCTTCATCACATAAGTGCAATTGACTAACATCTGAAACTGAACGTGGCTTTTAATTATTTTTTTGATGTATTTTAAACTAAAAGTAAAAGATACGTTACTGACATAAACAGTAAAGTTAAAAACATATTCAAACAAAATGCTGACAGTTTGTGGTCTGTTGTGAATGAAGTGAATGTGGAGATTTTTCAGCCATCAGAGGTCTCACCGTAAAAGGAGTGGACGTCGTCATCGGATTTCGATGGGCAACCGAAGAACGCCTAAATTATTGTCCCAGTCCGCCCGTGCGTGCAGCTAATGTACAGTAATGGTCGTTTGGGACGAATAAAGTAAAAAAAAGTAGCGTGAATAAACACAAATGATCCTGCTATCAAACACATAAATGCAAGACAAAAAATTGCTTTGCTTTCTGTGTGAACATATTTTTACACTTTCTATGGTGTGAAGAGGAGATGAGCCCCTCACTTCAAAGCGGCGGCGAATAAAGAGAAATCTTGACTTTCAAAGATTTAAAAACATAATGACGCATTTTGCAACGAATGTGCCTTTTATATGGTGATGTTCTCATTGTAATAGGTACAGTAGTTTGAATGCTGGTTGCATTGTATTTTGCACTGCTTCTATTTTGCACTATTTTGTTCTTCTGTGTAATAGTTTGTGAATAAGGCCTAATGTGTAACAGTTTTATACAAAGAAAAGTTGAATAAATACACATTTTGCACGAATTATGCTCTTTATTGCATTTATTCTATTTATCTATTTAGTTTTTCTCACTGTAACTTTGCAGCTGGAGCAGGATGGGAAATAATGTAGTCTTGCATATAGTGACCCTGCAAGATCCACAGTCTTTTTATATAATAGTATAATAGATTGTGAACTAAAGTAGGCTTGTCTGAGGAACAAAATTACCGGGCTGAACATGAGCCCCACTCCATTTTTGTACATCAACTGCGCTGGTACATCTGATTATAGATTTCTGAAGAGAAAATCACTGAATAAAGTCAGATTTAATGCTGCAGACACTGAATACATATTACTGCAACAACTGTGATAACCAAAGTGAAGTTGCCAAAAGCAAGCAAGCAAACAAACAAACAAACAAACAAACAAACAAACAAACATGACAGGAAGAGCATTTCTATATTATATATTATTATATGTAAAGCAAGGTAATGCTTTTGTGTATATGTTTGTGCTCACCTGCATGTATTAATTAAAAAGCATTAGTTTCATTATTGTTATTAAGAACATTAATGCTGAAATCTGAATGCAGAAAATATTGGTTAGAACAAATACAATTCTAAGGACAAACTGGTGCAAATGTTGCTAATGCTGCTGCTCTTGGATGGCATATACTGAAATCATTACTCAACAGAGCTATTGCACTCCACTATAAGGGATATTATGCAAATACCGCACATGTCAACATGAACATTTTTGCAATAAGTGTTTCCCATGATGCAATGTCAGATATCATACCTTGGGCACATGTCCATATGTTTACAAATTTGCCTCCAGGATCAATCAGTGAATGAAACTACTATTTTTATTTCCTGCAACTCCTTTGCTGAGCCAATTAAAGTTCTCTTAGTGTGGTTAAATATTATTCACAAACAGTGCAGGGAGGAGGATCCAAAAAGTCCCAGAATGAACAAAAATGATACGTACATTTATCGGAAATGTAACATTAAAAATACATTTTGACTGAAATGGAGGAAGAATGATTAATACGACTCACTGTGAAAGCCCATCACACATTGATCACATAATCTATGTGCACCAAGCAAATATACTATAATGAACCAAGCTATCACAAGCTCACAGAAAGAATGTGACCATTAAAGTCAAAATAAAATAAATTGACCCCCTAGGAAGACATGTTGTGTGTGCTGCCACGTAACAGATAGTCTGCACAAAATTCAATTATAGCACAATATAATTGAAACTTTTTACATTTGTGAAAATTATTTCTTCAACCAATTTATTCAATTCTGGTCAATTAAATCGTTAACAGACAAATGTCAACGTTTGGCTTAGCGCACAAACAAAAACTCCACAGAGTTACCCAAAGGTTTTTCCTGTTGAGTGTTAGTTGATGTACCTCATATTTTGTCCATCGAAAAAGTAGCAACAAGTGCGTTTATCAACATTTAATAATAATTAAAAATTTAAAGACTACACTTTAACCCCACACAGCTGAGAAACTCAGTTGCATGTTAAAGCAGAATTATCGAGAGTCTGCAGCACGTTGCATTACACAAAACCACATTCTTTTCCTTAAGAAATCTTTTTAACACAAACCTGATGTAACCTGCCGCAAAGAGGAACGTGAAGTAACTCATAACAAGTTTTAAATTTATGAACTAACACTGAATAAACCACAACTTTTAAACACACACACACATACTCACATCGCCACTCATGATTCACATGGATATATTTGTTTTTCAGACAACGTGGATTTTTAACTACAGTGTTTAACAAACTTTTTTTTTTTTTTACAATTGCTAAACAAGTGTGTAACTTTCAGTTAATCAGTCGACGTGATTTTTGGGTGAACGGTTTGGCAGTTTGAACCAAAGCACTGTTTGCCTCTGAAGCCGTTATAATGCCACCACTTGCTTGCATCTATTTTGAAACTATCTTTTAAAAAAAACGAAAACCACATCTTTTGCAATCCCACCAACAACTTCACCAAAAAAAAAAAAAAATCACGACAGCATGTTAGCAAACAGACTGAAGCAATAAAAACCACAAAATATGCAAGATATTTTCATCTCCAAAAATAATAAGAGCAACAGTGTTAAGTGTGGATTCGACCAGATGCCATGGCATTCGACTTTGTACTGCTGCTGATCTTTGTCCTTAATGGTAAGCTATCTATACATTGTAAAGATATAAATCTGCATTTACTACAATCCTCATGTATCTTTGATAAACATAACAATGAAAGAAAGATGATTTTGTCTTTCAGGAGCTGATGGTTCTCATATTATTGGAGGCAGAGAAGCTGCCCCCCACTCGCGGCCCTACATGGCCTTGTTGCAAGTCCGAGGTCGCCTGAGCTGTGGGGCATCCCTGGTGAGAGAGGACTTTGTCCTCACAGCAGCACATTGTCAAATACCTATGTAAGAATTTTTAAAAAACATATATTTTTTATCTAATCGGCAGCAATAATATAACTACTTCAACAACAAATTACTTGAGATTTTCAGGAGCCTGAGACTCTGAGACGAAACATCATGACCATTTCTCAGTGTGTACAATAGCTTGATTCCCTATAGTTGTTGCATACAAGTCTTTCTGTTTTCATTGCTACAAGTTATATGTTCACTGTGCATGGTGAATTACCATATTTTTTATATACAGAATTATTCAAGTCTCAGCAAGGTGATTGTTGCACTGTACTGAAGTGAATGGAAAGCACCGCTTCCAAAATGATTATGTTATATTGTTTTGAAGGTAGTCAATATGTTTTCTCTTAACAGACACAGAGACTGAGGTGGAAAATGATTTCTGTCAAGAGAGATTAGTAGCAGCCTTAACATCAGATCTAATTTCCAGTCATCATTCAATTGTGATTTCTAGACCATACACAGTTGTTCTTGGAGCTGATTCCCTGTCTGGTAATGAGTCTACAAAGCAGGAGTTCAGGACCATCAGATCCATTCCACATCCCAACTATGATGGGCATGCAAATGATATCATGCTCCTAAAGGTTTTCAGCTGTTGTTTACTACACTGTATCACATTTATTTGGGAGAATTCCGCTTCATAATGATTTCAACTTTGCAAAAGAACATAAAACATGATGCAAAGATTGCACAAAATCAACCATTAATCTTCTCATCTCAGCTCAACGGCAGGGCCCAACTGACTGAAGCAGTGCAGCTGATCTCTCTGACAAGGGGCAGGCTGAGAACATCCAGTAAGTGCATCACAGCTGGCTGGGGGGACGTAGGGGATAACAACACCTTACCAGCCAGGCTTCAGGAGGTCAACGTAACTACCCTGTCGCAGCAGACCTGTCGTAGGAGATGGCAAGGTGTTCCCATCCCCAGGACAATGATTTGTGGCGTTGGAGCTGCCATCTTTCAAGGCTTCTGCTCGGTAAGAAAGTACACTGGCTAGTTAGTCAGGCACCCTAACTGACCTTTAGAGGCATTTTTAAGTGGAGACAAAAAACATCTTTTAAATGATATGGATATCACATGTGCATTCAGTAAATGTGAGCAAACCAGATGTTAAGATCTGATATTGATATTGTTTTGTTCCTGCTGTAAAATGATGTGGAAACAAAACCACACAGGATATTTTAAGCAAAGTATCTCACTGTTAAAAGTGTACTGAGCAGAGTTCAATCGACTCATTACATTAAGTGCCTAAAGAAAAATGATCAGCTTATGACTACCCAGCATGCATTGTTTGACAGTCAAAACATATATAAAACATATATGATGGAAACTTGCTGTTTTTTTGTCATACATTTTAAGATAAATCATGGTTGTTTGTTCTCACTGCAAAAGATTATTGAATACAATCTCGACAGCTCCCTTACACTTGAAATGGACAAGCATTTCCTGACAGTAGTTTCACATATTGTGCCAACGCTGCAATAAAGTAGCTCTAATGGGAGCCGTTGCAGCTGAAAGTTCTTTATACGAAATAAAAAACTGACTCTGAAACTGAGAAAATGAGCAAGGCAAAGAAATTTGTAATATCTGTTAATGTGATTGAACAATGTGTTGGTTTAACTTAATATCTTAAGGTCATTGTACATGTTTTATCAAGGTAATTTCAATTAACAATTAGTTTTATAAAAAGGAAGGCGTCAAAGAAGACTTTGAGCTAATTATTCAATTCAAGTTAACTCAAATATTTAAGGCAGCAGTTGAATTTACATTTAAAGAAGTTGAAACAGCCCAAAATGATTTACTGTGTGTTAAGTGTCTCGCATCTTTCCTGTTTAAGGGGGATTCAGGTGGACCATTGGTGTGTGATGGAGCTGCAGCAGGTGTTGTCTCCTTCTCTGGCAGGCGATGTGGAGACCCCAGGACCCCTGATGTTTACACGCGCATATCATCGTTCAGCGACTGGATTACAAGCGTGATAAACAGCAATTAGGCAGACTGAATGTAATGTGTCAACATGCTTATTTGGGGATATATCAATGCTGAGGTTGTTGAGGTGATGTGAAAAATGTTTCTGTCACCCCCACTTGTCAAATTTTGTTTTTGTCATATTGTACGTATGTATTCAAAATGTGTCACGCAAAACTCTAAACTAAAAAATGACAACGGTCAATTCCCATGCACAAATTTTTTGTTGTATATTGAAAACATGTACCAAACAATGACACCACCCTCGCATGATGAATTTTGTAGCCAATAAAGCTTTGGAGAAAAAAAAAAAGTTTTTGGCTCAAAGTGTTGATGTTTATGTATTTGGTTGGTAGGTAGATTCATTCTTGAAGCATAAATGGCGCCCTACTGTGATTGTTTCATTTATAACAAAGGTTGGACAGCCATGCAGGTGAGGCATTCAGATGAATTACACATTCAGGTAATATTTCAAGATCATTTTAAAATGTGCTCATCACCTCTGCTGCCCTCGAGTTTCATGCAAATACACAACATGTGTATCCTAATGATTTACGCTGAAATAATTGAAATGGACAACAGTACCCCACAAGAATGTGCAGGTACAAATTTAATTTATCTGACAGATCAGGTGTGTGGCAATAAGACAGTCCCAAAATTTGCACCAAGCATGCAGCAGCTCAATGTTGTGACAGTCCTAACAAAGATAATAAAATGTTAAATGTAGAGAGAACTTGTAAACATAACAATGACTTAATATTTAGTGCTACGGTTTCCATAGAACTTTAACACAGCCTCTATGCAGTCTGCCCCTTTAAATGAAATGTTGGACTAGTCTTGCGTCACAGAAAATCCCGACCTAACTTTACCAGTGTGGTCGATGTGGTGTGTACTTTTTCATGCCGATCATGCACACCAATACTGTAACTACGCTATTTCCGAAAACCCTCGAACGCAGCATGCAGCACTGTTGACAACCCAACACCTACTTAAACCAACTAACCCGTAACTTGCGTCTTTAAAGGCATGAAGTCCATATCATTGTCGTTAGAACGCCAATTCCCATGAGCCACTGCGCGCGCGTTCATGTCCTTCTCTGCGGTCATGGTAACCGAAGGCTTACTGGGAACTAGAGTCTCTTCTCCGCATCTCCCATTTTTTTCTACAGGTTTCGCAAGAACTACATTGGCGGGTTAGTGTGTGGCAACATTTCTCTGCCAGACGAACTGAACAATACTGATATGAAATCTTCGTAGAGGTAATGAAAATATGTTTCGAAGGGAGAATAAGGCTGTTCACATCCAGTTGTTGCTGGCGTTTGTTACCTGCCGTCACGGAAAGCGATAAGCGGATGTAGCTTGCCGCCTCCACTTAACGTACTTACAGTAACATCTGCATTGAGGTAGCCAGAGCTAGGACAGTGTTACTACAGTATGAGGTGTAGTTGTGTTGGATTTAGTCCAGGACAGGTGTTATACGGCATTATTTATCGCCTAGTTTATCCCCATTATATTTTATACGTATGTTGCTAGTGAATAGTTATTGGCACTAAAATGTAATCAGCTAACTGTATTTCGTCAGGGAGAGTGAAACGGCTGACGTATTCTCTTTTAAGTTGTGTCAGACAGATTTTTTTTATTGGCTTTGAAATCCTTAACAGAGGCGATGAGATTTGATAGACTAACTAAATATGACAAGCTACACAATCTCGCCTTAGGAGAAAACCGTGACCTCCATGTTTGTGTAGTTGTAAAGTAAAAGACCCCGGAAGTTATTCCAGCTTGGTAACGTTATCCATTGGCTGTTAGAGTTGTCAGTCTGCTGAGCAGTCTGCAGTCTGTCACGGGTCTCTTTACAGCCCAACCTCTCAGCTGAAGTAGAAGTCTTCCTCATGCTATGTTGTATTCAGTATGTCAAGTTTGGCAGCTGTTATATTCACTCACATAATAACTGAACATTGCCCTACCTTTCTCTTTACCAGTAGCCATTGAATTTCTGGAGGCATGTCCAAGAAAAGGGGCAGGTATGTAGAAACAAAGCATCTGCATATGTCATCACACAAACCCATTATTGGTGGTTTTGGGTATACATTTCTAGAATTAACTGATAGTTTGTATTTGATTTATAGCTGATTTAAGTAATTATCTGCATTAAAAAAAAAAAGTTGGTTATTTGAAGTCTCACCTACAGTAGCTCAACAGAAATCTCTCAAATGCAAGTCACGTGTAATCAAACAGGTTCCTCAAGTTGCATAGCCTGATTTTCGTAAAGACATTTGTACATGTTTAAGCTGTATACTTTGTTCTAAACTTGACCACAGACACGCAAACCTGCACATTCATCTTGTTTTATCAGAAAGCGGAGTAGCGGGGAGCTGAGTGACACGTTGACCCCGGACCCCAACAGCATTCTGGGAGTCCGCATTCAGCATAACTGGCGTGAGAAGGGGAACCAGAGCAAGTGGAAGGGAACAGTACTGGACAGGCTCAGTGTGAACCCTTCTCTCTTCATGGTGAAGTATGACGGCTTCGACTGCGTCTACGGAATCGAGCTGTTCAAGGACGAGAGAGTGTCGAACTTACAAGTCCTGTCGGAAAAAGTTGGTGAGTTAGTTAACCTCTCTCTTAATCTGCGGCAGCTAGTTTGCGACTGTGGGGTTATGGCTTTCCATGTTTAGTTTTGTGGCCGTTTCTCCGCAGTAAACAACAAGATCAAGATCCCTTCAGGAGCGGAGGAGCTGGTCGGCAAAGCTGTGGAGCATCTGTTTGAAAAGGAGGATGGAGAGAAGAATGAGTGGAGAGGCATGGTCCTCTCCAGAGCTCCAATCATGACCAACTGGTATTATATCACTTATGAAAAGGACCCCGTTCTTTATATGTACCAGCTGTGGGATGACTACGCTGACGGAGACCTCAGGATTCTGCCTGAAGCAGGTACTGGTAATTTGGATATAACAAAGACAGATTGATGCTTCACAAAGCTTTATTTAGTCTTTTATAGTCTTGTCCTAAGGCTTCAGAGATAGACTCAAGAGTGACTGCTATGTGACTTTATCACTTAATCTGGCATGAATAGCATGTGAGTTCATCAGCAGTAATGGCAGTCAGGGTGGTCATGGAGGTCTGTGCTTATCACAGCATCAGGGGGGTTGAGTCCCATTAGCAAGCAGGCAAAATTACGTATTTGAAAGTCCATCAAAGTACTTGGAGTTAAATCAAACACTGTTTTCTTGGGGAGATTGGATATTTGTGGTTATATAAATAAATTTATATGATTAGAGTCAAGACTCTGATCAGTGATTTCATCCAAGCAATGTTTCTGGAGCTTCTTCCTGAGGTCATGGGTATATTTAAACCATTTACATAAATAAAGATGGACGCCGCGTCTCCACTTCCTCCCATTGTACAAAAATGGCAGCGCTCATATCCATATCCCGGATACGAGTGCTGCCATCTTGCGCTGGTGACGTCATTTGGAGCCAGTGTCTGCGCAGTAGCAACCGGGCAGCGGAGCCGCGGTATCGAGTTCCTGCCCATACACCTGCCCGCCCAATCGCAAACAGGGTTCAGCTGTCAATCATGACGTTTCAACCCATTTTTATAGCATTAAATAATTAAAATGAAACTGATCAGAAAAATGAACACTTGAACATACGTGATAAGAACTACCTAAAATGACAGAAACCACCTTTAGAAAAAAATTTATTTGACGTGTACTTTGAGTTTTTAGTTTGGCCCATGTCCTACTTGATATCACTGAGGGGGAGGAGTGTTTGACTTATACTGCAGCCCACCACCAGGGGGCAATCGAGCAATCGAAATGCTTCACCATTTCACTTCACTCTCATGGTGCCCATCTTTATATACAGTCAAAGATTTAAACTTGCACAAATTGATGCTGCTTTTAATGTGAGAAGATTACACACACGTTTCATAGACAAACATTCACAGCAACTCACAATCAACTTAATCAAATCTAATTCAGATTGGGAGTAATGTAATTATTGGTGGACTAAGATGGACCATTTAGAGAATAATACAGAACCTTTGTTTTTAATAATTTCCATGCGTGCTTTGCTCAGAAAACCAGACATAAATGAGTCCGTATAATTTAATACCCACTTAGAGATACTTTGAGTAGGGGGTGTTTGCTGAGTTATACACAAGCAATTTTTAAACTGACTCAAATGTAATTGTAATGTCATAATGTTTTACTCCTCAGAAAACAAGCACCTGTTGCCTGCGGACAGGAAGCCAGGAGAAGAGACGGAGAGTCTGGTGGGGAAACAAGTGGAGTATGTTACCGACAAGGGTGTAAAGAGAACAGGCCTGGTCATCTATCAGGTCCCAGCCAAGCCCTCCGTCTACTATATCAAATATGATGATGACTTTCACATCCATGTCTATGACCTGGTCAAAACCACCTAGACATAGTGGACAATTTATCTCATTCTCCAGCGTGCATCCATTCGCTTCTGTTCCACACGTTGTTATAATCTTGTTATTTAAAGCCATGGCAGGGTTGAATAGTTAATATGCTTTATTGTTTGGAAGAAAGTGCAATCTGTTTTTCATATGCACAGCAGAACTGTAGCGCTGCTATGCTTAGCTATTTCGAGGAGAGAGTCAACTTGTTTTATTGTTGCTGCTCTACTTTATACTTTAAGTTTTGGACAGTCCAAGATTGCACTGTCCGACGGATGCGAAGTGCAGTTGTTACTGCATTTGCATCGGTGTCCCTGAGGTACTCGCTGTCCTCTATTTATCTAAAATAAACTCCAGTATGGACTAAAAAGCTGCTCAAAATATCCTTTTGAAGCCTTTTTATTTGGATCATATTTTGGGATAGGTCTTTCACTGAGGCATTTATGAAACTAAATGGGCAGTAAAATACATGTTTGTACAAATGTACAAATACATACTGCATTTATCTTCACATATTACCAAATAATTTGGTGTTAGCACTGTAAAGGATGAATGGAAGCAGTATTGTCAAATCACCTGAATGTGGAAATATACTCCTGCACCTTTGCTCCATGTATCAGATCAGATCGTTTGTACAGAGGACGGCGCTGCAGTTTGTTAAATTCTCATTTCACTTTGATCCCCTACAAATCATCAAGTGCCTTCCGGCTTGTCACATTCTGCAATGTTGTACATACTCTATGGCCAACTATCTACACTCTTGGTGAATTAATGGCGTATTAAGGCTGCTCTTTGGTTTTCATTCAGAAGTGCAGACACTGACATTTTGTGGAAAGTTTTGCAACCATCAGTTTGTATTAGTGCTCTGTTTCGCTCTTAATGCAGTATGAAAGTGTTCTTTAAATATAACACGCATAATCCTTGGATGTATAATCTCACTGTTGATACCGTGGGAAGCACTTTATTGTATAAAGTTTACATGTTTAGGTTATAGTACGCAACATATTTTCCCCAAACTGCTTTTTATGTGGCAGAATAAATGCTTTACATCACATGCATGAAGAAAAAAAAGAACACTTGTTGCAATACAGATGACAGTGTCTTGTAATGTTGCCTCTTGTGATTACTCTCATTTATATGAATATCCCATCAAAACTCCAGTTTTTATTGAAAGGGTCATTAATATGTATGGATGGTAAACTAAATATTTAGGTATAATCAATTGACAAACCAGTTTGTTATTCTGGTTCTACTCGTTATAACTCTGTCTTGCAAAGATGACATGTACACTTGCAGTATGGTATTTTATCCCAATTTTGTCATTATGTTCTAGATGCTGAATTGGCCATGGCCTTCTTAAAGTCATTCAGTGTATCCGTCAGTAAACTAATCAATTGGTAAATATACTATTAGTTATTTTAAGATATCAAAACTCTGCATGCATCATCTGAACAGAGAGTCTGGAGATTTCCAAACCTTATTTTGGCAGTAAAAGTTACAGTGTGTGGCAGTCAGTACTGTTTGTTTAACACATAAACCACATTAAAAAAAAAAAGTTTAACACTGTACATCACCGCTAGTGGTGCTGTGAAGTGTGTCTATGTTGTGTAAACTTGGCTGTATGCTCTTCTTCATGCTTTCAGTCACCTCTTGTTCCGAAGTTGTAGCAGCATCAACAGGATATTGGTGTCATTGTTCTGTCATTAGTATTAGAGATTTTTGAATATTTGTTTGGTCTTGTTCTGTGAACACACTTGCCATGGTCCACATGCAGTATATATTTTGCCTCAATAAATCAAACTAAAGACGGGTCATGTTTTAAGATTGATGTATTATTCAGTCACAAACGGTGAAACTGTATATAAATATACACACAACAGTCATTCTCTTCAAAACATTTGGGTAGTTTGAGAACAAAGGGGAGTAAAATATTGTATATTGGATAGTGTTGAGCAAAAAAAATTTCTGGAATTCACAAAATGAAAGAACAACTTATCTTAAAATAGATTTTGCTTATGTACAATACAACTCCCAACTAATGCCACCATCATTTAGAGAACCACAGGCTCAATTCAGGAGACCGCACTTTCCATCTTTCATGCTAGGTGTTTCTTCTTTCTTGTGAGGGGCTATAACTTGAAGAAGTAATGTCCTTTCTCGAGTGCAAAACTCAAAAACATTTAGAAATGCCAGGTTGAAGAGTTCCTGTTCACTTGGTGAGGTCTTTCAGGTACTGCAAACCTTGATTTGTGTAATCGCTTGCTTTTGTTGGAACCTCTGAAAGAGATGAAATTGTCCACCGCACTCCTGCAATAAAATAATAATCACTGGTTTGGGTTTGACGCTCCAAAATACGGACAAAGCATTTAAGGTGTTAACCAATAGAAAAATAATAATCTTAATAATAGTGATGCTGAAACTGGCAATGGCATGCTGAAAATACCTCTGCATCTAACTAGTGAAGTGCATGACCATAATTTAATTCTGGGCACACTCAATAACACAAACTCATGATGTTTCCATATTTGTACCTGTTCTTTAAAAAAAGAAGAAGAAGAAGCAGCTGCTTTTCATTTCGTTCTTACCAGAGTTCCAAGCCTGGCGAGGGGAAAATTCAACCTTAGGCAAAGTTGGAAGCTGAGTCTGAGGAAAGAGGTGGAGTCTGTTAGTGTCCAACAGAATTAAGCAATGCTCTTTAGTTATGTACATTATATTGAATGAACATTCAATCTTGTAACACCAGTAGAAAGAATGTGAGAGATAAAATTTTGGCTGATTACTCTTGACTCAAAAGGTTCTATTCAACATCATGTGGATAAAAAGGTTTGACAGTCAAGTGGGACTACTAATCCAGAAATACAATTAATAGGAATGTGAAATACCATTGGGATACTATATAGAAAGAATATACTAAAACCTCTTCCATTCAAAAATGTGTTCTTCTTGTTCCTATAGTTGAATGTTTGAGCTTCACTGTGTAGAGTGTGCAGAGTCTGACACTATAAGGCTGTTTTCACATTCATTGCTCAAAGTGTAAATTTTCTGTGTTCATTGTAAATGTGATTTTACGATGTGGCCAGGCCTACTAGCATGATTTGTGACGTCACAAATTGTTACACAAGTGTGATGTGGAAACATGAAGCCTCCAGTGTGCATACACTGACAATGGAAGTGGCATCTTGTGTCCAGCAATTAAACTTGTGAAATCAGAAATATTTGCATATTCATATATTCCGGAATTTTTAATGAGGGAGAGGGAGCAGGTGCCATTTTAAGAATTTTAACGTGTTAATTTTACTTTTTCTCCACATAAAACATGTCAGACACGCACTAGAGAATGTTTATATATGCCTTACTACATCTCTGGAGGGGATCTTTAAGTTGAACTACTGTTTATTGTCATTTAGTAAAAAAGTAAGGAGTAGAAAAAACCAAAACACTTTGTACTTAGTCAAATTAAAAATGGTTGTTTTGCTGAAAATTGTGTTGTTAATTATGTACCAAAGAAAAAGATGTCTATTGTGTTTATGGAATAGAGCTGGTATACTGCCTCTTCATACTGAAATAGGTCATTATGCTGTTTTAGAAGAAGAAATTTGCCTAGTGTGAAAGAAATGTGCCCACTGTGTGATCAGGGAGAATTAAAGGATATCATTTTATGTTTTACTTGCTGGAAGTTGTTCACTGATGGACTGTGAATACAATATTTCTGTGTTGTAAAGGTGTCTTAATGGAGGAATGGGCCAAGAGATGGCTTGACACAACATTCTATTAATCTATTTATTGTATTATTGTGTATAATCATTGACCTATTGGTCGAATGCAGGGAAATATCTGCATATGCAATTATATGTGCCTGACATATTTGTCTTTCTTGTGTTGCATTAGCATCCCTACTATCCCAGATCAAAATTATGCTTAAGCAGTGCAACTTATCTGTACCTCCAGGCCAAAGTACTTCATCCATTCCTCTATGGCGGGGGGTATTGCAGCCTTGGCCTTCCCCAGGGCCTCTGAGCCCTGCTCACTGCTTCCCAATAGACCCGAGTCACAGGCAACGTAAAGAGCTCCTCCTGCAATGGTCACCTTGGTGGCCAGTCTGAAAATCAAAGGACAGAGGCAGACAGGGTATAAAACAGGATTATTCACCCCTGTATTTAGTCAAAAACATGTCTGACTTATTGAAAATGCCATTGCGTGTTACTATTATTAGAGTGCGGCAGGCTAAGATTGTCCTTTGATGCAAATACGAAAATGTTAGCTATTTACAAAACATTGTGTTAAAACGAAGAAAATTCGTGGTTAGGCTAACGTCCAAATTCTACGGATATATATAGAATTAAAATGATTTATAACTGAGTTATTGAGCAAACTAATCCAACCAATATGCAAACTGGTTGAAGATGACAAGTGGAAAGCTCAGTGGCGGCTAAGGTAGTGTCATTTGGCTAGCAGGCTAATCGAGCTAGCACCAACAACAGTACTGAATTATGGGGAAATAAGCGTGAAATAAAAAAACAACTAACTTCACTACTGGCAAAATCCTTGCCGCCATGGTCCACGGCAGTGTAGTTTCTATTTACGTGCTGTCCAAGAACACCAAGAAGGGCTTGAGTGAAGGCTATCTTGATCGCACCACTGAAGGACAACCGTGCCTGGTCTCTGTGCAATAAGGTTGTGTCAATAAAGTTGCCAATTCAAAAGCTAACGTCATTTAGGAACGGCAGATTCGTTCTTCACGTCTTTTTTTCTGCATTTATAGCCATTAAATCACAAGTTGATTCCTTATTTAAAAAATACAGTTATTTTAAAGGAGTTTCTCTTCTTTTTTAAAATAACAAAGTAATACAATCTGTTACTTCGATCTTAGAAGTAGACCAGACCTGATAAGTTCAATAACCCTTAGGCCTATCTGATCAACACTCCCTGGCGTTTACACATGCTAAGAGAAAAAAGAGAGGAGGAGTTACATAAAAGGCATATGGTTTCGTTGGATTTTCTGAGAGAGGCAGTTGTACATATTGTGACAATCTGGGCTCACTCTCAAATACTTAGAAGCACTTAGAATTAACCATCAACAAGTTTACAAAATGGGAACTTTAACAAAAATCATATTGGCTAGTATATGTGTTGCTTTCCTAGCTGTCAAGTGGACTTCACCCACTTTCGATGAAGGTAAGAGAAACTCAACTGCAAGAAGCGCAGGTAGGCGACTTTAATCAAAGTGTTCCAGTGATTACAGTGGTGTGAAACACACACACTTAAAGGTTTATGGGCGAGGATTATGGTACAATAAATCATCTAAGGGTAAAAAAACAAAACAAACAAACCTTTTTTAAAGAAGACCCCAATTAAAATGTCAAGTGATAGAATTGGGACAATACAAGTCAAATAATGAAAGCTAATCATCAAGTAATGGACATGTAGTCTTTTTGTAAATTTGTAAAGTACAGTAACATGGCCTTACGCAATTTAGATGAGTCGAAATTGCTAAAAAAAAAAAAAAAAGACTTGAACTTATCTGTGTCTTTTGTAAAACATTTTTGACTGATAATGAAGTGTTTTCTTCTCACTTTTAAGAACCATTTGGATGCATATGTGTCTGTTAAATGTATCTATGTTTTCAAATTAACTGTTGTGAGAATATTACATTATTATAGTGTACTTTTATATATATCATGTTAAACAAAAATCTAGGCTTGAAGCATATTATCATACATTTCTCATGTTGTTAGATTCTCTGACAACTTGAAACTGTTTTATTGGTTGAAAAACTACCCCACGCTTTGTTGGGCTAGAAAACTTTATCACTTTACTGAAAAGCAGCAATTAAGACCATAAAACAAAATCAAAATCCCATATCAATGCTAACCCCACAACACAAGATAAATATTATCTTAATATATTGCTGGAATATGGCCCAGTAGTAGTGTGTTATTGTAATATTCCTACAAGTTTACTTTTTTTTTTTTTTTTTTTTAAACCTGTCCTGTCCAGCAACATAGACATGCAGAATAATAGATCTGGATGCCCTATAGTGCCTGGCAGATTTTCTCTGCAAGAGAGGAGTTTAGAATACTCCACCTGTTGCATAAACTTTTTTTTTATTTTTTAAAATTATTTATTTATTGTGGAATTTGGCAAGGGGACTGGACCAGACCGGACAGGGGGATAGAGAGAGTGAGAGAGAAAAAAAGTAAGAGAACAGAGAGGGGTTGGGGGGCAAGAGAGACG
>JBBPCS010000375.1:5076543-5089199 GCA_037974645.1 Hollardia meadi
TAAGTCTTGTAATATCCTCTAATATCCTCCTCTGGGGTTGAAATGTTGAATTTCCAAGTATTTCAATGAGTGCCCTATAAAGGGTTAACAAGGTTCATTATTAGAAGGAAGGTCAGCTCAATTTATATGAATTATTAACATTAAAATACCCTCTGCTCCTGGTGGTCTTTCAAGTGGATATACTGGTAAGCCAAACTCCATTGTTAAAACAGGTGTTTTATGGTAGGGCCATCAATTTTCACTGTTAAAACTGTAGTTACACCATCACTAAGACAATTTACTGATTGACTTCGATCTACTGGCCCAATCAGCACACACTTCACTTAGTCAGTAACATCATTAACTAACCTGTGATGAAGCCACAGACTTTGACTGGTCAGGTCCCACAGTTTACCATTTTCATCCTCTCTGTGGTTGGCCTGGGGTCACAGGTCTCTTCTTTTACTGTCCTTCGCTCTTTGGGGAAGTAAAGAAATTTATAAACTGGGGTTTTTATTTGACATGCAAAATGCGAAACAGCAGCTTTCAGGCATGGTGCCACTGGTTTTTTCCAATTTGGTGCCGGCTCATTTTTTACAAAGCTTGTTTTCATCATGAATGTAAAGGGGACATGAATATGACGTATGCCCGCTCAGTTCATACCACTGCAGGATACATAGGGGGAATAAACAACACCTTCAAAAAGTCTCTGTGTGAATTATTTCAAAAGTAGCGTCTGTTTCTATTAAACATGTATTTTAAATTACATAATTTATACACAAATAATTTATTGAGGGGGCAACTTCATGTTTTTCAGAAGTTGGGGGGGACACACGCCCCCTCTGAGTGGGATCTGCGCCTGTGCTATAATGGACCAATAGATTTGTTTTTATGCATCTATGTTTAAACTATGGTAATGTGAGTATATGATAGCTTTGGTTAGCCTGCTGTTGGTGTGTTCAGCTATTTTGCACACATTATTTAGCATTAGCCTCTCTTGCTAAATTGCTGTCTTTCTGTTAACATTTAGCGTTGCAGCTACATTGCACAGTAATAATACATTAATAATAAACCGACTAAAAGAGTACATAATAGCATGTGTATGTAGACTATACACATAATTGGGAAATGTGAACTTGGAGTATGTGTTATGATATTGTGGAGTATTTGATTTTATACATTGATGGAAAGGACATAAAAGGACACTGAAGATACAATGATGGAAAAGAAAGACAAAAGCACAATGTTGTTGACAATCACGTTTCCCTGCCTCATCATTTTTGTCCTGTTTTCAGGAGTAATGATCTCGGTACCAGCATTGGTAGCTGTAACATACTATATATTAAAAAGTTTTAAAAAATAAAAGTAAATAAGAGTAATAGGGTAAGAGAAGTAAAAGTAAAAATCGTTCGTAATATTTTCTCCAATTTGCTTCCTGTTTCCACCTGCATGTGCATGCCCAGGGTATGAATGTTGATGTGATGGACGTTTTCAGGCATCTTAGTATGAACAGAGATTAGATCTTGAAGCTTGTCTGTACAGATGTTGTTTTTCTTTAAAAAAAATCTGTTTTTAAATGAAAACGTAGCCCTATAGTGCAGCTATGAACTGCTCGATACATGCGTAAAAAGCCACAGGAGACAAGACGCTGCTGTGTTACATGCTGCGCCTCTTTTGCTTGCAAAACACTGGCATGCCACCTAAAATCGAGAGACGGGTGTAGAGGAGGGACACCTATTTCAGTTGTAATGGTCCTGTCTGAAGTAAATTTTCTAGGAAATAATAATAATTAAGAGAAAACGTTAAACTTTAATGTGATGGAGACCTCATGAAGACCTCAGCTCTTGGGTGTCACACGTGACTGGAGACAATGTTTAGCGTTTGACTACATACAGGGTAGGGTTAGAGGTATACAATTTACAATATTTAAGAGACAGGAAAGGGCGACGAGAAAATTATTACCCAAACTATCACTTGTAAACATTCATCAGTGTTTACAGCTTGACTCCTTGGTTCAAATTTGACCTTCCGTACTTGGGTTGTGTGTTACTTGTGTGTATGTCCCTACATGATGCCGAATAAATAGTGCATGTGCAGAAAAAGTATACAAAAGTACATATGGTTTAGTTTTGGGGTAGTGAAGGCAAAGCCCTTGTTTTATTCTTGAATTTCCCACCTGGTAGAAGTGAAATGAGAGTGGGAGGAAGGTATGAATCGCTGGCGAGGTGCACGTCAGTGAGTCAACAGACATCGGGCTCTGCCAAAAAAGGTGTGGTGTCGGCTGATGCAGAGGCAAATAAGTCAGGTTGTTTGTTCTAGCCTCTATGCTTTGCATTTCTTTCACAAATCTTAATCATATATCACTTTATAATGTTTGTTTCAAGCCTGTCGCGTTAGACATGTGGGTAGGAAGAGCACAATATAGCGCTCAGTGTGGAGTGACTAAAAAAAAATGTAAAAAGACCGAAGAAGAGGTGAGAGGCCTGAAAACAAGCTGAGATCCGTTCCTGTAGACAGATCCTGAAGAACAGGGCCAACATCAACAGGAGCCAGGCCACAGTGCTGTGCTCCTGCCCACGCATACATCACCCATTTGGGTCTCATTACATAACCTCTTTACAGAACAAATGGTTGAGTGTGGTTCTGTTTCTTCTACAGTTAAGCCCTTCTGCAGGTTTCCAGGCAGTGGTAGCTCTGCAGCTGTATCTCTGTTAAATGCAGTTTCTTTGTGTCCAGGAACAGCTTAGGAACTGAACCAGCAAGAATAAACCCCCTAAGGGAAAGTGAAAATTCCCCTAGGTTCTATTTTTTAGTATTACTTTTTTTTTTTTGTATAATGGAGAGATTTTTTTTAAAGCATTTCAAGACCATCTGTACTTATAAGAAAAAAAGAAAGTCCACACAACGTGTACCAGATGTGCTTTTCGGCTCCACAACCAAGTCTCCATCAGCAGCAGCCTGCACTCTCGTTCCCCTGAGGGGGGCAGGCCGGCAGCATGCATAATGCCTGAGCTGTTTCATGCAACAGGTAGCCTAAATTTCCACATTCACCCCCACAGCTTTGTAGAAAAAAAAGGGCATTCTGTGGATCTCTCACTGTGAGCAAACCCACAGAGGAGGAGAAGAGAATCTGTTCACCCTACAGCTCCATTGTGACAACCCCCATGCTGCCTTCTACTGTAACAATGACCTGTGGATGAATGCACGTCCTCCCGCCCCAGCCCCCACCCTCCCCTGACCCCGACCAACGCTGAGGCAAAGACATGAGGTTATTTTCTTAACCCTGATACAAGACAAATAGAACTCCCAGGGAAAAGGATCCGGGGCCAAATTTGTCTCTTAATTCAAAAGAGATTGCCAAGGAGGGGGATACACCGGCTGGAATGTTTGACTCCTATCATTCCAAGAGTCGGGGTGGGGGGAGGGCGTGGACGCCAGTCAAGCAGAACTGAGGACTTAGTGGCTTTTTACAAGGAGGCTTCTCTTTTTTAAGTCAGACAACTTCAGTCAAGTTTCCGGAGACTTCATCCTAGAAACACGGAAAGCTTTCATTGTACTTTCACTCTGACAGAAACCACACGACACGGGTAATTGTGAAAAGCCAATAAAATAGCCCACATGCTAATATTGGCCTGCCATTATGACAGCAGAATGTGACCACATACTGTACACAAAGTGAAACAAGTGACTCCTGTAACTGAGTAGCAGTGAGACTTTCTCTGATAACACAAATCAAATCTCAAGTGTTCAGTTTTGTTGCCAGAGAGGCCGACAAGATGGCAGTGTGTGAGCCTCGCCCTGTCTGTGGTTGGTAAGGTCTACTTATCTACAAGAAGAGTTCAAGGTGAGGAAAGCCCCTCAAATAAACACAATCTTTGAACAAAGGAGGGATGGAGGAATCTCTGCTGAAAGAATGGGGCTCCTCTTTCAACTGTTGGTATGCTCGCGGCACCTCCTGTCAAGAGAAGAAAAATCCCAGGAAGAAACAAACTGAAGAAATGCAAAACAATCCCTACCTCCTGCTGCCTGCCGATTGATTGATTAGGACTTGTCGCATTTCTCTGCCTTTTAAATTGCTAAAGGCACCAAAGGTGTAAGTTTAGACCTCTAGGTTAATTCAGACAGTTTAGAATTAGAATCCTGGAGGTTTTCACAAAATCAAGCCCCATTTACTATTTATGGTCTGCATTTTGTCAACAATAGCCATTCAGTGTATTTACTTGTTTATTTCCCTATATAGTAATTGTTTTTGTGAGTGGAAGACGCGCATGAGGCATTCACAGAAACAATGCATGTGTCCAATCCAAAGATACCGTTTTTAAATTTATCTCACTGATATCAATCTAATTGTTCACTCTCCAAGACTGTATCAGAGCTGTATTAAGTTACTTGTTAATGCACATTTAAAGCATTCATCTGGTGAATCATTGGGAGGCTTTTATTGCGAGGCTGTCACAGAAAATGCATGTATTTGTCACCCTGGTTAATGGTAATTATGCTTTTTTTTTGGCATTTTGAGTCAGTTATTTGTAATTTTTTCAAGGGATCAATGGAATAAGGAGGAGCCTCCACAGTGAACTGTTAGATGAAGAATGCATCTCACACCAGTGCTTCCTGCTGTTGTGTAGAAACCTACAATAGACTGTGTGCAGAATAAAATCAGATTGCTGGTGCAATTATTATTGACTGAACCAATGTGAGTTTGTCTGACTACACTTTAACAAATATAAAGTTGCTCCTCTGTTGTATTCCTGACAAATTAGCTGCCGGAGAATTGCTTCTTATTATATTTAACTGCACTTTAACAGAGTTTGTTTTATTTATTTATTTATTTTTTAAAGGTTGAGTAAATTGCAACACAATTTTCAAACCCAAGGGAGAAGAAAAAAATCCCATCTAAGCCGCTTGTTGGCTTGTTTGTTCTTCTTCTCTTGTTTTACTTTCCTAGTCTCAAGCTGCAAGTCTTTAGTCAGAGCTTTGCTTTGACAGGTGAAGATCAGCCTGGAGTCATCGCTATTGGCAACCATGTGGGATTGGAAGGGGGAGGTGGCCGCCGAGTTATTTTATACGAAATAACACACCCGGCTAGGTCAGAGTTCACAACTTCCTACAAACACACTGCAGTTCTATTTCAGATTGAACTTAAGGCAACAACAAGAGAACTGGCACTGATTTACTTTTGATTCCTCTCTCCTGTCAACAAGTAATGTTGAGTGATGAATGGCATCAATATGAGTGCGTAATACCTGTGTTAACTTCCAGTTTTCCATTCAAGTGTGCAATTACATGAAGACAGCTCTCCTGTAACCTGCATCCTGTTTTCTGATGAATGGTCAGAAGTTGAGCATTATTGACTTCCTGTGAACACACTTAAAACAGTGAAACGGTGGTTGGAGCGATTAAGCAGCAATCACATTTGTAATTATGATAATGTCAATTGAGCTTGTCAAGGATGAATAATTTCAGGGGAGACAGTAAAATATACCTAACAAGGCTTTTGTCAGTGGTAAACACGAGGCTTTTAAAACTGTAATTAGCCTTTTAATGTCTAACACATGGCTTACAAGCCATCCATGGGCCCAACTTCCCTTCTCTCAACCACTTTCCTCTTCTCTCTGTAGGACACACTTTTCACATAGCTGGAAATCTAACCACACAAATAGGAAGCTCTCTCAGTGGGGTGGGGGCTGAGGCACAGGCAGGCGTAATTCAGCAATTGTGGGACAAATTGTTACTTTCCTGTGCTTAAAATAGACACACAGGAGATGCAAAATAATATTCTTATTGAGCCTATGTTTGGCTACAATGCAGCGTATTTTTCCTGACTATGATATGTTTTTTTGTTCATTAGCAACCTAATAAACAAGTAGAAAAACTATACATTTCCTGCAATGCCTCAGGCCAAAGAAAAAGACAAGATCTGAAACTAAAGCATGTAGGACCCCACTCCCCAACCACCGACCACCACCACCCCATTCTCTTTCTCTCCCACAACTGCCCCTTATGCATCCTCTCTATACACCCACCCAAAGTGTTTCCATAATTCCCCCTTGAGAGACAGACACAGATAATTGGTCACAGATTTTTGTTGGCAGGACACAAAGGGACCTCCTATTCACCCCTAAGCAGCTGTCTACTTCCCATTCTCCCATCTCTTCTCCCCAAGAGTTGCGTCCCCTCCAACGGTTCCCCCACAGCCGCCGCCACCATCGGACCAGAAATGAGCTGCTCCCCGTCCCTAACACAGCCCCTTTCACTGCCACAATAAAGCCATCAGGACACATGCCTCTCATGACCCTGACCCAGAGCCCCTTTTCTAGCCTCCTTACGCCTCCAGGCTTCAGTGACATCTGCGAGACCTTTGAATCTGTTACTGGTTCTCTTTGATAAAGGTTGTTCCACTAATTAGGGATCCACTGGCCTTGATTAATGCACCTGCATTTTAAATGTGTTTGTTTTGAAAACTAAGATCCCGTTCATGACAAGTTAATGCAAATCCTTTTTAATATGGATCTGTGGGACATGGCATTATGGCAAGGTTCTTTATTGGCTGTTAGTGCACATGTTGAATACCTACTTCTATGTTTATTTCCTGCTTCTATGGTGGCCAAATTGTGCCATTATACACTTTTTAGCCATTATTTACAGATGACTTATGATATTGTAGTCAATACAATAATTACACAGCAGTGTTATATCAACAGGCCATTTATCTATATGGGCTTGTTGTGGAGTATTACTTGTTGCATACACTGTATTCCGTATGAGAGAGGCACAATCTGTTCTTCAACATACCTTTAAATTTTAAAATGCAACAAATACAACAATGTAAAAATACTTTACTACAAGTAAAAGCCCCGTGTCCGAACTCTTGCTGTACTCTAAAGTAATGTAGCAAAAGTAAAAGCACTCATTATGCAGCAGCATAGTTCCTGTCGGTGTTAGTTTACGAGAACAAAGTGCCACAACAAGACAGTTCATTTACATAAAGCAGTCATCACACATAAACATTTTTTGAATCATTACTACAAATTATTATCAAATGCTCCCTAATTTAAAAGTTGGTCAAGGTGGAGATCATTTTAACTGTTTATAGTGTTGGGTAATTTAGAAGAATGCACCATACAGTATATTATCCTGTGGGCAGGTCGTAAGTTTTGTATCTAATAACTGTATTGTTCTACACTGACACATAATAATCTGCCAAAGTTATTTACATGAGACATTTCTTGATTTTTACATTTTGTCTGGGCTCTAGTTTGAAGTTGGCAGAGTTTGGTTGGCCAAAAGGGCGTGTCACATACTCACATACTAAAGTTGTTTTTCTTCTCCAAGTGAATAATACAGAAGGTGGTGTTTTTTTTCATGATGTAAGGTTTTGCTTGCTTAGTCATGAATAGTTAATGTTATCAAGATAAATGCTTGAAATCAGGGGCTTTCAGTGCAATAAAATGGAAATGCTTAGTACCCCACATTTACAGTATGTTAATTACAGTACTTGAGTAAATGTACTGATTTACATTCTGCCACTATTAAAATGTCATTATGACTCCTGGATACTCGACTAATTTGTTATGGAAAGTGCACAATTTAAAACTGCATTGTGGGACTTTTACATAAATTAATGTCCGTTACATTCATCTCTTGCCAAACAAGTCCATACAATGCTGATTATGCCGATCACCGCCAGATAAATCTCTCTGTGTTGATCTCTCTGCAGTGTGCAGAGTTTTTAAATCTAGAGGGGAAGAAGAGGGGAGCAACCGTAAAGAGTAGGCTATACGAGTATGGCGAAGCATATGGCGAATAAGGACGTAAGCAGGGTTTGTATAATTAGTCTCATTTCCAGAAGGGGGAGACTAAAGTTCTGCTGCAGGTTAAGTATAAGATTCAAAAACAATAAACTGACCTTGTTTCCTTAGTTATGGTGGTCCTAAAAAATTATTTGAGAACAAACTCACATCTCCATAGTGACCACTGAACAACATGAAATAATATGAAACGTATATATAATTTACATATTACATTTTATGAAGGCACAGACAGTAGAAGTGTGGTCATACAGGAAACAGAGGAAAGTAGAGCAATACATTTCACCTTCAGCTTCCCGTACTTCCTCCCTCTTTTACCTAGCATAATGGATTGCACTTGTAGAGTTGCTGTTGTGCCAAATACTAAAACAACTAAAACAGACGCGAGATGGAAAAAGGAGGCCCAAGTAAGAAATCATGCAGTGCTGAAAGAAGGTAAAAAGAGCGAAATAAAACGGAACAGTGAGAGCTGATTTCGGAGGGGAAGAAGGAGAATAAGGTGATTACAATTCCAGTCACAACCAGCACAGCAGTTTGTGTGCAGTGATCCTCGATTTCTTGAGCAACCAAGCAAAGCTGTTCCCAAGGGGCTCATGGGAAGGCAGAGGTCAACCACCCCTTTCCTGACTCACCACATGTTAAAGGAATTCAGTGGTGCATTGTGGGTATGACACCGGTAACCCCCACAAGTAACTTTCTAAATTACTAACACATACATTCTCGAACCTGTCTGCCATTTCAGCATTGGAAAAATGACAAATGTTGATGTAAACTGGGAATGTGTAATGTCATAATGCTAGTGAGTAAGACACATGTAGATTTAAAAAAAAAACAAAACCCACGCACTGAGTAAAGAAGAAAATGATTACACTTTTTATTTAGATTTTAGTGGATATAAATCTCAGAGTGAAAGAAGACACAAGACACTGACGAAATGTGATTCAGTGAAAAGAAGCCGTGTTGTTGAATTTGGAGTCGTGATGAGGTGTTTGTGTGGCGATTACCTATGATGGTTTTCTTATCATTGACTCTGAAAACTCAAACATTTGACCGAAGGTGGACCTCGAGAGATCTGTCATTTCTGAACTGCTTGAAAGTAGAAGCACTCACACCAGAAACAAGTAAGGAAAACCCGTCTGGAAATGTTCCTTGTGTGTGTTCCATGTCTTTGTGTTCTTACAGATGAAACCTGTTAATTTACTTTATTTATCAAAGTAAAATGACTGTAAACAAAGAGGTGTATCCTAAAATATGGCCTCCACTACCCAGAATGCAATGAGCCTTGATGTGATTGCCTATTCTCTATACACATGCAATTGAGATGTCACAGAGTCTGCTGCATAGGACAGTGCCCCGAGTGGTTAGGGTCTAGGTTTCTGCCCCCACAATGCTCTGACTTTACTTGTGGAAACAAATTCTTATCTGTTTCCAGATGGAGACAGCACAAGCTATTGTGGCAGAAACCAAAGATAAGGCAGGCAAACAAGATTGTTTTATTGGAGAGGCAAATGTTTGCAATTCGGTTTAACATTCCAGCATGTAGCTGAAGGATTTAATTCATTTGTCACATTTCTCTCCATTCCTCTCTCCAGAACGTGAAAGTAATTAGATGTTATTAGTAATCATACCTAAAAGTTATGGGCTGTAACTATCTGCCACTTGGCCCCAAATTGAGTTAGGGAGATAATGAACGAAAACAGAGCCGTTGGACTTCTGACAACCAGGACTGGAAAAATGCTGCGTGCTGTTATTTCTTGCATTCATGTTGAGGAAGTTTCTGTTCATGATGCACAGTTTGAAGACCTAAATACAATTCACTGAGGCGAGAGTAATTAGAAATCATGTGAAACGAGCTGTGACTATAAACCATTTTCTGACTGCTGATGGAAGGATTACCGTAACTGCGTTTATTATTCATCACAATGACAGTAACGAATATGCAAGAAGAAAGTGCCTTTCTAAAGACAGCCAAAAATACTGGGCGTGCCTTTATAGGGTTGTGTTTCATTGAGCAGTTACTGCCAGGCTTTCTTGTAGTGCTGTGGGGCCTGCAGCTGTGTTGGAGTATGGGTAAACATCTGAGCTGATGGACATCTGTCAGCCAGCCACCCGAAGAAGAAACAAACCTGCAGGACTAGATAAAACAGAGGGAAAGATGGGAAGAAAGAAAAGGAGAATAAACAGTACTCTCATTAGTAAGCAGTTCATTTCTTTTGCATTGCAGGAAAAATGTAACACTATATGAGACAGACACAGCAGAGCAATCCATCCAGCCTGGGAGGGCTCTGCCTGTGCCTGACAAGCAGAGCCCGAGTTCCTGTGAGCCCAGAGGGACTGTTTGGAGCCACAACAGACCTGAGGGAGAGCTCGGCCACAGGTGGTGAGCAGCAGCTGCTATGGGTCCGTATACACAAACACACACAGCCTGCACCAATGCACATTCTCTGAGCACACTGTCACACACACACACACACATGCCATCAAACTATATAAGTGTGCATGCCAACATAAATGTGTCAAAGGACAACTCATAGATAGAACCACAGGTATGCAGATGCATGGCCCAGCATGCACACACACATATAGGGCCCATAATATAGGGAATTATTCATCCATACGTACTGACAGATACACCCACCCACCGACACACACACACAGAAATGTTATCCATAAATATAATCCCCCTGCTGAGCCAAACGATGCATGCTGCAGACACACACACTTACACCAGGCACATTGTTTAAAATATTCGACCAGCATCTGGTCTGCACACATGGCAGCGCAAAGTCTGTCCCTCAAAAAATTATTCCCTCGTGACACAATGAAATAAACATCCGACCATGTGCAAACACCTCACATAAGTCAGATCAACCACACATGCACACACACATGAACATGAAAACCAAAAAAGGTTTTAAAATAAAAAGTATCTTTTAAAAAAAGGTGTACAGTAGGCTCATGTGCACCCATTCTCACACCCACACAGATTCCTGTAAGCAATGCTGCTGTCCATCTTTTAGTTGTAATGCTAGACACACACCCCAAAGGAGGGAAAACCCACAACTTTACTGCCACAGCTTCACTGGCTGGAATTAACTCGATTTCTGGGTTACGGCAGTCTACACCACAGCAGCCAGCATGACTTTCTATCTGATCATTTCAGTTCTGATCAAAAGTCAAGCTCACATATACTGAATTTTACTCACTTTTCATTGGTGTAATAACAAAACAGTGGGTTTCAACACTCATTTATTTATGTGGCGAGTACAGTACATACAGTGCAAATGTAATTATGTTGAAATATGGAGCGATTGAGTAGTCCAACGTTCTTTTTGACTTAAACATGAGCAAAATTGTATCTGTTATGTAAGCCAAAACAACAAAATCTAATAAATATGGAAAACACTCACTAACTTTCCTAGCCCGACTACCTAGATGAACAATGCTGGCAATTTATGCTGGATTCCAGAGCAATGAAGCAACAAATTAAAACAGGCATTAGTCGCGAATTTGAGCTGTCTTACTGAGTAACAAGACACATGACTGACAGCAACATTATGCAAACGCTCCCACAATTGTTCCTTTCATTGGTCCAATGATTCAGACATGTTGCTTTCTGAAAAGTGCGACTCAAGGAAAGGGACAGAGTTAGGTCTCAGTGGGTGGGATTCTCTTAAAAAAAAAAAAATCTTGCAGTGAGAAAACTTAAGCAGACACAACAACAAACATGTAGCTGTATAAAGGCTCCCAATCACCTCCAAATGTTTTCTTATTAGCATGTAAGAGTGTCATGTGTCCTCTCACAGCCCTCCAAACAGAATTAGCTCTTGTCTGATGCTCAAGCCTTCGTGACCACCATCCTGAGCCAAAAAAATTGTGAGTCTCATCAGACCATGCCATACCATACACTGGCATGCAAGCGCACAAAAGAACTTTCTTCAGATAATTCTGGTGATGTCAGCAGAGCCAGCTGGGTTCACAAGGTCCTCTTCGCAAGCGAGGGCCCGGGACTGTGTAGTTTATGCAGGTTTTTGAGATAGAGTGGAGGGAAGTGAGGCTCATCATTGTGCCTATAGCCCCCCACTAGTCACCACCCACCTCTAATCCCTGTTCTCCAATCCGCTGAGCTGACACATTTCATGGCTGCCCTAAAGACAAGACACTGCCCTCAATTTCCCGTGAAACAGGCCTAAATAGGGAGATAAAAGAGCATATACTTTCTTTCCCATTGTCTTAGGAAACTTAAAAGAGTACTCCATGGATTTAGCATTGCATTCCCATAGCAGTTTTAATTTTTACCTCCGCCAAGGAGGTAAATGTTGTTTGTATGTATGTATGTGTGTTTTCACCTGTGTCCGTTTGTTGGTTGGTTTATTTGTTGGTTCGTTTGTCACCAGGATTACACAAAAACTACTGAATGGATTTTGAAACTTGGTGGAAGGATGGGGCATGGGCCAAGAAAGAACCCATTAAATTTTGGCATGGAATCCGGATAAAGGGGCGGATCCAGGAATTAGTCCATTTAACACTGATATGAATGATCTAAATACGGCTAGTTTCCACAGGAGCTACATGGCAGATCTGGATCCGCACCAAAATCTGTGATGTTGGTTTGGACACACGCTTAAAACTATTGAAGAGACATAAAAACTGTTAGCACCTTACTGAATCCCTATTAGCTACACATTGGTGGTAGTTGCAAGTTTCTAGCGCTATTTGTTACCGTACAACAGCCAGGAAAAGACTACCCCCCTATGAAAACAGGTTTAACTCCACGAGATCCGTATTTTTATTTGGATCTGCACTAAATTGTACACACTCATAGATACCAGCCCTCTAAATATGCCTGATTTTTTTTTTTTTTAA
>JBBPCS010000375.1:5105122-5115666 GCA_037974645.1 Hollardia meadi
CCCCCCCCCCCCCCCCCCCCCCCCCCCCCCCCCCCCCCCCCCCCCCCCCACCTTACTCGAAGAGAAGGTCTAAGGACAGACTGGGTGTCATACACAATCTACAGATTGTAAAGCCCACTGAGGCATTGTGATAGCGAGCTGTATAAATAAAACTGGCTTTATTTTATTAGTGGTTTATTTGAGTGATAACAGTCCAGTGGATCATTGACAGCAGCCCTCAGAACATTTTGCACTAGTTATGAATTGGCAAAAGAGAGAAGAAAAAAATCACTGCTACTAAAAAGGTCAGTGTGGGCCATGAATATCACACAGCAGTTTCCTGCTGCCACCTTGTGGCTTTAATTAGTACTGCTCTTAGTCAAGATTGATAGGACATCTTTAGTAGTGCTTATCATTACATTTAAGCAATAACTTGTCCTTGTAGGTCTAATGCAATAAAAGAATATTCAAACTGTAATATATTAAAATAAAAATTTGTTTTGTAAAATGTTGAAATCTGTTACTTAATACTGATCTTATGTTTCCTCCATCTTTCAGATCACCGTGATCTTCAAGTCCTATCACGGCTGTACGGATCAAAAGGTGTACCAGGCCACCACAGAAGATCTGCCGCTGGCCTTTCAGGATGGGACTCGCAGTGGCGGTGAGAGTGGCAGCCTGACCATTGTGGAGCGCGGCGGCTCTGGGGTGGGCCGGCAGGTGAAGATACAGGCCCGTTACATCGGCACTTCCATCATCGTCCGGCGTGTGGGCAGCTACCTGACCTTTGCCATCCGCATGCCAGAGGACACCCTGGATTTTTCGGAGGACAATGGTGGTCTGCAGCTCTGCCTGCACGGCTGCCCACGCAACGAGCTCATCAAAGAACACACTCTGGGCCGTCAGAGCCAGCAGCCCCGCCTGCAGGGCACCAACACAGAGCTGGGTCCTCTGCGGCCTCCTCACCAGGTCTACACAGTGGAGCGGGCCACGGCCAAGTGTAGAGAGACTCTGCAGGTGGAGGACGTGTACTTTCAGTCCTGCGTGTTTGACTTGCTGACCACAGGAGACCCTGAGTTCTCTTTGGCAGCCTACGGCGCTCTGGAAGATTTAAAGGCACTGCCGCCCAGTAAACTGAAGCAGAATTCCCCAAGGACTCCTCGTCTTACCAACCGAGGGGTGTCGCACACAGCAGCTGCAGCAGCAGCCAACGGCTCCCTGCTCGCACTCCTCCTCATTCTGCTGCTTTTGTGAAAATAAAATAAATCTAAATAATTTTTAAAAAAAGAGAAACGTGGAGACAAACAGAACGTGGAAGCATTACCAGCTTGAGGAAAGAGTGACTAGAGCTCACACATCACAAAGACAGATGTATTTGTTTCTGAGAGAGGGATTTTTGAATGTTGTGATCATTTTCTGTTTTCGTCATTTGAAGGAATTCACTATCCTCGCTTCACATATTCTCTGGATTCCTGTATGGGTCATGTCATTTCAAGATAAACGTACAGGAATGAGTGAAATCATGTGATTTCAGGTCAAGTGCAACATTTTCACCATTCACACACACACTGTTAATTGTTTTACAACAGTCTTTGAAGAGGTTAAACGTATTATGTATGCTGACATCAAGGCAGCTAGAAAGAAATTAGGTTTTTGTAAACATTTCAGTTTTACTGAGAAATGCACAACCTCCAAACACTCCACCACGTATGAAGCTGCACATGTAGTTCCATACTGTATGTAAGCTGTTTCTGTGCAGAGCAATGAGGCTTTTAGATCCTGTATAATCCAGTAATATCAATAGCACTTTTTGTGTAAGTTTTGTGTATTTGAATGTTGTTTTTTTTGTCTGCTTCAGTTGTTTCAGAAATTGGCATGCTAAATACACAGGATCCAACAACTGTATGTAAATACTACCTATCCATAATGTGTGTCAGTGTGATATTCAACAGTTCTCTCAGTTTTCATCCTATGTGAAACACTCCCTCTTCAAGCTGTTTGTCTTCCAGTTTTTAAGGAAAAAACACAAATCTTTATATAATAATATATTAAAAGAGTGTATATATGTGTTTTATATTGTGTACATTTGCCTGTGTATAGATGTTTTAACTGTAATATGTTTTACATTTGTTGTGTTTACTAGGCTATTTTAAGACATTGTAAGAAAAGTAAACTAATATGTGTTGTGCTGTATAAGTAATTTCCTGTATTAAAGTGTTGGACACTCCAGACTATGATCTGGTTTTCCTCTTTTGTTCCATTACTCCATCACATCATGCAGGGTTCGTACAAAGTCTTCAAAGTTAAGTTAAATGCTCAATTTGAACTATTATGTTTTCATGATTTTAATCTGGTGTTTAATCTACACAATCGCAAAAAAATTGAATTTAAATGATCCGTTCATCATATTAGGTTGTGTCCTGGCGTTAAAATTTGCATGAATTAAATACTGATCAAAACATAGAATCAAAAAGGAGCAATATTCATTAAAGTTCTTGAATTTTACTCTGAAAACCTGTACAAACCCTGGTAGATAATGTAAAGATGTTCTCTATCAGCTTCCACTGTCCCTCAAAGAAGGTGCAACATTGATGGGAACATGTTTACAGCTAACGGTGACACATGCTTTGCAATACCGCGTCTGTCCTGGTGGGGTCCTCAGTCCATAATGGCTGACACAGCTCCCTGTATGAAGACGGTTTTGACAAGCTGGCTGTGTAGCTGTAAGGATCCACGGTATGTTCTCCCTCCCCTGTGTAACTGTTACCTCTGAGTGCTGAGCTGGCTGCTGGCTTTGCTTTTGTCTGCCAGAGTGCTGCAAGGCTCCAAATAGGATTTAGTTTGTGGTTAACACCAGGTTAGAGTCAACACACACACACACACACACACACACAGGTTGCTGATATTTGCACTACGTGTGAACAATGAGTGCTATGATTAGAAAAGGACGTGATAAGCTTTTATCGTCATCAGAAATGCAGTTAAGAAAGCTCCTGCGCACTCTTCGTGTAGACATTAAGTATTAATGCTCTATAATTAGCAGATTAAATTTATCTCTTGAATTAAAAGTATCTTAGTCCTTACATTACTGAGTGACAGCATGTTTCGTCACACATGCAAGCATACTTAATCTCTCCATGTCCCATTTCTTCAAATAAAGACACCACAGTGAGGTTGGGAAGGAGCTGTCACCATTTTCACCCAGTATGTGTGAAGCTCGTGCCTGGCCTGAATCGAGTCTTCTTTGGATGACTTCATTATAGCTCATTCTGAATATTAGGAGGAAAGTGGAGAGAATGAGGAATGAAGAGAGCGAAGGAGGTGGTAAAAAACGGGCACAGTCTTGTTTCAGTGAGGCAGTCAGTATTACAAATAGGTACATGTACTCAAGCACTGTACTTTGAGTCTTTCCATTTTGTGACGAAATATCAGCACAATTCACCAAAACCACACACGCACACACAAACACACACACACACACACACACACACACACAGATACACCGATCAGCCGCAACATTAAAACCACTGACAGATGACGTTAATGACATTGATCATGGCTACAGTACAATGTTCTAGTGGAAAACCCTGGGTCCTGGTATTCAGGTGGATGTTCTTTGACCCATAAAACCCACCCAAACATTGTTTCAGACAAAGTAAACCCCCTCATGCCAACAGCACTCCACAATGGCATCCATGGATCGGCATGTCCCATGTAGCTCAATCAGATTTGAGACTTTAAGCTCTTGTCACGTTCCTCGGGCTGTTCCTGAGCAGTTTTTGTGGTGTGGCATTGTTATGCTGGGGGACCAATGTCACCAGGGTGTGCCGATGCCATGGGGGGTATGCTTGATCTGCAAGGGTGTTTGTAGACATTGTAAATTGGTACGGGATATCTAAAAGGTTACCCATCTTACTCTATTTCCTGTGATATTTACCACAATTTTGACTTCATCACACATACAATACATTATGATGTGCTTTTGAACCATAAACTACTTGCAAAAATGGTGCCTATTTAGTCCAATGAGAATTGTTTGTCTGGCACATGTACATACACTATATGTTAAAGTTGTCTAGCTTCCGCTTTATACTTCCTGGTTCATGCGACCCAACAAATATGCATTAGCAGTGCTTCTGCCGCGAACCCCGACTGCAAGCTCCCGCTCGGCGCATCGACTTTACGTTATGATCACGTCAGACATTTTTAAATCCCTTGTGTTGGCTTGAGGGAAGTTTTACAAATATAAAATCTCAATGGATCAAAAATTCATGATAGAAAAAGTCATCTGAGGTGTCCTGTCAAAGAGTTTTACAGACGTCTGTTTTATAATAATGGTCTTTGGGGGGGGAAGCATTTTTGCTGCAATACCGCAAGTGACCACTGAGCAAGCTCGTCAGACATCGAGGTTTTGTCATGGCCCTTTGCGTCCCCTCCAGACATACAAGGTACCCGTTTGGCATCAGAATTTTAGAACGGGTTGGTCATATCCAGGTCTAAAAGATAAATTCATGTTGGGAACATGTAAATTACATATGAAAATCGCTAGAATGCTAGCAGTCCTTGTGTGAATATGCCGACTCAAGTACAGTATATAGATGGGGGTTTTGGGTTTTTTTTGGGGGGGGGGGTCTTTTGTGTGTGTGTGTGTGTGTGTGTGTATGTGTGTGAATTTCAGGCAACATCCCATTGAAATTCAAGAAGTCTTCAAATTCTCTTCAAGCCTGATCGTCATCTTAGCAGTAGCTTTGCTTAGGCTCCACTTCCACTGGGAGGTGGAGAAAGGTAAATGGATGTGACAGATCATGAATCAGGAAATCAAACTGTGCCTTCCCATCTGGAACCACAAATCCTTCATTAACCATTAAATACACTCTCATTAAGAAATGCACTGGCATGCTCGCACACACAAACGTACGCATGCACAGGGTTCACATGTCATACAAGAACGTGAGTGCAGAAGCTTACACACACACACACACACAGAGTGACTCATCAATGCTAAATTATACTGAAAACATTATGCTCTAATAGAACAAGATGGAGAACTAACCGTTCTTCCTCTCCACTCACTGAATGATAAATGACAATGTGTAAGCTGAAATTGTAGAATGATAAATGAGGATGGAAAAGCAGGTGAGGTGATTGTAGCAGACTGTGATAACCTTACTGGTCTTTAAAGGTTCAATATATGATATGATGAACATTACTATAGCAGCAAAAAGTTATTTGCTATGTAAAGATCCAGTGGAGTATCCTGAACAGAGAATGATGTCACACTGCCTGTGTGTGTGTTGTAATCTGAGTTTCTCCGTTTGTTTTTGTTTTGGTAGCCGGGCTGGCCATGTGTGCATGTTAGTGCATGAGAGACCCTCTCCGTCCTCGCCATGTCCGTTTTCAACATGTCGGCCCCATCAAAAACATTCTCAAATTACAGCTAAATGATACACTAAAATGTGTTTCTAAAAACTATTGAGGTGAGAAATAGGCAACACAGTTAAAGAATCCTGATTCATATTTGATCACATTACCTTGTTTGAGAGTTTGATGTGAGGTTAGTGCGCAGAAAAATAGATTTGGTACATCAAAGGTATCAAAGCCAATCGCTGTCTAATGAGGAAATACTACTGCTGCTAATGAGCCTGTTCCCAGGCAAACTTTGTTGACTATCAAGATGTGAACTCACTGTAACATCGTAGTCGGTATTATTATTCACAACACCTAACATTGTGTCAGCCACTGCCAGTTACAAGCTAACCAGAGTACAAACAAGCAATTAAATGATTCAGACAGAGGCGAGGTAAAACTGTACGAAACTGTGATTAACATTGTCAACCTTTCTGCGACCATCTGTTTGTCAGACCTGACCTTCAAGGAAATGGAGGCCCAGATAGGCCAAAATTTAGAGGCTATAATAGCCGTGTCACTTAATCCAGTTCTCTTCGCGGGAGAGAGTGGAGTGGCTTACAGCTAATGTAAAGGCGGTTTGTGCAGAGACTTTGAGATAGAATGGATACTTGATGCCACACATATGACATAGAAAAAGCCAGGTAGTCCTTAGTCTCATAGCAACTTGGATAAAGGTTCAATTTTCAATTCAGACCCAACAAAAAGTACCTTCGATTAAGATTCTTTCATTTGTTTAAAATATGTAAGATTGGAATTTGGAATGTGTAAAATCTATAAAGTATTATTTTGATAAAAGATAACATTTTTACACTTCATTCTCATGTCATCACAGTGCAAGGACATGCTGGTCAGGTGGATCCTGAAACCAGACACTTGTGTCAGTTTTTAATTACATTTAGTAGCTACAGCAGACCAAGCACAACCCTGTGACTGCATGTGGGTATGGCTAAAGCCCAATCCTCTAACACTGTTTTGCAATCTGGATAAGAGGCTGGCACAAGATGAATATATTAATAGGAGGAATATATTATCAGCAGGTGGAGATGGGGCAGGCTTCAGTAATGGCTGAAAATCTGCTTATCTAATCCCCTTGAAAAACAGTAGGCAGTCCCCTAATGAGCAGCGAGGAGAGTCCAGGCTGGCTCCTCCGCACACAAGACTGGTCTTGTCCAGAAGGCACAGAGCTGCAAGGGGTTCATACATACAGAATTCATACACTCTACGTGCATTCTGGGATGGGGTCTTCCCTCACATAGCAGCATTTTTGCTACTGTAATGAGATGCTCTTTTATGTGGCTCCAAAAGCGGAGCGGTGGATTTACAATTTAGTTCTGCCAAGCAGTCATTTGAACAAACATACCTATGATTTTACCTGTGGATGTTAAAACCATTTGCTTTGGCTTAGTCCAGGCCAGATTTTAAAACCAGGAACTTTAGATGGGCCAGACATTTTCAGCAGCCTAGTTCAAATCTTTTTTTAGGGTTAGTTTTTTTCTTTGGGGTCAAAATCCAGAGTTTTTGATTAGTTTTAACGTCTTCTTGATGCAGTCAAATGATATGACCCGGGTATGATGACTTATATGTACATCACATAGCATGTGTGAAAAAAAATCCATTAGCCAAGCATATTTTTAATGGACATTTATGCATATTGGGTATGACTTTAGTATTAAAAACTGCTGCAGTAAAAAAAAAGAAAAAGAAAAAAGAATACTATCATAGAGGTACATGGGGATTATGTGGGACAAGAATATTATGGATTTTACAGATAACAATTTTAATTTTTACAGGCTGGATTTTTTCAAAATCTGCCTGTGAAGCAATGAATGGGATATTGTTATGATTTTAGCATCACAGTCTTAAAAATGCTGCAGTGAAAGAACAAGAATGTAATGACAAATGTGGTCTATGTATTTTTAATGAAAGAAAAAAAAAACTTCCCTATAAAAAAATTCAATCAACATTTTAAAACTTCACACCACACATTCATGAATGGACAATGTGTAGAAAACATGACTTGCAGTTGAGCTGCTTATGCGAAGTACACATGATTTACAGGTGAGTTGTTAATCTTGAAAAAAATGGTCTTTTACATATACAGTATATAAATAATCCTCTCACTTCTTCACAAAGTGATCATAGATTATATGACAGCTGCTATGGAAGGTCCAAACCTGGTGGTAATTACTTGTACACAACTCAAACATGCAACATGCCGTCATTCATATCTTAATGGACTCCAACTGCTCATCTACATGGACAGTTTGATGAATGCTGCCATGTTTCCACTTTGGTCTTGAGCCAAAGATCACAAGGTAAATGAAAATATAAACGGAAGTGTAAGAAGAGAATGAGTTCAGTGACGGGACAACTTTAACGTACACACGCTAAGACAAGTTTTACATTTTAGTTGTGAAAAGCACTAAACCTGTCAGTCTATTTACTCCTCAAGTCACTCCTCACGGCAATGTTTTCATAAAACTAAGTTAAAAAAATATCTAATTCAGTGTATTTTCAGAGCAATTTTGCTCAAATCAGTAATGTTTTTGTTTCTCGAAACAGGGGAATTAAGGTTTAAAAAATTATATTGCTTAAAGTTGAATCGCATCGAATTAAGTGCAGTTATTAAATCTTTTAGTCTGACTTGCAAACAATTGATTTTAAAGATTAAAACTTCAAGACGATTCTTGTTATGTATATGTATATTTTATCTTCTTACAATTCATGTAAATTCCTGCAAAATGATCCTGAAGCACATTATACCAAGTTAAATTGAAAGTTGGCCTTGAATTAATTGGAGTATGGGCATGGTTTTGTTCTCTTTTGAAAGGTAACACCCATGTTATTTATTTATTTATTTTTTAACAGTCAGAATCACTGTAAGTGCTACTGGAAGTAATATTAGATTGAAAACATTAAAAATAGAAGGTTTTTATTGTTACCTTAATATTTTTGATATGCATGCAGAGGCCTTATTAAAAACACAGTGGGACCACAGCATTTAGCCTTACCTGGTCCAAGTTGAAATTTGATAAAAAATATCTAGTCTAGACATTAAAAAAAAAAAAAAATTTAATTAGTGTGTCCATTTGGTGACCCCAAAATACAACCCGTTCTCATGCCCATCTTGTCAGATATAGACGTTTGGTCACAGCCCTTTGCGTCCTATCCAGACGCACAAGGTACCCTTTGGCTTCAGGCAAGGACGCACAAGGGTTTAACGTAGCAGCCATGTAAAACCGTTCGCATCAGTATCAGACCGGAGTTCACGTCCCATGTGAAACCAAGCGTCCCCAGTCATTTCCTGAACCTAACCACGTGATTTTGTGCCTAAACTTTACCAAATTAATGTAGACCTTGTGCGTCAGGACCAAGCGGCAATCTCCGGGGCTGAAAAATTAAGCCAATGCGGAAGTGCGGAAGAAATAAACATGTTTACAGCCTGGTACAAAAAACGGTTTTGGTCTCTATAGCTAATTTCCCCGTTCATGACAACTGTACGGGGGGTACATGTGTTTGACGCGAAATTCGCGTCATTCGCTCAAGTTGAAATATTTCAACTCCAGCGAGTAATTCGCGTGACGCTGTCTCGTGAAAGCCTATCAGCGTTGAGATTCTCTAGACGTCACTGACGTCCGCGTTTGACGTCCTGAAGTTGAATCAGAAATGGGGGACAAAATAATTGTAGCTGTGTGTGGGCACCCGGAGCTGTATGACACATTGTGTTTTATGTACAGAGACTGGGTGAAGAAGGAGAGGGCTTGACAGAAAGTCAGTGAGGAAGTTGGACTACCCGGTTAGTTCTGGAAAATATGTGTCTGTTACTTGATTCAAGCTATCGGTTGAACTTTACTATGAACCTAGCTAGCACTAGCATTAGCCCCGGTTAGCACAACCGCAGGGTTTCTATGTCTGTGTGGCTTTCCCACCAGCATTCTTGTCTGGTTTATAAGCAATTCAGATTTACATTCAACAGTTCATGTTTACGTGTGTTTGTGTGTGTGTGTTTAGAGGAGTTTTGTCGAAGAAAATGGAAGAGTCTCAGGGACACTTATCTGAAGGAGAGGAAGAAGGAAACTGAGAGAAAGAGTGGATCTGGAGCAGGGACAGGCAAACGGTGGATGTACTCTGCGGTCCTGTCTTTCCTCGACCCCTTTATTACCCCAAGAGAGATGAGTAGTAACATGGGGCGAGGGGGCGAGAAAGACAGGATCGCAGAGTCCAACACCCCACTGGATGCTGCAGAGGTAGGACCAGAGAGCCAGGACCAGGGTTCAGGGGCAGCAGCAGGGCCGTCAATTCAACAGACTGATTTGGGAGGTTTGTTGACAAGTGATAACATGCATACAGCATGAGAAACTCATAAGAAAAATATTATTGGTGTAGATGGATAACTAGTTGTTTGTTGTGAACAGTAACAATGAACAATACAAAAGGGAAATTCAGGCAAGTCTGGGATCACTTCTTCCAGTACATTAAGGGATGAGTGCATTAAAAGGTGGGGAAATCAAAGGCTAGATATTATCATGTCTGATACTGTATGATGTATTAATATGGGTGCATTTGTAAAATGCTCTATGTACTGCAATCAGTGCTATTAAACAATTCATATATCTGCCAAAAGAAAAAACAATACGTCTTTTTTATTGTCATTATTTACAGACATCCCAGATCAGTCATCAGGGGCCAGTGAGGCTGAGTCTCAAGCTGCTGTTGCTGCTGCTCCAACAACAGCAGAGAGACCCACTGGTATGTACATGACAAAAGTTGGGTTGCATTTTTTATGGTATGAGTACAATTCCCACACGAATAGTATGTTTCTCACTATGACAGATACTGTATTCATTGCCTTCCATGTTTAGTAGGTGGACCTCGGGCATAGGTAGGGACAGGTAAGCAAAGTTCATGCCCAGACAGACAAGCACACAGACAAACAGAGAGGGAGAACAGACAGGGAACAAACAAGACACACAAGGGAGGGGTAAACAACAGTAAACACTACAAATGAGGGAAAGGCACCGTATGCTAGGTCATCAATATGAATTGCACAAACACAGGTATATAAACTTTGGTGCTGATATGATGGCTCCTACAGCAACTACTATTTTTAACATTCCTATAGCTTTTGCTGTTGCAGTTGCTTTGCATCTGTGTTT
>JBBPCS010000375.1:5115766-5133209 GCA_037974645.1 Hollardia meadi
TATCAAATCATACGCTCCTGGCTTGTGTGATAGAGATTCTTGGGGGGGGGGGGGGGAAATAACACTGCATGATTGGCAGGCCTACTTTAGTAAACATGTTGCATCCCCTGGGTTTCTGCCTCTTCATATGTATTCTCTCTTACGGGTAAAATACCACGTCAAAGCGAAATGTGGCCTGCAAATTCCTTTCCTGCCATATCAGCAGTGTCGTCTCTGCTACTGTTAACAGTATAGAGAACAGCTGAGAGCACCTGGTTGTCTGAGTGTGTATTTTTATTAACGAGCCCGTGTCACCAAACTTTTAACAAATGGCCCCCGGCACCCTGACGCCCCGAAAAACCCAGCTCGGAAATTAAGCATCTGCATCATAAATCTTGGAAAGTTACAATAATTTGCAATTCACTCCCTCATCAAAGGCAATATTACCCTAATTTATTATCTCCCCGCACAAGGGGCGCGCAAAGGCCGTGGAGATAAGAGTTTATCAGGAAGGGGATTGATTTTCATTAACTGATTGTAATAAAGATGAACTGCCTGCCGTGCACACTGACCAAGAGCCACACTTTATTGTAATTGGGACAATTTATTTCACGAGCCAGTGGCTATACTTTTTTGTCCCTTCCATTGTTTTTCTTTTCATCTCCATCGCTGCTCTTCTTCTGCTGCTGATGCTGCAGTGACTTCTGATGTATACGAGGATGATGATTACAAGGTGGGGAGGCTGCTTGTCAGTCTGTTATTTGTTCCCCCGTCTTTCTCTTGCAGCTCTTCCACGATCCGCGACAGCTCTGAGCCGTCTGATGTTCATGCGTCATAGTTTTGTTTTTGAATTCTGCTCCCATCATGTGTCCCGTTGTCTGCCTGCAGCACAGCGGCATCAGCTGACTTGCTAGCTGGTGAAACACAATTACAGATAATCCAAATCATATTCCATATGAGCATGACACTCTCCTGAGGCTTCAGGGTTTAATGATGAATCATGCCTAGTGTAAGGAGCAACAGAAGCTGTCTCGTTTGAAAAACGAAATGTTTAAAAAGGTTCAAGCTGTGGAAGAGCAGCAGTAACCAGGTCATCCTTTATGACGCCATCACCACATCTTAACAGGGATGAGGCATCAGGAACAGACTTCAACAGGTCTTGCAAACCTTCAAGGCCTTGGAGATGCCAAGGGGAGTAAATCCTTGTGCAGCAACTCCCCTCTCTTTGCACTGTGGTTCAGCACTCCATTCAATACAACCGTGATCCAGTTTGAAATTTTATTGTAAAATTGGAAAAAAAGGAGAGAAAGAGAGAAAAGCCCCAATAAGCATTTCTTTTTGATACATATCTTTATCTTACCATAACATTAAAGAAAAGTGGCTAAATAAATCATAAATAAATAAATAAATAAAATAAATAGATCAATAAATAAACATCAAGTTACATACTTGACCCGATAATTAATTATAAAAATTTTTTTTTTTTTTAAATCATCAATCATTAATATGAATTAATCTAAGCAGCAAGTATTTAAGAAATTTCTACAGGGGAAAAAATGTTTGGTTTCTCAGGCTAATACAGAACACATAGTTTTTTTTTTGTTTTGTTTTGTTTTTTATAAAAAGATACTGCTTTCCCTGTCAGTTAATCCATGCTGTACTGACGCTGCCACAAAAACTGGTGGCGCCCTCCTTTAAAAAAAAAGAAGAGAAAAACAATACAACCTGTAAACTGCATTTTCTCCCCCAGGTTTAAAGAATAGTACTGAGATTCCTCTTTTTGCGCCCTGTATGTCAGTAAAGTCTCCTTCACAGACTCCATACTGCTGTTTATATGTTTTGTATGCTTTGTGCTGAGAAACCAGAAAGTTAAAACCTTTATAAAGCGATAACCCTTCTCCCTCCCATTTCAAATCCTAACCCTATATGTATCCAAAGAAAGGTCCTGTGCTGATTTTCCATAATATACAGATTTCATATTTATAATAAGATACTATCCTTAGCATTCAAACCATAGTTTAAGAATCATATTGTTAATACAAGTAGTACCATAATCATAATCTTTAACCCTCCCAGCCCCCATTGAGCATGCTCAGAGATCGAAAGGGCACAATGGCAGGATGATATTTTAAAAATGATTTTTTAAAATGGAGGCAAAAGTGAAAAAAATGTAAAAGATAAACTTAAGTTTGACCACATGCAGCTTAGTTATAACACTATTGTTATCAGTGCTGTTGTTTCCCGTTTCATTTTTAGTGGATTTTCAGTTACTTGTAATTAAAAATTGCAGTTAAAACTCAATTAGTTTCTTGGATTTCAGTCATCTCATTACTTTCCTTTTCTAGATTTCACAGTAGATCTGTATATTAAGGCTTCTGCACTGCTCTAAAACCGTCTCCATCCACAAACCTTCAGTTTTAATTGAATTCGATCAAGTTTCTTTTTTTTTTTTCTTTTCTGGGCAGAATGACATTAACTCAACATCTTTTCAGACTCATTACATTTCAGCCACAGCTGGCATCTTAAATTTGCATTACCCGAGCTGTTGTGAAGGCCAAATTTAATTTGATTTTAATTATTTAAAAAAAAAAACTCTCCCCAGTAGAAATCCCATAAGAAGAGATTTTTGAGTGGGTTTATAAGGCCCTGTATGGCCCGGGGAAAAGAGATCATATATCACAGCTTCCTACATATGCATGGCACTGACAGGAGAGCAAACTAACTCACCAGGGTGAAAAGAAGCTGTCTTCTGGCAAATATATATGAAATCTAACTTACCACAGAAGTCTATTCTATATCATCACAGCCTTAACTGACACTTCCCCTACAATGTACATTACATAATCAAATATTTCTTTGTACTGATCAGTATTTCCTGAAAATTAACACATTTATGAAAAACTCTTCAAATTTCAAGGAATCTGGCACACATTTTAAGTCTTACGGATGAAGGAGGAAATGCACTGGATATGTTTGCATAATTTGGCAATTCATAACGAGAAAAGGCATTTTTCTAAAGATTTTCCTTCTACGGCATCAAAGTATTACCTGCAACCAAACAATATACAGTGAATGAGGGTAGCTTTTGTTAACGGTCTCCTGGAAATCGAGCTCTCTCTTTCAAATAATACTGTGAAGCAGTAATCATACAAATCAAGTGTAGGAGCCAAAGTAAAACTAAAAGGGACAGTCATCAGGAAGCCGTCCTAGTGATGACATTTGTTGTACCAGACTACAGAGGTGTAGTAGTCCTGTTTTCTGAAGAGTGTGCATGTGTGGATGGGGGGGCCACAGGGACAGCATTGTGATTTGATGACTGAAGCACTGATGTGTTTAAAGTTTAGAGTGATGATCAGAGAGCTGAGGTCTCACAAGGTCCTGAGGGGCAAGATGTTTCAGAGCAAACTCAGCAAAGGGCATGTTGGAAAGGAAATTTTCAGATTAAAAGAAAACAGAATCTGAGCCTGAAATGGATTTAAATGACAAAGTCATGAAGGACAGATTTCATCTCGGATGTTGTGTACGTCTTTTTTTAATTAATTTTTTTTAACTAAAGTAGCATCGCCACAGATAATGCTACTGTAGTTAATGAATCACATCTGATACAGCGTGACGTGTCGTGGCCACACCATATAGGAGTCATGTGTGACCGGCGCTAATGGTAAGCTGTCGTGTTGTTGAAGCAGCAGCAGCTGTAGCAGCTACACTTACAGGCCTGCTGCTGTCTAATTGATGGATCATTTTGCTCTTAATTTGACCTCCTAAGGCTGGTAATGCCAGGCTGTTCCTCACCGTGTACAAGCTCTCACTGTGCTATTATACCCTTTAGAAAAAAAATACAGCTGCTCTTCACTGAAGAACTTGTGCCATCTACTCTAATGATATACACATAATATGCAGATCAGATCTTTTTGTTTCTTCGTGATCATGACGTAGATATAAGGGCCTTCCAAATGTCCGGCCTGTGTCAGGTTTGGGGCCCCCGCTGGAACGTGGACCGTGGTGAGGCGGTGAAAAGACTCCCGTCCAACCACTGAGAGAAAAATGGACTATCACTCAGTCAATCCATTGAAAATGCCAATGTGCAATTGATTGTGCATCTCTTGCCCCGCGGTGCTGCTCCCCATCTGATCAATATTACCATTATCCTAATTATGCTGTGGGTTAGCTCTCAGCCCCCTGTGAACTGGTGGTCCCTATTAAGATACTGTATGCTGGCACTTGGATGTGAGGAGAGAGGGGTGGGGGGAGTGTCTTGCTCTTGCCTGCTGCGAGCAGCTGGAGGAGCTTGGCAGCGGGTGAGGGCATGACCCGGCAGGGACCACTGTGACACGCCGATGGAAATATTTTACAACTGCAGTCAGGCTCGTTTGTATGTTTTATTAAGCAGTTACAGACGCTGCGCTGCTTTACTGCTGTGTATCCAGCTCAGCCGGGTGGCACTTTTACCACAGTGCTTTATGGTCAGATTATCTGTAATATCAAGGCTTTAATGATGACATGGAATTACCCCTGCTTCAATTATGGAATTTCGAGGCGTCGACAAGAACAGAAGACAGCTTTACATGGCTGTAGACCAGTCAAGTTCTGTTTAAGAGGCTGTTGTTGTGTCACTTTTGGCACGAGGAGACTGTTTTCTTCTTCTACCGGCACAATAACGCCGACACATCACACAACCGAGATGAAATGCTGTCATGAAGCAATGAGAGGCAAAAGAACATATATCTGAACATGCCCGGATCGATGTCTTAACCCACATATTCTACACCACTAACTTAGTATAGCTTTATTTTTTTTTAAACACATTTTTTTCTGTTTTGTTTTAAAATCCTCAAACCCAGTATCTATAAATGTAAAAGGAAAAGAAACTAAAAACCCCTTTCCTTTTTTTTTTCAACCTGAAGCTAGTATTTCTTCTTAAGTTTAATTTGTAATATTATTAGTAGTAGTTTGTAGTATTAGTATCATTAATACTATATATTACTGTTCAGAACAATAAAAATGTTTGGTCCTTTGGTCCCTTAGGGGTGAAAGATTTGCAGTTCTACTGTTGATAATGGAAACCTCAGTGACCGCCGAGAGTCATAGCTCTGCGCTTGCTGAGAGAGACGGTGAGAGAATAAGAGAAAGAGGGAAAGAGAAAGAAAGTCTGTCAGTGGACGTACAGAATAGCTTCTTTTTTTCCACTGTTTTTCTTGATCTTCAAGTTTTAACCCTCATTTGTCCAGTACAGTAAAAGCCACAAGCGCCGCTTTCCTTATATATATGTGTATATAATATGTATATAGAAATCTATTTGTTGTTGCTGCTTTTTTGTTTGTAAGTTTGTTGCTTAATTAACAATTCAAGTCTCAACAAGAAAAAGTTCTGTTTTTTCAGTCTCATCTTCACATCTTTTTTTTTTTTTTTTCTCCCAGTTTTTTTCTTCTTGTCTTTCTTGCACTTTGCCATCTGTTGCTGTTAAGTCCCCCGGTGAAGCGCCTCCTCCACTCTCGCATCTTCTTCATCTGTCGTAGCCTATATCTTCATATGTAAATGCTGATATGTCTTCAAAAATTCCTTGCGTGTTGATTTTTTTTTTTTTAAACATATTTTGCTTTCAAAGAAAAAAAGTTGAACTCCTCCAAGACTTCTTCACGTGTCCTCTAAAACCTGAAAAATAGAAGAAAAGGGCAATTTCAGATCTTACTGCTCATTAAACTGTCATTCCAGAGATCCATTTCTTTAAACTTCGGATAGTTCAATATGGCTCTATTATATCAGTGTAATGGTCTGGAGAGAGCTAACCCACGCTGGCACACCAATCAATCTTTGTCAATCACGATGATGACAGATTTTCCTATAATTAATACTCCTGCTGTGCTGCATATGAAATCAACCCCTATAGTTTCTACATGTCTGCAGATATGAAAACTGTAGAGACACTATAATATTTAGCTTTATATATTCACACATTTAGCACCTAAGAAAACCCCTAAATCAACATGCCAGGCAAAGCCAACTGACACTCTATAACCTGATTTAAGTGTTCATCTTCAACAGAAATATTTAGGATTAAAATTTTGAAACAGTGACGGGGTTCTGACAGGCTTACCTGTGCTGCTGCAGTGAATACTGAAGGTAGGCTGTGTCAGTAAGGGCGACTGGCATCCTTCGGTCTCTTTAGCTGGACTTTCAACCTCTTCATCCCAATCTGAAAGCCATTCATGGCTTGAATAGCTGCCTGTGCACTAGCAGGGTTGTCAAAGCTCACAAAGCCTGTGGAAAACGGACGAGTCCATTAGCTCTATTGAGAATTAAGACAATTATGAGTGCCACGCTAACGTTTCACATGAGAAGAAGAAGGAGCCAATATTTAGAGACCGAAATGGCTCAACTGGCAAAAACTGCTGGGAAAAAAAAAGACAAGAGATATGAACACATATCTCTTTGTTTTCACTGCTTGATGATCACGGCGTGTATAGTACCTCCTGCAGGAGTCTAGATGGCGATGTTGAGGCAGGTAGCACCTTTGGGCTCAGTGCCTGTGACAGTATGCTGTAAAGTTTTTTTTTAAAAAGTCCACAGTGTACAGTATTAATGTTACAACTGGATTACTTTTTACCAGCAGTTTCTTGTTGCTTGACTTCTCATCAACTGTTGCAACAGCTAAAATAACTGACTCCTGATTCAACAAGTGTGGGCGTGTAACTGTCATAAGGCATCAACTCTTGTGATGTCTCGTGGTTGACAGCTTTTGTCTGGCAGGGATGTAATATCAAGCTGTTCTGTGCTCCTTCACTGAGGCACGGAGGGGCGTGAGGCAGAATTCTGAAGGTTAAGAAAAATGCAGCCGCACATTTTGAAGGCTTTAATGGATTAAAAGACCGAATGAATCGCTGATCCCTTATGAGTAGTTACTTTTGGAACGAAAATACAGTAACATAGGGGGATTTATCAATATGTGGTCATAGTGAAAATATTGGTAACCAGCAGTCACCCAAGTAAAAGTAGAAATACCAGTGTAGAAATACTCTGTTACAAGTAAAAGGCGAAGTAAAAGTTTAAAGTCTCATTTCAGAATAATATTATATTGTTGAAATCTATTTATGAAGGCACCAATCTTAATGTTGCAGTTTGTAAGTGTGGAGCTTACTCTTTACTTTATTTACTGCTGAGTAGTTTATCCCAGTCTCATCTTTATCCAATAATAAGGCATCATAATTTATTTGTTATTTACATTTTGTATTAATAGTCAGAATCTGGAGAGTAAATAAATTTATCAAATAAATGTAGTTAGGTGAAAGTGACATGTTTGCCTCTGAGATGTAGTGGAGCAGAAATATAAAGTACTTTATACAAGTACCTCAAAATTGTAACTAAGTAGCTTGAACTTGAGTATTGTTACTTTCCTCTACTGCTGGTAACATGAGTGCTGGCAAATGTGTCTTTTCTGCGCCTACAGATTCCAGATTACACAGACCAATCTGTGATCTGTATTAGATCAGCAGATTCCAGTCGATTGGTAATCAGTATAATGATCAGGTCACCCCAATACAAAAAAAAAAAGAAAAAGTTTTGAACTTCACAATATCCTCTCTAAGAAAGCTTTGTGACAAGTCACTGTGCAAAGCAGTTCGAGCGAAACAAGAGCAAACATACAGTAGTTGCAAGCATCATGAGGAGACGAGCACTGTCACAGACATAAAATCCCCACAGAGCATTTCCCCAAGAAACACCCCTCCTCAAATCTATGCTGTACATCCTGTTTTCATCATGTGTAAAAAATAAAGCCTTGAGAATTCAGTGACCAGAAACTGCAGTGGAGTGTGTCTCCGCTTGATGCGCTCCCCTGTGTCTGTGGTGTCATTAGGAACAGTCGATGACCCGTGAAAAACAGCAGGAGTCTCTCCACGTCCACAGCCACCTGGGCGAGATGTCTGCCCGGCCTGCTTGGCTCCGGCTTGGCCCATTAGGGCGAAGACTGGGCAGCGCGGAGGAGAAAATATAGAGGCAGGGAAAGGAGGTGACCTCCTAACCTACCATCAGGTTAACTCATTCGGGCTGGGAGCGGAGACATGGAGACGAGATGCAGTTCTTTAGCGCTCCGAGCCCTCCGCTCAGTCCTGTCACACATTACAAGTGTGCTTTCTCTTTCTCTCTGTTTCCTTGTCTTTTGCACACCATCAATCTAAGTTTATCCCCTCTTTCTTCTAACTAGATTAATTACACCAGTGTGCTCCCTCCTTCCCCAGGCCTAACATTATGTTGTAAATGCATAGTGTATACGTCAATACTGCAAATAGCTCTTCTTTCATGAATTTATATGTTATTAAGTCCCCCCAGGGAGACAGGACTGGCGATCAATTTTGCCCAGGGTTCTGCGGTTCCCTGAAGTGAAAACAAATGCTGATCCATTATTGTCCTTTGCCTTCCTCCACCGCCCCCTGCCGCCACCCCTGCCTGCCTCCTCAAAGTTTGTATAAGCCCTGGGGCTTGTTGGTGTGTGTAGGCTGATGGAGCTAAATGGGACAGGAGGCGTGGAGGTGTGTGAATCAGCCTCAGCAGTGAGGGTATTGACAGATATTGGGGTTACAGAACGGTGATGTGGATGCTGATACAGCACCTCAAGGTTTTCAGGTCACACAGCTGCCAAACAGAAACAAGGACATGGGCTCTGATCGACTGCATCATGGCTAGTTTGACTACAATGTATTCAGCACCTCCCCCCCCCCCCTCTTCTATAGCACTGATGCCAAAAAACAACAGTCATCAAGATGTAAATTCAGGTCAGTCAGTAAGGGGTAAGATCATTCAATCCTCTTTGCTGCTCTCAAACAACATCAAAATCTACAGCAGCTAAACAAATGTTGTTTTTTAAACAAAGGTCTACTGTTTGCTGTGCGGTATAAAAATAAAAACCTTCATCATTTGTGAAAATGTAACTTACACGAGGAAGCTTCACACCTTAGCTGTGAGTTTTTACACAGCACCCACAAGTGTGTGAATGTTTTTGAAATAGATTATAAGAGATCAGACTACAAAAACTGTTGTTTCGTGCAAGACTTATTAAAATAGGCAGTGAGTTTGTTTTCCCCTACATCTTTACATGACATTGCATAAGTAGCCTGTGCATCGAGAGCTGACATTAATTTCATCTTTATGTCAATGGCTTAAGAGAATATATAATGTATAAAACAAACAAATATAGTTTGCTGTGAGTGGCAGAGATGAACTCACCGAAGCACTTGCTCTGGTTTGTTGCCCGGTCCATGAAGACCTTAGAGGAGATGACGGTGCCAAAGGGCAGAAACATCTGCATGAGTTCATTGTCTCCAAACTCCTGTGGCAGGTGGTAGATGAACAGGTTACAACCCTCTGGACCTGGATACAGAAAGAGCGAGAGAGAGGGAGAAAGAGAGAGAGAGAGAGAGATGTGTATTTGTCATTTCGATCTATGCAGTCTTTCATGTCAACTAAATCAAGATAAGTGGAAATAGATTTCCAGGACTGTGACATTATCAGTGATAAAACAGAGCTCGTCTTAAACACACAAAACTAATTGAAAAGTTTTTACTTTGTAGATATTGAGAGTGCATTTAAAATGTGTATTTGCACTTGACCAGATTTTAGGATTAAATGTGAATATGAAAGACTAAATCTAGATGATACATCACGTTCTCCAGCTAGCAACTATCTGCAGTGAGATCAATGTGCTGTTTTCTTTTGATAATAAAGTTATATATTAACTGGCCCCCTTCTCCCTGCTCTCCCTCCCAATGGGGGCTTCACAGGTCTATGGGATGACCTGTGGATGAGGGTCTTGCAGATGGGGAGGATGGGGTTGTAAGGGGGCATTTGCTCCTCCAAGTTTGGATGTTACTTATGGAACCTCTGCGTCTCTGGCAGCCGCCCTTTGCTCCTCATTTTATGTGAACAATATTGTACAGTCGGAGTTTTCTTTAGAACCTATTTTGGTACACCTAATAAAAACGAAAAAGAAAAAAAGAAATCAAACCTGTCATGAATATGATGCTGAAAACTGAGGGCTGGATTGCTTCATATGTGGCCTTCAATCATACTTTTTTATTTGCACACTTACTGTTTGAGACAGTTATTAAAATTGAAAACTAATTAACTGCAAATTACACAACTTCATTTGCAACCAGAACGAATTATTGCTGTGTAAACCTGCAGCAGGTGAGTGGATCATACCGCGAGTTACTTTATCTTCATGCAAGCTGCCACAATTCTCCTCTACCCCTAATTTCTACATTTTCATTAGTTTGAATTTTTTCATCTGGTTTGCAGTGCCACAGCTTGGGATCTTATTACACAAGCTTTAATTATTACTTATAAAAAGACGCATGAGTCTATGTAGACAATATATTTTTAAGATGTACAGTATAATATAGTCATCCTCATGCTTTATATATCTATTACCTAAGATGAGACATGATTCTCTCACCTGTTTTACTCTATTTATCTATTACATGAGAATGAGATGTGTACAGAAGTAATATCTTCTCTCGCTCTCACATTCTTTATATATGTATTACCCAGAATGAGGTGTGCACAGCGCTAAAGTAATATCGCTCTCTCGTGCTCATCTTCTTTATATGTCTATTACACGGGATGAGATGTGTGAAGTGTAAAAGTAATAATGTTCTCTCACCCTCACCTTCTCTCTGCTGCTGCTGCTGGATGACCTGGGGTGGTTGGGGCAGTGTCTGGCCAATGGGAGTCAGCGTGGTGGCTGGGTAGATCGCTGCAGAGAGGTAGGAGAGAGGGAGAGACGGAAAGGAGGGAGAAAGAGCACGAGAGGGAGAGGAGTGTAAAAAAAACAGGGGGAACCCACAGAGAATGGTGTCAAGGATGCCTGAGGTCAAACACACAAGTATAACATGTGCAATCAAAGGCTCTCTCATGTTATGCTCCAAGGCACTGTCCTACACTATCTGAATACAGCTGCATACAGCCTTCCTCACCTTGCAGTAATTGTCCCGTAGACATTTAGCATTTACGGCATACTGTAAAATCTCAGAAATACAGCGTAGTAAACAAAGCATTCCTGTCTCACACCTGTGTATTGCTGTACTCCAGTGAAGGCTTGCTGGAGGGTGTCAGCCGCGGTGGGGCTCTGGGTGGAGTAGGGTGGCAGGCCGTTGGTGTACAGAGTCTCCACAGCGGGGTGTCCGTTGGGCTGATGAGGGATGCCGGTGAAGCCGTTGACGATGGGCGTGACGATGCTGGGCACGGCGGAGGTGGTTATGTTGGCTGGTGGAGAACTGAGGCCTGCTGGGAAATACAGGTTTACTGTTACTGGATCAAGAGCACACTATGCACTGACTTTATATGATATGACAAAATGATGTAAGTGTACACAGACACGTGCTTTCCTATTGTCTACAGAGAGTAAACACTTGCACAAACCCCAGCACAATCAGATCCACACACAATTTACACACTCGCACAAAAACACACAAAGCTCACGACTGCATCTCCGCTCTAATGCAAGAACGCGGGTGCGACGCGGGTCTGTCACACATCCACAGTTTGTCGTGACACATCCTGCAGAATAGCTCCAGATTTCCAAAAGTCAACCTGTGAAAAATGAGCCTGTCCACAGTGTTTGTGCGATACCCTGCTGGCTCCTACTGCACAAGATGATGAAACCACTATGCAACTTCTGAGAGAGTAAAAGAAAAGAAAAAAAGAAAAAAGATCTGGGCTAAATATAAGGAGATTACAGAGGGAGATTCGCTCGAACGAGCAGGTAGCAGAAACACAAAGATGCCTCTTACTTTTATCCATCATAAAAAAGACAAAATAACAACAGTTGGCAGTTTGAAAAATGGGTGGGTCATAACATATTGAATATGGTACACGCCTGAAAGGCAGTTGCAGAAGGCTTCATGAGTGGAGCTGAAATTGGATGCTCCCTGTCCTCTCTCATTCAATGCCTTTTAAAAGGACCCTCCTTTGAAAAGTGTTTCCAATTATGCCGGCAACATCAAAGTACCCATTTTGAGCAGAACCTCACTGTGTGATGGTCTCTCTAAAAGGGCTGCTCCGTGGCAAAGCATCCAAGCTCGTTGAAGTACAGCTCCCCTGAGGACCACCTCTCAATCTGGAAACCTTCGCCCTGATTGGACAGAAAGCCCAGGTTGTCACGGAAACCCTCCAGCATGCCATATCCCCACAATCTGGTGCCTGAGTGAAGAACCTCCTGTGAGAGGTGGTCCAGATTGGGTAAACAATCACATCCAGTATACACATTACATGTGCAGAGATTTATGCTAATGCCACTGTAAATATGCTGTACATCACGCGCTGAAACCTCCCACCACTGAGTAATATCATCTACATATCCATATGGAATAGCTTTTCTTCTCCTTTACCTACAATTTTTCCTCTCCTCTCCCTGCCTCAGCATTTAAGTCATGAGGAGGCTGACAGTCAGGCATGCAACCGCAGTGACCAGGGGAATTGCACTGGGTCCAGTGAGAGCTGTTGTGTCTTTTGCACTGGTTTCTTTTTTCTTTTTGTTGACGCTTCCCCACGATTGCTTGTTTCCCGTGGAGCTGTGATGAATTAGACTGCAGCTTCAGCCCCTTCTCCTACCAGGACCCAGGAGACTGCCGCTCCTATTCTGAGGGCTAGAGACAGCTAGTCTGCTCGGGCCACACGCACTCCACTGTACCGCCAGATAATGCACCCTCTCCATCATCAGGCAAATTCATTTTCCGAGGCTTAGCAGTGCTGTGGGAGCACGCGTCTATGTATGTGCAGCAGATGTAGTGATAGAAGGAGTACCAGTGGTAGTAGTAGGCGGTAGTGTGGACCCCTTACATGCAATTGCATAAGCTCTAGGGTCAGCCGTTGACATCTGTTGTAAAGGAGAACACACATGATAGAAGTAACAGACTGGGGCCACAGAGTCCAGTCAGGTTATCACGCTGGAGGTGTCACAGCACGGAATAACATACTGTACGTGTAATAAAGACAGAAAGGCGAAGCTCTGACACATTTATACACAAGACTAAGTTCAACTGAATGGTAAAAAATACAAAAATAACTGTTTTTTACATGTATTGAATCCAAAACATGGGGTTATGACATGATTACATGAGAAAGCCATTCATGTTGCCTAGTCATCGTCTTTATTCTCACTGTCACAATGGCCCAATATACAACACGAGCACACCCAGGAAACATTCCCGTCAGGAGAAATGGGGAAGTTCTTCTCACTATCCTGAACTAAATAATAACGAGACATTTTCAGTCTATACCTCAGTGGACATATAGTCCTTGCATTGCAGGAAATTGCATTCATAGCCTGTTTACAATGCACACGCGAGAATGCTAATACACGTGGCTGTGAGTGTGCGCTGCGTGTATTGGCCTGTAATAATGACATGTTGTTCCCCACTCCAGCATGGGTGAATACAAATCTGCGGGACAGCAGTTTACATACATATTCTATACGGCTGCCTCTTAACTATCACTTCTCCACTCGTATTACTGCAAGAAAGACGTCTGCTCTGCGAAACACTAAATTCATATTTATATTCTTGCAGGCTTTTTCTTAGAGGGGAAAGCTGTTGATTTGCTCCTTGCGATGATTGCTTCATGAAAGAAGTCTTGACATGCAACAGAAGTATTTATTATGCTAATTATACATTCAAATCAACGAGGAACGCTATACCCATAGTGGAGAGCGCAGTCGTTTCCAGCGCAAGGACCGTCTCTCGCTGGAGCAAGCAATAAGCACTTAAAAAAAAGATGCTTTCATCTAGCTGATTTAAAATGTGATGCATTTACACTCAAAGAGAAAATGTCCATCTGGTCCTTAAAGTGTGAATAATAAATCTGAATAAGGGCATCTTTTTCACAAGCCAGTTAGCATCCCAAGAAAAATTGGAGCTACTGCGCATCAGTGAGTCAGGACTGGGCGTTTTGAGGAGGAAGGAGAGGAAGATTAAAAAAAAGGAATACAAATAAAGGCAGGTCCATCAGCAGAAGACCAACGTTATCATGACACCCTGAAGTCATGTCTTTCTGCTGTCCTGCTTTTGAGCTGGCAGGAATTATGAGGTGGCCATTCCACAAGTAAACAGGGTCATTGGTAAAAGGTGATAGTATCATGATTGAATGGGGCATCCTCGAAGGGCTCAGTCGTTCACAAGCAAGGATGGGGTGATGTTCCCCACTTTGTGAAACACATGACTGTATAAAGGTTATATTGGTGAACACAGTTCATTTGCAAATGATTGCATTCTGTTTTTCTTTACCTTCCAGACAGTGTCCTAACTTATTGGAGATGTTTCATCTAGCTCTGAACAGACTACCAAACTGTGTTTTGTTACAAATAGCTCGGAAGTGACTCGTCCCTCAAAGCAGTAAACCTTTGGATTTGGCACTGATGCAGTGTCTCTTGGAGGACAGGAATACATATTGAGAAAGATCACTGTGTCAAACAGCTCATTAGTTTCGTGGTGTTTGTCACTATGTTCTGCATTAATGGTGTAACCATTCTCGGATTCAGCGGGGGTGTGGGTTTTCTCTGGCTGTGGAGCATCTGCAGTATATTTTGTGTAATATGTACTTGTGCATGTACATCTTCAGTGTAGAGCAGCACCATGCAACAGAACATTAGAGTGACTTTGATTACACACTTCTCACATCTTAACAAAGCATCCTTGACACAATGCGCTCCTCGCCACATATACCCAGCAGGATCCACATCTCTCTTCATTTCTCCCTTCCTCTCCTCCCTCAACCTCTTCATCTCTACGCCTCACGCTTCCTGTTATCCCAGTTCTGCCTCTCTCTCCCTTGTTTTGTTTAACTTTTATTTCTTCTGCAGCGCTCAGGGAGCGGCACCTGGTGAACATTATTTTCAAAAAGCATCATCATGCATCATTGTAAGGATACATGCTCTAATCAGCTGAGCCATCTGGCAAACGGCTTATGCACCATCAAGCTTAAATGCTTTGCATCTGTTGATCAAATGGATGTCTCATTGTTTTCAGTGTAACACCCTTAACCTCTGAGCCTTTTTGTACTCCAACTCACTGTCACAAACATGTTGCAGAGGTTATAATGATCATTTAAATAAAAGATTAATGTCACACATTTACTTCAAGATCAGGCAGGGTTTTTCATTTAGTCAGCTATTTGGAGCTTTATGTTAATGCAGAGCAGAAAAGTGATAATCTAGCCATCGATTGGCAATTGTTCTCATTTTGGGAGGAAAGGGGACATTAACCTTTCTGCTTTTGCACATTTGACACAGCTGGCAAATGCCAGAATTTATAGATTTGTTTCGAGCTGTAATTTGGTTGATGAAACAACTTAATGTAAAAATAACACCTCTGTCGAAGCATAGGAGCACTCTGCTCCCAGACCCTAAAAACAGACTCTGATATCACAATGAATTATTCCACTGACTCGTGGCAGACATCCTACATCATCCCAGTAGTGTCAGAGTCTCTTGGCCTACTTATACAGACAGCCTTGCCAGTAATGTTAGGTATTCCTTCAATGAAAGCTAAATAAGTCACAAGTGTGAGAAGGGAGAGAGGAAAAAGCTGTGTATACTAAAGCAGCAAGCTAGACTACCACTCCTGCAGCTGTTGGCAGCCGCACTCAAATTAATGAATGAAGAAAGGGAAAATAAAACATTTTATATTTATGATCCTTGAGTCCTTGAAAATTCAATGAAAGCCATGCTGTCTCTCAAGCATATGTTCTCTCAAGCAATAATATATTACATTCAATAATACAAGGTAATCAGTCGACTGTAGCTTACGCAGAAGCACGTCCAAAAGCAGATAAATGTCTCTACTTCACAAGCATCTGATTCGCAGACTTACTTACAATACTTCTCTTCCTTTCACTCTCCTCTGTCCCTGTATCAGACACACAAATGTATTTTTTTCTTTGCCAGAGCCAAGCTGTCAGCTCCTGGCATTGTCAATTGATACCAAATTGCCTTTAAAGAGGTAGCTTTGTTTGGCTTTTACAGAATATCTTACAAAATTCAGCAATATTTCCTCTTAGAGTAAGGCACTGATTTTGGCTTCTCAGAGGCTTCAGTTCAAAAAAAGAGCACAAAAGCAGCACAAATAATACAATCACACACTCAGACGCACACATACGCACACACACATAAACCTCATCTTTCATCAGCACTATTGTATTGCAAATAGGTAGGCATGCAGAACAGAAAATCTGAATTGCCATACTGTCAGTGCTTTAGCCATCAAAATAAGAGGCTTCTCAGCAAGGCTGAGCTCCACTTTTAATCACTGTCTCTGATTGATTATGCCTGCCCAAAAGTGCACACTTTGCACTGAAAACATCAACGTGAATATTTGACAAATGGGCCTCCTCTCTAGATATATTGCCCGATGTTCAAAATGATTGCAGATGTGCTATACACACACAGAATGTGTGTCCACTGGCATGTTCCATCAGATCATTGTATGTACAGTACAAGTGTTTATATGGCTTGATGTGGAGGCATGTGTGATTAATAAAGGCCCTGTAGCATTAATTTCCACACCTGGTCCGCTGTCTGTCCTGTTGATTTTAATTCAACTGTCTGCGGTGAATTACTGTAAGTAAAGCCAAAATAAACCAAAAAAAACAAAACGGTACCCTTTCTTTGTGTCTGTGGATGAAGAAGTGAACAGAACACCTATTTAAGAGAACATTTTTCTTCCTCACAGGAACCACGGTGCAGAGAGAATTTGATGTAGTGCAGCAAGTTTAAAGTAAGAAGCTGACTTCCTATGATGGCTATAAAGCAAACCTAAAAAAGGCATTGTTGCGTTGATGGCGGTTCTATCTCTCGCACTGATTGGTTTAAAGTTACCAAAGTCATCAGCTTAAAAACTCAATACTGCAGTGTTGACAAAGCAGGTGAGCGAGGCACAACAAAGACTTGGATCCTGTATTATTTATTTTGGCTCGTGCTTTTGTTGAGCAGAGTATCTTGAAGTTTCCTCTGTCTCAAGGAAAATGAAGCACTGCTGAATAAGCAAATGTTATGCAGTGGGTAGGTATTTCAAAGTCCTTCCCTTTCCTCTGTAATGTATCTGCATAGGAGATGTTTGTTATGGAAAACAAAACCAACTGCATGCAGATCATGCACAAGTGCTTCAAAGCCCAAGGTCAAAATACTACAGGGAAATTAACGCCTTATCTGTAAACTTGTTGATATTCCTTATTCTGCTTCTACTATCCCCAAATATCTTCTTCTGCATTCACAAACAACATAAAAATGCAAATCCCATTGAACATTCTTTTTCATTCGTCTCTCTTTCTCTCCAGTGGAATAATTTTGGATTACCAGTAAGCAGGTACCCTTTCTTCTGGCCTTGCTGCAGCTCTAGTTTCATGCTGCAGACACACACACACACACACACACACACACACACACACACACACACACACACACACACACACACACACACAC
>JBBPCS010000375.1:5133309-5151383 GCA_037974645.1 Hollardia meadi
ACACACACACACACACACACACACACACACACACACACACACACACACACACACACACACACACACACACACGCGACCTACAACAAATGCACTGGCATACAAATACACATGCCCACACCAAACCTACATACACTAACAGAAATTAACACAACTCTGCTTGTTGCATACACATACACAGCCGCGCACACACACACACACTCACAAGAGGAAAGGGAATAAAACCGAGTGCTCACCCAGGGTTTGATGAAACTCACCCGACACCGGGGTCATGGGGGTGGGTGGGAGGCTGTTGATGTTGAGCGCCCCCATCTGGTGAATCTGTGTGGCGGGGAAAGCCACACTAGGCGTGAGGTAACCTCCGTGGCTTGCTGCCATGATGGCTGCCTGCTGCTGCATGAGCTAAAGAAGAGGGACACGGAGAGATGGGTGGAGGAAATGAGGGTCGGGTGAGGGTGTGTGCGAGGGAGCAGGAGGGAGAACGGGGTGCGAGAGAGGTGAGGGGAGGACAGATGGTAATGAAAAATATAGTAAGTTGGGAAAGAGTCAGACAAAGACAGGAGAAGGGGAGCAAGAGAGCGAGAAACATAGCAAGGGTAGAACAGAGGGAGGGATGTATGTTGAGGTTGATGGATGGATGGTGCATGGGAAGTACAGAGAAAGTAGAGCGGAATAAAAGAAAGGGAAGAAAAAAGAAGCCTGTCAACCTATGTTTAGTGAATCTGTCTATTCTCCCAGCAGGGAGCCTGTCACCAGCTGCAGAAACGATTTAATAGCTGTCTGTTGGGCTCATACAAATCAAGGCATTGACATGTGCACATTATCTCTGTGCTCAGAGAACGGGCAAAGTTTGCAGAGGAGTTGCGCTGCATTTCCCTCACAATTCTCAAACTTCACAATACTCCATTTGGCTGTATGGAAATCCTGCAGACTATCCTACAGACTGCTTTTCCCTGGACTCATCTAATCAATATTTTCTTATAAATTTATCACGATTGCTGCTTGTTGCCTGACATTCATCCAGAGACCAGAATTTGCCTTGTTTTATAATTCAGTCGTAAACCATAGGCCTGTTTCTGGGCTGATTTTGAATACATTTTGAACTTCACTAAATGATTACAGTCTTTGCCTCTGAAACGTTTATTTAGAGACATGCTTCTGCCACACAACACTGTGTTCTTTTGTAGGTAGAACCGCACTCTGTTTTGAGGCGTCACTGAATCCAGACCGTGAGTAATTACAACAACATTTTTAAAGCAGGCACAGCTAGCAACTCAGATTCCAGACCATGTTAGTAATACAGTATGTTAGTCATAAAACTGCAGTGACAGTCAATTTTCACCCATTGGACAATCCCACAAAGAGACAAAATCAATAGCCTTTCATTCACTCTGCATTTCTACTTAGCATCAGCTGAGAGAGCTGGAACTATCTTCCTTCAATGCAGCCCTACAAAGTGTTTATTCATATGCATACGACATGCTCACATGCACCGTCTCCCTGCACTGCGCACAGACACTATAGCACACACACATGCACGCACACACACACACACACGCAACATGCATGAAGAGCGATAGAGGCTATTTGAGTTTCAGCACTCAGTTTAAATTCTCCCTGTGCAAACAACATGCTGAATGCCTAATTCAGAAGAAAATCCATCATTGTACAAGGCTTTGGAGCTTGTGAACCAGTGGGTTTATCTTGGTAATCAACAATCTTATGCAGGCTATGCAGCCATGCAGACCTGTGTGGTATAGGAATACAAACACAGCGGGACCAGCCTCTTACCCCTGTCTCTGTATCCGTTTAATACTGCATAGGTGCTATGTGTCAGGGGAGCTGCTGATGGCCAGGGCCTGAGAATAACTCGTATAAGCAGAAATCAAACTCCTCTGCCACTGGCACTAATGCTAATGACAATGTTGTGAGACAGTGGAGGTATAGAATGCCACTCAGCTTGCATTTGCATGGGGACCCTGCAATGGAAAAGCCAATTATTTTCCCTCAGTGCCCCTGTCAGGTAACCTGAAAGCGGGTGTCCCGCTGTAGAATGCCCAGTGCTGGCATATCATCCATTAGCCACATGCCTTGCCACTGCTATCTATTAACGCCTTTTGTCATTTGCATAATTTCAATGTGACAAATGGGGATCATCCATTCCTTTCCAAATAAGATGAATTGAGCCTTTAAGGGGGCATAGCTGCAAAAGGCAGCCAGGGAAAAAGAAAACAAAAGCAATGACATAGAAACAAACAAAGAGGTCTAGAGGATCTGAGGTGCTCTTGCTTTGGCAATGATGTGACTGCCCTCCCCTATTAGGATGTGAATAGGATTGGACTTCAGGATGAAGGGTCTGACTGGGCGGGTATTACAAAAAAAACACTGTCACACCACTCACGGTTTCTTTTTTTTTTTTGTCTTTTATCAAGCTCTGCTTCTCGAGAGGACTGGGGACTTAGGGCTGATTCTAATCAGCTTGCAGCATATTCGTTGTGGGCCCAGTGGTCTTATACAAGCTACAGGCCTGGATGGAGTGATAATGGAGTGGGATGAATACTAGTGACTCCAGAATACCAGCCACTCTCCCAATGCATGTCTTTTAGATGATGCAATCCTTAATGCCATCCGTCAGATTGTCATGGATAACAACTCTGGCATTCATTGATGCTTCGTTCCAAATTAAAATTCAGCAATTTGCAAACCCAAGCCCATGTAATTATGTTGGAATGCAGTCGTTAATACAAAAAAAGAGCAAAAAGCAGGGTGGTTATGTTAAAAACGATGGTTCCATTTTACTTACTCATAAGTATATGTTTTTTTTTTCTTCTTTTTCAAATTTCAAAGGCACTATATTCAAAACCATTCCCGATTCTTTATTTATGCAGTAGCGAGTAGATAGGAAATGTCTCCGGCAGAAAATGAGCAGAACTGAGTCTTCATTATCACAGACACAACCTTTCCTTCTTCCTCTTGAAAAGAAAGGAGAAGGGAAGAAAAGGCAGACGGGAAACAAGGAGGACAAAGGAGAAGTGCGTGAGATGAACAGGGAGCAAAAGAAAGTTGCCCGGTTCTCCAGCAGCATTCATTTAGTGTCAGACATCTGCTTTTTTTATTGCAACCTGATGGCATTACTCTCCCCTGGTGCCACCAGGCAATCACCTCTTTATCACATGGCAATTATCTCAGTAGTGCTGCTCTGTGACTCGCTGACTCTCAGCACTGTCACATGACCCCTTGTAGCCCAACCAGCCACAGATGGGGGGTGGGGGTTGGGGGGTAGGGGGAAGAGAGAGGGTGAAAAAGGTTGAAAAAATGAGAGAGGGAGACAGTAGGTCATTGAGGTGAAATAAAAGATGGAAGACTGGATCTCAAGGGTCTCATTTGTTACCCCCCATGCTAGCAGGCTGTATTGCCACAGAAAGATTTTTTTTTTTTCTTCATCTGATGCAGTTTGTTATGTGGGCACATGCATATGTGCGGAGCTATGGTCCATACAAGAACAACACAGTTAGACCAGGTCACACACATGCTCGTGTGTATGTGTGCCGGCAGTTTACAGCTCAGCCAAATGATGCAGTAATCTGTTTGAATGCGAGTCCCTCCAACAGGGGGAGATGTTTCCTAATATGAGTTTACAGTCATCATCCTCCCTCTCATCCACCCACACATTGTCACTATTAGCACCAAGTTAAACCATTTTCTCTCCTCTCTCCTCTGTATCTCATACACAGTCGAATGCATCTTTTAGGGAGGCAAGAGGGGCACAGTGCTGTAGGTGCCTTTATATCCAAAACTTGTCTCTGGTCCTCTGACAAAGCGTGTAGTCCTCCACCCGAGGAGACTAAACGGCTGCCTTCACAAAAAGACACGGCTTAAGGAGACGGAGGAAGAAAAATTGTTTGCATCAAATCTAATCGTGTGCAAATATGATGTTTGTGTCTTGGGGAAATACAAAAGGTAATAAAAGCTGTTTTTATTGCTTGCATTCAGCGATTCATGGGAGAACTATTATCACTCTCTACTAACACTGGAATGAAACATGGGATCTCACTTCATTCGGCTTGTGTTTTATGAAATCACCTTTTGCAAATAGGATGTCTCCTGTCAGAGCACACCAGTGTCTCTCCTGAAAATGGCAAATTTCTCATTTTTGGCATATGTTGTCAGTGTTGTACCCCTCCAATTTGTGTTCAGATCCCCCTCCTTCTCCTGGTTTGACTAAAATCCAATTTACTGGCTGTCAGCTCAACTCTATAATCCTTTCCACTGTGCTGTAGTGGAGAGGTAGCTCTTTGAATTTACCATTTACTGTACTCCCTGGTTATAGCTATATATACCATCTCTCCCCACGTCAGTAAAAAAAACCTATACTGTGCCACCTCCTCTTGGCCAGTGTATATGGAGAGTGGGCGAACATGTGGTGTGTCTTTGGAGATAAAGTCCTTTTTCTGTCACTGCAGGTTTTTCGTCTCTGTGGAATATGTGTAGTTTATCTTGCCGTAAAGAAACATTCATCGTATAAATTCTGCACATTCCCAGTGGCTACAGTGGAATCAAGGCTGCGCACCATGTGCATGCAGCCAGCAGCAATGACTGAAATGTAATCATAACCGCTGCACAAGCTGGACACCCACACTAAAGATAACTAATATTTCCCTTTATTCCACATTATTATGTACCAAGCTGAGTCCGAACCAGTATTTTGATTCATTAAATAAGTCTTTAGTGAGATATGAAAACAAGCGCCTCGCTGATAATTGTAGCACTGTAGGTATTTACAGATAGCTAGGATCAGAGTCTAGGTTCAGAGGAGCAGTTAATAACTAGCACTCAGGAATAACAGACCACAGACCAAGAGGTAAGTTTGAACTGCCGGCGTATTTATATAGGTAACAGAATTAGTAGTAGACAATACTTACACATAAATTGGTACCAGATCACACACAGAGGAATTTTGCACTCAAATCCCTTCAAAACAACCAAAATAAAACCCAAATCTGAGGAAAATATTATTTCTCCTTATTTTATCTCACTTTGAGTTATCCTGACCCTATTTGAGTTTAGAGATATTTTTCGACTTGGGGTCCTTTAAGTTGTTATTTAGATCCTAGTTTCTCGTTTCTCTTTGAGTTGACTCAATTCTAAGTTCTCATTTTTATCTTAGTTAGGCCTAATTTAGAGTTTATACCTTCTCAGTAGTTAACTTGAAACCAGTTCTTTAGACTTCATGGTAACCCAACCAGTTTGCATTACCAATTCGGCACAAAATAAATGGAAAAAATAAATAAAATGCAATTTAACACAGGATCAAAACCAAAAACTAAAAATTTCACACATCAATATAATCAATAAACTCAAATTTTCACAACTCAGTGTGTAATCAGTCCTTTTGTTAAGTCCTTTAAAAGTCCAAATGAGATCCACTGCCTGGTGCAGCAAAATACTGAAGGTTTAGTCCTACCACGATTCAGGGGCCAGTTGCACCAGCTGGACGTACGCCTGGTCGTAAGACCAGGCTGGACGTAAAATGCACCTGAAGCCCGACGTAGAATTTATACCTGTTGCACCATCTGGGCGTAGTACTACGTCTGAGACTAAATCTTACGCCTAGTCAAAAGTAGGTGTAAAGTGAAAAGTCTTGACCGGTTTCCATGGTGAAAATAAAAAGTAGATATGAAGGCGCGTCTAATATACAGGCTGCATGATGAGCGGGCCATCAGGCGTGAAAGTTATGAGAGACCGCACCAATCTGCTGGAAATTTATGAAGACAGAGAACTCATTGAGAGGTTTAGTTTCAGCAGGGCTGAACTGTTTGAATGAATTATCACCGCAGTTGCAACATGTGAAAGATCGGAACGGAGCACTGCTCCCAGCACTGCAGCTGCTAATTTCTCTCTGATTTTATGCCAGTGGATCTTTCCAAAATGCCGTGGCTGATATGGTTAATGTCAGCAGAAGTACAGCATGCTGGGCGATGCGGCAAGTTTCTCTGGCCCTTCAAAATCAGGTTCACCGATATATTCGTCTACCCACCCAGCAAGAGGCCATACACGCCAAGGAGAAATTTCGCACAGACTCCGGCATCCCCGGTATTTTTGGCTGTATTGATGGCATCCAGGCACCATCTAAAAATGAGTACCTGTTTGTAAACAGGAAAGGATTTCACTCCATTAATGTCCAAGTTGTGTGCGATGCGGACATGAAATTAATTGATGTTGTGGCGTGTTGGTATGGGTCTGCCCGTGACGCGTGCATCTTGAGGGAGAGCGCACTGGCGAGAGTGTGTGAGGAGGGACAGCTTCCTGGCATAATGCTGGGGGACAGTGGCTACCCTTTAAAGAAGTGGCTCATGACACCTGTCATGGTACCCCAGACCGAGCAGGAGAGGCAGTACAACTATGTGCACTCACAGATGAGGTCGATCATTGAGCGGTGCATAGGAGTGCTCAAACGCAGGTAGTCCTATTTGTTTATGTAGTGGAGCGCACCTATAAACCACTTATTCACACGTTTTGTTAGATTTTGTAAAATATGTCAAAGTATTACTGATGTGTTTTCACTTGTGTATTATACTGATTATAAATCATAAATAACGGATTGTTGATGTAATTCGACCTGTTTTAAACCAGGTGACACCGAGTGCGGCCGCCACTGCGGGGGGGATTTGTGATTTCTTTGAATCTAAAAAGGTGTTTCCAAACTCCTACAGCTTAATGACAATCTCAGCTGCTAAAAAAATTATTTAAATGACTGTAACACACCTGTCACCTCTGCGTAATGGTGCATGCCTCTTGTAAACACAGCCAGGACACTGTGCTTCATATCATCCTCAGAATCTGTACCTGATCTTTATAATATTAATAACAAATGACCAGAGTTAGAGTCTGATATTACTCTAATTTTTTTCTACATATTTTTATCCTTCTGACATGACCTGTCCCGAAAAAACATAGATTAGTGAAAAACAAAGTGGCTTAGCATCGCTCCGATACATTTAAACTGATATAGGTTATTAGAGAGTGAGGCTATGCTTAAAGCTATACTAATGACTTTTCTTTTTTTAGATTCCACTGCTTGCACGGTGAAATCAGGATGGAGCCAGAGAGGGCATGCACAATCATATGTGCAGCAGCTGTGCTGCACAATATTTGCATTGCCAAGAGAGTGCCTCTCCCACTGGAGGATTTGGGACCAGTGGAGGCAGAGATGGAACATATCAGAGTACAAGCTGCAGAGGAGGATGTGACGGCCATCTCATCAGAAGCAATATCATTCGATTGACATGAATTGTAAGCCGCATGTAAATTATTTATTCATTAAATTGTGTAGGCTATTTTGAGGGATAAAAGAAGATTGCTGACGTAGAAATGATTTAAAAATTCATTTGGGTATTTATATTTATTTAGATGCATGTGAATTCATTCAGGTATGTATGGGATTATTTAGATGTTCATAAACACACTGTCATCCTCGGTTGTGTAGCAGGCTCTTCGCTCCAATAGCTGGATTTCTAAGGCAAGTTTCCGTTTCTCGAGCTCGAGCTTCTCCTTTTCCACCTGTAACTTCTCCGTCTCCATCTCCACTCTCATGATTTCTTTCTCCAGTAACACGGATCGGAGGTCCGGATCTCTCCTCTCTCTTCGTGCAGGTACAGTTTCGGAGTTGCCTGTGGTGCTGAGGGCGGGTTGGGACTCTCTGTAGCTTAATTAAAATAAAATAAAACCAGCCTTATAAATTTGTACACCCAGTGGAAACAGGTTCATTACTATTACTATTTATTAGCCTACTATTTTGAGAGGTCATGTTACCTTCATGACTGGTGGCTGCTGAAGTTGCACTTGATGAGGAAGAAAAACTCGAGTCCTCCTCAACTTCAACTTGCTTTTCCTCCGTGTGGCCCGTATAGCTCACAGCCTTTTAGCCCGTTGAAAGCTGGCGAGTCGTCACCAAATACATCCATGATGATCGTGCTGTAGGGTGAGATTTTAGGAGGAGGTCCCCCACCCGTTGGGGGTTTTTTGAGCAGGCTAGACTCTCTCCTTGCTGCCTGAAGAAGGCCTTTACCTCATTGACTGTCCGACCTCCTAATCCCCCCTCTGCCTTCATTGACTGCTGCTGTTATCATCTTCCAAACGTCTTGTTTTTTCTTATTAGTTATGGCATTGTTTTGTTTGCATACTAAAATATGCATATTCTGACTGTAAAGTTCAACAATTTTTCTTGTCTCACAATCGGAGTAATTTAGTTTTCGTTTCTTTGGCTCAGCAGTCATTTTTAATCTATTCGTCGGCACCAGTAAATCCAAGTGCGTAACCATAGCAACGTGAAGCCGGTGGAATGTGTCAGCGTGAACGTGCATCGTCTAGGCTGGGCGTAGCTGCGCCTTGTCGTAGTTTTAGATGGTGCAACAGGTGTAAATATTTTTCACTAGGCTGGACGTAGCTAAGCCTGGCATAGGACTTGCACCCAATTTTTTTTTACATCCAGCTGGTGCAACCGGCCCCAGACGTTTGAATCAGGGTCCTTATCCTTCCAGTGTAGGTTGGCTCACAGAACAGACTCTTATCCGCGTGATTTCTCCAATGGGTGGCTTGCCATCTTCTTTTCCCAGCTGCCGGTGGGCAAACACCAGGCGATCATCTCAACTAAAAAACCTGGCCTGTTGTACAGCAGTACAACATACATTACCATATTTTAAATCTTACATATTTTGTAACAAATGGAAGTATTTGAAGAGGACTAGCACCTAAACACAGGTTGATTATTAATTCAATCTAAATCGCACCCCAACATGGCGGCGCCGTTCACCTCACTTTACTAACGAGGCTAAACTTGACCACGCATGCTGCATGTAACTTCTCAATTCACTTTACACAAATAAAAACCACAAAATACAAACATAAACTTGTTCACACTTGTTTTAGGTTAGCTACTGGCAATTTCGGCTGCACATTTAGCTTGAAAAAACAAGAAATAACCTGCTAATTGACACAGAAAAAAAAAAAGGTTTAACTCATCAAATCCTTGTTGGAACGAAACAAAAAACAGAATCCAGCAATGTAGACAGAAGGTGAACACAAAATCCTCCAAAAAATGGACAAGATTAAAGCTTTACATTCCTCAAAAACTCGCTTCTCTACTCTTCTTTTTCCGTCTCTCCTAGCTCGTTTGCAACTTCTCTTGTCGCTCGCCTCTAGCGATCTGCGTTTTTTTCCCCTCTATTTTTCCTCCCTCCCCCGTAAGCGGCGCTGCAGTTACACTGATTGGCTGTTACCGCTGTACGCGTTAAAGGAACACTACGCAAAGTAAAATAACAGAAATGAACTGTAAACTACTTTTTAATGAATGATAATGTTAATGAACTTAATGTTATTTAATTTGCTCATTGTATTTATTACTTATTTAACCTGTCAACCTGTTTCTTTGTTTAAGGTTATATTAACCCAGGTTACATAATCTATTACTACCCTCCTGTGGATTCATTACTTTATCAAAAGTTGGGTTGAGTTTATCTCCAAGGTTGCCTTGCCTTGGAGCTTCTACACCAACTTGCTTTATTTTGCGAAATTCATTTTATGCAGGTAGTACATGGCATCCGCAGTCTCTGTTATTCATAGTACTAATACAAGGAGAATTTCACCTTCACTAACATCATTCGTATCTTTGTGATGAGAAATCACATACGTGCAATTTCTCCTTTAGATTTAATGGTAATTGATTCTGTCTGATGCTGAAGTATCCCACGTACCCTTGTTACTTTCACTCGGGACTAAATTTCATAGCATCATCCTGCTCCTTGTTATATTTTGTGTGTGTATCAGAGAAAGGAAAGGGAGACAGAGAAAGCAAGAGCATTTTGCTGCGCAGTGCGTGTGAGGGTGTACACTCTAATGTGCGTCTGTATGAGTCGACACGGGTCTCTGACACTGTAAATAAGAGTCATGGCCAACCTGAGCGGGGCACAATGGTCTCCCAGCAGACCACCACTGCCTCCACCACCCTTTAAACATTTGCATTTCTCCACATTTCCTGGGAAAGGGCTGCATTTCATGAATGGTAATGAAGGTGGGAGTTTTACTGGAGAGAGCACAAGAGATGGTCTCACAATTACTCTGGGACGGTCAATTTGCACATTTCACACTGGGTCCCATGGCTGTGATGTGAAAATGAGGGAAATGGATAAGCCCCCAAGACCTGGCTAACGTCAACAATTAATCCTGGCATTTAGAAACAGCTTAGAAACTTTGACATCCAAATAAGCACAGAAAAAAATGAATTTGTGTAAATAAATACTCTATGGATGTTTATGTGTATTTATGCAGTGTGTTGTGACAGGGGCCCAGGTTTTTATCCCCGCGCTGAATGGAAATCTACTCTTTAATTCATTTTAGCCTGCTTCAAGTAGGTAGTGCATGCGTGTGCACGTGTGTGTGCTCTGCCTCAGCAGGGAAGAAGAAAGTTTGTGTGGAGATAAGTTGCCCATGGAATATTCTGAGTCAACTGTGGCCCCTGAAGCATCTCATGGGCCCAGAGGGAGGGACAGTGGGAGGGAAAGGGGAAGGGTAGAGAAGCAGTGTGATAGAAGGTAGAGGGGGCGCATAGTGAGCGGGGCTGCATAGGCTGTCTGAACTCATCAAAGAGCCGGGGGTCTGCTGTGTGTGTATGGTGCCATGCCCTGAAGGGGGGTGCGGAGGATGGGGGTAGAAGGACAGAGGAAGGCAGATGAGTGGGTTGAAGGGTACAAGCTAACTAAGTATGTGCCTACGTGCTGTGGATAGTGAAAGCCTGAATGTAATGGCATGGCAGCACTGCTTAAGAGAGGAGAAGAGGTAGAAGTGGTGCAGATGGAAGTGATGGTAGTTAAGTTAGTTTTTTTTACTTATGACAACGTCTACCAAGTAGTAAAGGAAAAAAAAGTCTCTGTGTATAATGAAATAACTTAAAAAGTTATAAACTAAAGATGTGTCAGAATGTCTGATGTTCATTTGGATGGAATTAGAGCCAAGATAAAGACAAAAAAGAAAGAGTTAAATTGTGTGTCCCATGTGTGACACATCAGCGGTCCCACTTCAGCAATACACTGAACTATCTGGAGGGGATTACAGGTCAAACAAAAATGATGTGTTTGGTACTAATTAACAAACATGGGGACAGAATCACTTGCTGCAGTCACAACCAGTGTTGTTAAAAGTATCCAAAAGTCATACTTGAGTAAAAGTCTTAAAGTATCTAATATCAAATGTACTGAAGTATCAAAAGTAATTTGCTGGCATTAGATCTACTTCATCTACGTATCAAAAGTACAAGCAAGTTCTACATATATTTACATGTATGTATACTGTATCGAGGGGTTGACCGATTATCGGCCTGGCCAATTATTGCATCCGATATTCAGCATTCTTCCAATTATTGAAATCATGTTGATGTTGTAGTGGAGTGGAAGTATAAAGTAGCAGAAAGTAGAAATACTCAAGTAAAGTACAAGTACCAAAAAAATTGTATTTAAGTACAATACTTGAGTAAATGTACTTTGTAACATTCCATCACTGGCCACTGTGTGTCAATTTTTTAACCATCATATCGTACTTTAGCAGCATAATGATTGATTGGACGGTTGCTGCAGCACCCGTGCCAATCAAAGCCATCCACTGATCTATCCATCGACATGAGGCCCTCCTGGGTCAGAGAGATGGCATTGATTGGCTTGATATGATCTATCAATAGGACTGTAGACTCACGTAAGTCTGACTGACTGTGCTTGCTCAAAAATGCAGTTGACGTTCCTTACCGTGCTTGTGAACGTGACACCTGCTCTGATCATTAAACCAGTACTATTAAATAACCAACCCGTTAAAATAACATTGACATAATAGGCACATCACAAAAAAACATTTCATGCTATCTGAAAGGACATTTCAAGTAATCTTGGTGGCCCTCTGGTGGCCTTGCTGGGCCCTAAAGAGGATAAAGAATGAAGTCCAATATTCGCTCTTATTTGCTCTCCACCAACTCCTTAGGGAAATACTGTATCTGGCTCTTTAGCTGCTAAATGCTTGACTATGTTCACCAGCTGCCCTCTGGCCGACATTTGGTGTTTTTAGAGCTTTTTGCCCAAAACCAATGCCTACTGTGATCACAAATCATGCTATGAGAGCAGGTTTTGGGATGGTGAACCAAAACAGTAAAGATGTGGGCCATAAAAACAAAAACACAAGCCTAAAGATGCTGAAACGCCATGTAGAGCTGAGGGAAAATGCAGAGTCCAGCGATAATTCACTTTTCACTTACCTGTCCATTATTACTATAAAAAGTCATTATTTGACTGTAATTACAGCAGCTTCAAGAACTTTATAGTTGGCAGTATCCTCACATCCATTAAAGTCTTTTCCATTTGAGTTGTTCTGTGTGCTACATGTTTTGTTTTTTTCCCCAACTCACCGCATGTGCGTAAGAGCTGTAGGTGCTGAAGGGAAGGGCGATGGCTGGGTTAAAGATGCCAAACTGCCCAACCATCTGCTGCATACGTCTGATGGTGCGCTCCTTGTCTGTGTCTGCAAACTTGACCACCAAGCTGGAGGAAGCACCCTGAGGGGGGTAGAGAGAACAGAAAAACGAATTGATACTTAACCCTGATGTACTGCAAGCACCTTTAACACCTTAACACTTGGTCAGTCAACAATCCCTGTCTTAGGCGTCTCATCCCCAAAAGGCTTTGAGCCATTTCAGGGATAATTTGCATTGGTGAACGTTGATTTACTACATACTTTTATACAGCCAACAACAAAAAAATAAATAGATAAAAGAGCATGAAGAATGTGATTAGATGTTATCACTGATTTCTTAGTATGCTGTGTTCATTAGCCGTAACAACCGCTGTTAATATCAATATCGGGTGAGTTCCTGTAATTGCATGTCAGGGTTTTTTAGGCCTTCTCGATGCAACATCACTGCACATTTGTATTATTGCAGAGAGTCGTGCCTTATTCTATGGCTGGCATAAATAAACATGAGTCTAACAGACACATGATGAATAAAAATACTCTACTTATTGAGAGAACAGCTCTGTAGGCACGTGTGCAGGCAGAAACCATCCGTTCCTTCAATCATTGTTTAACATACTGTGTGTACAAAGTCACTCGGGACAAAGCGGTCATGCTGTGCACTTTATAAATACTTTATATTTTCCCCAGGCTTACCTTCTCCTGTACAGTAGGTTACATATATGTACCCTTGTGCTCCTTCTCACAGTTAAGGTTAAAAGATCTGTAATGTACAGTCATTTGAAATAAGAGCTACAACTGGCAGTGGTACTTATTGACTATGGTGAAAGTGTTCTTCACAGAACATGTTGCTTTTCAGAGCAATTTCTCTCATTCTGTCCTCCTTCTGTTATAGCCTCCCTCTTCCTTTCTGTGGCTTTAGCTATCCATCCCCTCATCAACACTAATACCTCTTTCTGCAGCCCAATAATGAAACAGCAGGTGTGTCTGCCACACACCCTTCATTAAGAATCTTCAAATGATTTAGCGCTACAGTTGACCTTTTGCGCGCTCCGCCCCTCCTCCCCTCTGCACTCCCAAACTGGCCAATCGATCCACATAAAAGGCCGAAATATTACTCTGATCTGCCAGTGTAGAAAGGTTGTGTGTCAGTCACAATAAGAAGCCCCCTGAAATTGATGCAAGATTGCCAATAATAGTGGTGACTGGTGAAGTTCCTGGATTGAAGGTTGGAGGTTGGGGCTAAAGCTAAAAGGGGTATTTCCAGGTTTGGTTGGATCATTCTGGGAGGGGTTGTGTTTGACTAAAGCCAAGCAGTTTTCAATGCCACTGTAATGCTTGTTATATTATTATTACTACATAATTCATTCAAGTTTTTATTTTCCTTTGTTTGCATTTTTCCCTGACTGAGGTACCAGGAGTTCTGCTAATGAAGACATCTACAGAAAGCAAGAGAGGTTTAAAGACAGGCACTGGATCTTTCGACTGTAGCATATAGATTTTATCCTCTCCCTTTCCCTTTCTCCCCGCTTTTCTCAATATCTCCCCGGGAGCCCTCTGCTCATGCCTTGTTCACCGTTCACAGGTTTGAAGGATTGTAGGAGAGTGGCCAGTTAGTTAGTTGGCTGTCTGAGTAAATGGCTGGTTGTCTAGTTAGTTGAGTGAGTGATTGACTGACTGACTGGCAGGCTAGTTGCCCAGACTGTTTGCTAACTGGCTGACAAACTAATTGACAGACTGTCAAGCTGGCTGACAACTGTACTCTGGCCAGCTGAGTGACTAATTGTTTAGCTTCTTACTGTATGTGCCATCCTGCCACACTGACAAATTCTCCAACACGTTGAATAGAAAGTACAGATAGAACATTGTAATATTTCTGAGTATGCTTTATCACTTCATTGTTAACTTTAAGGGGCTTATGGTTTGTCTGTTGTGTCTGTCCAGCTTCTTTTTTTTTTTTTTTTTTACTATTTGCATCAATCACTTCATTATGATATTTAACCTGCGAAAAGTCCAGCACAGGGCAGTGCAGGACCAGAATACAGAGGAGATGTGCTAGTACTGGTTTAAAACCCTCTCATCGTAAAAAAAAAAAAAAAAAAAAAGCGATTGAAGGCCTTTGGTAATGAGAACTGCTTCTTTCATTTTCGGGGAAGGCCGAGTTTTATAATCTGAGGACATTAAGTTGGAACATTGCAGTCGACCTCTTTTTCAACTAGTACTAGACTGGAGCATGTCTGCTTGAATAATGGAAACACTGTTTATTGTGAATTGACTTGTCTGGTTGTAAAAAAAAAAAAAAAAGGCTCTGCGGCATTCTCTTTCATACCCTTGTGTCTGTTTGTCCCAATCTCTGCAAAGCTTTTTTTTCAAGGAAGCCTATACACTGACTTTGCACCCCACTGGTTCTCCTTAGGACACCTGAATCGTATGGCTTGTCGGCTAAGCATCTGCTGCCACACTTGTTTATCTCCAAGGTTTGCCCAGTTAAGCCTGACAGTATATCAGTGAGCAGAATCTCCACTGCTATAAAGAGAAGAGGATGAAGTGTGAAGTAAAAGTCTCATTAAATTTTTAAGCTGCCAAGTGTGAGCAGACGCCCACCCCACAAACCCCCCTACACACCACAGAGATTCAGAACCAAAAGGGAAGTCTGCTTCTTTATAGTTCCTTCTCATTGCAGAGGAGGTTCGGTGTCTGTCCAAGGTGAACATTTAAATGCCGGTCTGCATTAGTGCAGGGTAAAGCTAGAAATAAGGCTGATCTTGTGTTCTGTATTGGTATATAGCTCCATTGGTTTGTAGTGTCACCTGGTGAAGGCCTTAATGGTGTCCCAGTCTGCTTGGGTTAGTCATGCTATGTCTATTCAAGTGCGAGCACAAAAACAAAAATACATCCTGTCTTTCTGATAACCCTCATTTCAACATCTTGATCTACCTGCAAAATAAAAACTCTCCCCGAGAACATATTGCCAAGTCATATGGCATCCGTCCACTTAGCTCACCATAGATTAAAAAAAAACAATTTTATATTCAAGAAGTTAAGACTTAATATTACTAATGTATTTGACCAGAGGGGCTTCCTAGGGAACATGAGTGAACAGCATGTGTTGCTCATCCGGACAATATTTAACATTGTTTTGAGGCTATGGTGAGTGTTACATATAAAACAAATTTCCCTCAGTCACATTAAAATTTAAAACTCATGAGTTATCTATTATGGTCCCACTGAAAGCTACATGCTACAGTACACAGCTTACAATTTATGTCCTTTGCATGATACTATTGTATTAATAAGGCATTACTTTCCATGGAATCATATAAATACACTGGTAAAATAAGGGATGATGTTAACCTATTCAGTTATTAGAATGTAAGTGTCCCTGGTAGAAATTCTCGTGTGGAAAATGACGGGTCTTAAACAGTAAACATTATTTTAAAATAAGAACGTTGTTTAATGAGTATCAACACGGAGATCTATCCTTTCTTGTGAAATACCGACATTAAAACTGTGCCTCTCATTGAATACCCAATGGGATCATTACTGTTTTCTGACTTCAACCAGAATTTAAATATACTGTAGCATCTGCTGCTGTTTTTTTTTTTGCCTTTCCACATTTTCTTATTATTTAAGGCAGTGGCAGTTTGATCTGTATGTTAGAACAATGTTGAGTATCATATCCTGGCACTCATGGCACTTTTGTGTGTGTGTTATCTGTCTGAAGTAATAAAGAAGCTGAGGAATCACATGTGGATGATTTTTTGTTTTAACCGTCTTTTCTCTTCTCTTCACTCTCAATCATCCAGTTTTCTCGTCTATGAAAACTTTACCTCATTTGCTTTCCTTTGTTCTGCTCTTATCCTTCCATCATCCCGCTCCAGTGTTTCTATCTCAGTTCTTGTGTGAGCTGCAATCAGCCTCAAACCCAGGCTGAGCTGACGCGGATATGGAGCGAGAAATCAGCACGGCTCTACGGACCTGACCCGTGCCCCCCCCCCCCCCCTCTCTCTCTTTGCTGTGCAATTCTGTCCCGGGACTTACTTCCTACACGGCCCTGCTGAATCACAGCAATTTGCTCTACAGCTCCAGCGTTTAAATGTTTAATTGAGCCACTCATATCCTGAACTGTGGCAGAGTGTGTGTGTGTATGTGTGTGTGATAGCTGAAGGAGGCTGATGGTGGTGTGTATGGGAGGCAAAGGTCTGCATGCTTGAAATATGACGGTTAGGGTGTGATGGAGAACCAGCGAAGGTCTTATGTGTGACCTGCTGATGCACTTCTATAATTCACACACTTACACTATCTTGCTATCGTGGTTCAGACAGTGACATTATGTTGTAGTTAGCTGTTGGCAGATCATTTTTCCTTTGGTGTCCATCATAAATGTACACAGATGAATACACAGATTTATATATACTCACATACATGCATGTACATATACATAAAGTCTCTTTTTGCATGCACTGACCATACATACATACTCTCCACATATGGGGCAACACACTCCATGCTGATTTTCTCTTTCCTTCCCCACTCACATATGCAACACATACAAAATGCCCACTCCCCCTCTACACAAATAACACAAATGTATTCAGCTCAAGTCCTCCAAGCTGGAAAACAAGATCAGTCAGCGAGCCTCTGACCCTAGCCTGTGGCTGTACGAGCATGTGACAGTGAAACACAGACAGTAGCTCTACATAAAGAGAACGTGTGTGCGTGTTTGCAGGTATTTATGTATGCGCACGCACGCACGCATGCATTCATGTGTGTGTGTGTGTGTGTGTGTGTGTGTGTGTGTGTGTGTGAGTGTGCACACTGAAACAGAAGAAGCCATTCTTTATGCTTTGGGGGATTGGCAGTAGATCTATCCAACTGCTGTGTTAATATTCGGTGCACTTTAACACATCAGCTAGAGAACTTGTGGGCTGGGATGTTTTCATGGTCATCTCGCCGAGTCTGCCCAACAGCCACGGCTTTCGTGTGGCAGCAAAAATGCACACTTATACATATGCTGGCTCAGTTTGTCTTAGTTCATTAGAAGGATTAATCATTTCTATTAGCCCTAGAGAAGTAGGAATGATGTGCTCATAACAGTTTCCAGGCAACGGATGCCCTTTACAAATTCGGTATGTGTACTGTAGCTGTCAGTGGTATTTCTTCTTTTGTTTTACTTCTTTATTTATGCAAGTGTTGTAACTGGAAGATCATTTACTTGTACATTCCATCAATGCATCCATCATGACGTCTCTTTGCAGCTGTGACCCAACTGCAATCAACTGGAATTTAAACGGACACAGGATGTACGGTCCAAGATTTTTCCAGGATCTTTGCTACATTGATAGACACTTTGCTCTGAATAGCACGGTCCTGCTGAGGCAGTAATGGTCCACCGGTGGTCCACTAATCTCACCGAGGCAGGCACACTGTGCCCTCTCCTCTAGCAGCCACAGGATATGAGATGCTGATCAGATTTCTATAATCAATTTACCAGAGCAGGAGGTATAAATCCTGTCCAGTCACTCATTCTCTCTTTGGGGGGGGGGGGGGGGGGGGGGGGGGGGGGGGGGGGG
>JBBPCS010000375.1:5151483-5161745 GCA_037974645.1 Hollardia meadi
TTTGCCCCCCCCCCCCCCCCCCCCCCCCACACACACACCTCCAACTCTTCCTCCCCTTCCTTCTGCCCCCTACTTATAGTTAGATGAATAATTCAGTAGCTAATGTGGTGAAAGGTGGAGTAAACAAGTCTATTGCCTAATATCCCGAGAGGCTGCCAAAGAGAGACGAGTGAGGACAGAGAGCTTGCAGAGATAGGGGGATGGAGCAGCACAAAGGAAGGGTATCTATGAAGAATGGACATCCAGAGTCTTTCCTCATGACCTGCAGTCATTTGCACTTAGATTGACTCTAAGGTTGCACCAGAATGGCACAGCTGGCCTCGAGTGCTTCTCTATGCTTTCTACTCTTGAGCCACATTTTGGCAAACGTTAGTAATGAAATCATACGGTGAAACAGAACATCTGTGAGATAGGGTGGTTAAGAGTTCAGGGCCCCCGCTTCTCCAAGGCGAGAGTTCCCGAAACAAAAATGAGGATAAAAGCAGAGTATACTTCAAGTCACTCTGTAATACGGGACGTGACTCTCCGTCCGCTTGCCGGATGTCACGGAGAATAAATCTATTCAGGTTTGGAGTGCAGAGCAAGTAGCTTTTATTTTGACACCGTCAGGTATACAGGCACCATGCTTAAACATGAGACACATACAAATGAGCGGTACAGCTTCTGCGCTCATAGCAAATCCAATACAGGGAGAATTCAGAGGACACGGAGTGCTTACATAAGGAGCAAATGTAATCTCACACTGGAGTTATATTCACTGATTATGCAAGCAGAACTACTGATTGATGACTCACCCGAAATTCAATTATCATTCTAAACAGTTTTATCTGGAAATTAGATTTGGATTTTTTTTTTTTAGTACCATGTTAATTAAAGAGAGAGGAGGTTATTTTTGGATTGTATCTGTTTTTCAATCTGGGATATTTAGGAGGGAGGTTGTACTTTTCTGTACCTTGATTAAAACCTTGAAGTTGGAGGTTGAAAACTAAGGATTAGACTAGTCATTAGACTGCACAAAACTATTGTATGCTGTGGATGTCATCTGGTGTGCGTGTATGCTTCTGTATATTATATGTGAGGGAGAGAGCTGTACTCACTGGCATGGTCTGGCTGCCATGGAGGGCACTGATTGCAGACTGAGCCTCAGTGTGTGTGGAGAACTTGACAAAGGCGCAGCCTGGAAGAGAGAACAGATGCACACACACAGGCACACACGCACACACACACCCAGACATATATATATATAGTATAATGTAATAAATCGTGGTATATTAATAAAGGATGTTGAATTATATTTGACATTGCAGAAATCACTGTGCAGTAAGAGGCTCTCCTTGCACAGCAGGCTGCCCCACTCCGTGCATTAGGCAGGCAGACAAGCAGGCAGAAGCTGCAGGCTAAAGATTGCACTGATGAAGCAGAAAAGCATGCTATTTAGCACCACACGGCTGTCTGTGCATATTAAATACTAGCTAAAGTGGCTAAATTCTTTTCCAAAAAAATAAAAAATAAACCACGCCATTCGAGATCAATATTTTTGAACATGAAGATGTCCGTCCGAAGGCCACAAAATCCACCAACACTTTTAGCTCCAATGTTCTTGGTGAATTTTGTGAGCAGTAGATAAAGTGAAAAAAGTGAGCTGAAGCACATCAGCTATTAAATTATTAAACTGATGTGGGGCCCCCATTTAGGAAATGGAAATCTTGGAAAATATAACACATTTATTCCACCCTTTGTCTCCTTTAGCAAGACTCTAAAGACTCTTTCATTTATTGTCTTTATGCAGGTGTTTTTTCTGGATGCACTGGGTTGAGGGCAGAGACCAGTGGTACACATGATCAGTCGATTACAAAGTTAACAAATACACATTCTCAATGATACATGTGTGCAGTTTCTACAGTGCCCAGTACACTTCTTTGGCATGTCTCTGGAATGAGTTTATCAAACCTGACAGGGGCGGAGGAAACCCAAATGAACAGAAAAAAATACATAAATTCTCCACACAGAAACATGTGAAGACTGACCCTGGGTGTGTTGCAGTGAAGCGGCAGTACTAACTACTGAGACCAACACACCCGTCTTATAATTATAGCCTATTTCATCTAATTTCATTTCATTTTAAGTTTCTTTTCAATTCTTATTTAATCTTTCATACTCTATTCTTCTTATCATCTATCCTGCTTGACCCAGCCACCCTGCCTTTCTTCTCCTCTTAATGGGCTTACCCCTGTGGACACAAGCCAATCAAGATGCCCATTCAGCTGTCAAACCACTTCCCCTATTGAGATATGGATAGAAAAGAGCAAGAGCTCAGCATGACCTGTACAAGGACTTTGCTAAAGTACAAAACACTATATGCCACTATAATTATGCCTTTAACTCATAGTATACTTTGTAAGTCATGCATTGTTTCTACCCTTTTGAAAAAAAGAAAAAAAAAACATATAGGAGTGTTAATATAAAATTGAAGTTGTGCAATAACTATGGAGCATAAGATATTCTGTTATCTGTCATCACAGAAGTCCTTGAGCAAGATACTCAAACCTAATTGCATTAATCTGCAAAGTCACAAAAGTTGTTGTATAAATGTAGTGGAGTTAAAAGTGGCAAGCAAAATACAAGTGCCTTAAAATTACAATACACTACTTGAGTAAATTTACTTTCCATTACTGGAAACTTTCCTTGGCTGCCCTCTTCCTCACAGTGGGGACACATGAATTGTTTTGACATCTCTTCTCCTCCTCCAAACCACTGCAGAGTAAGAGCACTCTGGCTTCAAACCCCCTTAGATATAATTCCACAACAATTTCCATAAGCACTGGCTGGGGAATAGGCTTTAGAGACATGAAAAGCCACTAGTCCCTTAGCTCTTTGCTGCATGTCAGAAGGAACTGATGTCTCCAAAAGTTTTTCAGCAGTCTGAAAAAGGCCTGCACGATATCAACACAACAGCATCCAAGTTACAGTAAAGGCCTGCAGCGCATCCATGGGATAAAAATGCTTCAGATTAACACTAAATGACAGAATAGAAATCGTGGCATAGTAATGTAGGGGACTTTTTTTCTGAAAGGAGATAGTGTTGAGGGCGAGTTTGTGATGCCACACTCAGCATTTTAAAATTACAAGCATTTTTTGAACCGCTGCTGTATTTGATGGGATTATCATGATAATGTGGATGTCATGTTTTGCTGGTGGCTACATTGCAAGTGGGGAGTCCTGGTTTTGCATCTGGCCTTTGGATTTTTATCACAGATTATCCCTAGATCTAATCAAAACTTTACTGTTTGTCCTCAAAACAAATTTTATAAAAACCCTACTATTATCCACTTTAAAATATTTCAATTTTCTATGCTTTCTGTGTGTCTCTCATAGTTCCTAATTAGAAGGTCAGACATCAATCAAACAGTATTTGATCCATTAGGCTTAACTTTTGTGTCACTGCCTGCAGATGATTAGCACATCAAACGGCACAGCGTGAAAATGTTTGTAATTAAGAGAAAATGCTTTGACCCACATCTGATGTGTGGGTCACATATATTTCACAAAACCCCAGCTGCGTAGACACTCACACACACACTGTCACTTCTCTGGCAGTGACCTAAATGATGCTGACAACTGTATAATGGCTCCCACCTTTGCTGTTTCCGTCAGGACCTCTTAGGACTGTGCACTCCTCGATGACTCCGTAGGGTTCGAAGAGGCGGTAAACATCCTCCTCGGTCTGTTGTTTGTTCAGCATCCCAACAAACAACTTCCTGTCTTCTGAAACAAACAATGAGACAAAAGGTTAAATTATAACTTTGACCTCAATTATGAAACCAATTTGAGAACAAGCACTGGTGAAACCCCATCCATGTTGGTGGAACGGGGTATAATAAAATCTGTTTCCACAGAAACAAACACAGAGATATACGTTCACAGAGCCTTGGTACTGTACAGTAATCTTTCAGGTTTTTTTTTTTAATTTTTAGCACTGGTTGGTCTTCAGTCACATTGTATTATCTCTTTTGCAAGACTGATCATTTTAATCTCTAGTATAACTGGGCTTAGTCCCATATGGGACACACGCACTGTAGCTGCTGGAGGTAAGTGAGTGGTCAGGGGCTGGAGGGAAGAGCAATGGGAAGACTAATGAAGAGGTTTCACAGACACACACAGAAACGCACACAGAGGCACAGAGACCCAAGACAATGAACGAGTCTTTGGTCCTTTAAAAGAACCAGGGGCTCCAGGCGAGTCCGACGTCCTACACACCACGCCGTACTGGCTGGAAACTCACGCTCTCTCTCTTTTCTGCTTTTCTTTTTCTCTCGCTGATTCTTCATTTTTCCCCCCTCGTTCTTTTGCAACTGCCTCCCTCCCTCCCTCCCTCCCTCCCTCCCTCCCTCCTTTCCCTTCCTCTCTTTATCTCTCTCTTACACTACTAATTGCTGCTGATCCAGTGTTTTTTGTGTAGCCAGAGAAATATTTCAGTATGCTCTTCAGCGAACAATGCCGTGTCTCTCCTGCGAGCAACGAAGGCTTGGGAGACATGCTATGAATAACGCTGACTTTTCAATAGATAGCCTGTATGCTATTGAGTCCTGTTTTATGCTGTGGGATCTGATCTTTACCTTGACCTGACACACTGTGTTTACTGATGTACTCTTGCCTTGTATGATTAATGCTACAGTGCAGCGTGTCTCTGCTGGCACTGGAAGCACTAAAACCTTCCCTTTATACAGATTGTTTCTCCAACTCTGACCTGTGAAGTCACAGTGGAGAGACCGAATGAGAGACAGGACTAGCAGCCACTGCTGTGAAGAGGTTGAGAGCAGCATAAATCGCTGCCAGAGACATTGCACAGCATCAGGGTGACCTGTGACGACTACTGAGTGTGTCGTGTTGTTGTCGTTCCCTGACCCAGACACAAGCTGATACGCACATTGCTGCAGCGGGCAAGGCAGCGAGTGTTTGTGGACACGGCGCCCAGCTAGGGTTTCACCCAGCACCACCAATGATGCACCTTTAAAATAATCACCCGTGTCAGAACGTTGTCTAGGGAGGGGCATCCCTGGTGCCGGCTCCTTATTGCAAGTGGCAGGATCAGAGGCTATGTATCATAATGGAAGTGATGCAATGTGACATCTGTCAGGGTGGATTGGAGAGCATTTATCTGCAAAAAAAAGGAAAGCCCTGAACTGGAAAATGAAAGGCCAAGATGGTCCTTCCTTTTGCTGGAAGGTGAATATAAATTCTGAGGTTGGGTGTGGGAGATGAGCCGAGGAAGAGGGGGAGGGGGCGGGCTGCACAAATTTTCTTGAATGCCGCCAGACCACATCTCATATACACTTCTATACAGCTGGAGAGCCACACACAGCACACAGGACCACCCATGCAACCGCAGTCGTCCTTTGCGTTCTGCCTGCACTTTGGCTGTAACTCCCTACATCAAATAGATGATGGGGATCTGACAAGTTCTGAATTAATGCATGACCTTTATCAATTTCATATGAGCTGCACTCTGATGATCATACGATGAACAACTTGCATGTGGCATGTCTTAAAGTGCAACACTGCATGCATCCTTAAGCTGAAAGATTGCTAACCGGCACGTCACCTCCAGCTGAATGGAATAATATTTATAAGATACAAGGTACAACAGGATCATTGGACACTATATATCACACTCCTGTGCACTATTGGTTCACAAAGAGCTACACAAAAAGCCTTGTACACTGGAGTCACGTTCAGTGTGCTGGCTCTCTACGTCTCAGAGGAGGTTCTAATATGAACACACATGCAGGAGCTGACTGCAAAGTAAGAAAGACTTTATACGTGTAATTGTTTTTTTTGTTTTGCTTTTTACAGTAGTTGCATTTTGTAGGAGTTCCTCATCTGTGGGTGTGAGAGAGATGGAGTGCATGTTCTGCTTTCCAAACAAGCTAACAACGCATGAAAACAGATAATCGACAGTAGGAATTCTGTTCCACCTTCCAGGATTCTGCTGTGGCTGCTCTGGACTAAAATGCTACCTTGGGAATGTGGGTGCTGTGTTCATCGCCAATTGAAACATTATCTCATTTATCTAATGCTGCAGCACAGGCTGTGTGCAAACAGACACACAGAGAGTGCAAAACACCTACAGCCATTTACACATATCTGAAGGGGGAGGGGGGAAAAGCAGCAAAAGAGGGAGGAATGGAGGGAGAGAATTTTTTTTTTTTTACAGAAACTAGGATGTTCTTTCACACCCTGACGTAGAGGATTACAGATGACAGATCGCCCACCATGACCACACACGAAATAGACACAAAACGAGTTGCGTGTCCCAATCTTAACTATCCTGTAACTATGAATTGACTTTTTCTTTAGGGCAGATATGCTTTAGACTAGTACTGTCTAGGGTGTGTTTTTACAATACAAAAAAGATTAGCAAAAAAGACATATATGAAGTTTCACCAACTGAAATGTGACCAGTATGATTACTAATAACTGCTATTGTTGCGAACTTCCATCCAGCTCTCACCACCCAGCCTTCAATATTTTATCTGATTTATGTTATTCTGCTGCTAACAAGCCTCTGCACAGGAGATTTTTCAGCTGCGTTTTTCAGTCGCCTGTCTCACATGCATCATGACAATCCATATACTCTCCTATTTCAATCAATCTAGCTGTCTACACAGGCCACGTAATGGCTTGCATTTCACCCCTGCTATATCCTTTCAAACACAACTCAAAGCGCAGTCTTATTTCTTATATTTTATGAACTACAGTGACTGTGTATTGGGCTCTGAGCACTGCCAAATTGCAGATGATCTACACTCAATACAATACTGTGCCTCAACGCACCCTGTGTAGACAAAACATTATGCTGTTGTAACTGTGATGCTACTGCTAACAGCTACTGCATGGCTAGCCTAGTGCTCACTACAAGCTGCAGCCTGTAACATACCACCAATAATCGTGCTTCATCTGTTTGTTAATCTACTGAATTGCAAAGCTGGGTATAAATGATATTCATCTTAAGTGAAGAAAGAAAAAAAAACATTTGCATTTACATTTTTCCTGCATAGAGAAATTTATGGTGCCCCCAAAAGAGGTTTTAACTACCCCCCAAAGGAAAATCACAGGTGCAAAATGATGAATGATAGTTAAGAATAAAGGCAGTAATTCAAATCATCTCCAAATGTGTTTAGTACCAATTTACCAAACAACTGTTTGACAAGCAGAAAATGAAACCTTTTTCATGATAGATTTTTCACCTAGCCTACATCACCCAGCCCTAACTGTACATGGATGGATCAAGATTACTGTCGTGCCTAATCGACCCATTCTGACCCAGGACAAACCCTGATTTGTTGTCTTTCATTGTTGTTGTTTAGCCTGTTCCTTATCCTGACATATATTTACTGGAGTTTTGGCTCTTTTGTTCCAAGGACAGAAACCTCAGATAGTTTCTGCAGAATCCTAGACAAGATTAGCTGAATTGAATCTTTACCTCAAGAGCATTCATCCACGATCTGCAATTCAATGTCATATCAGTGTTTCTCTATGCACTCTTATCTATGTAGTACAGTTCATACAGCATAATATCTCTCTGCCCAGCGTCATACTCCATATGTATGGGAACTGACCCCCTGACTGGATGAAGAGTTCTCCTCACTCAGATCTACAGCTACATATGTATTCCTTCTTTATATGCAGCTAATACCAAACAACAGTGTTTTGGCTTGACTCATTTAAGATTTTCCCACTGCTTAACATTATCAATCCAGTTCAATCAAAATAACTTGATTTATCCGTTAGGAACTCATCAAGCATCAGTGCCTACACAACACAAACAGATACACAACAAACAAAGAGTAGGCAACATACAGTACAAGTAAGGCTTAAACAGTTTCAAATGCCCACCAGTAAGGTTAAGTGTACATTACTTTATGTCCATAAATAATCAATTCATAGAAACTAACACTAACACACACTAACACTAAAACTAGCTCAGGCATTATGAGTCTGATGGAAGCAGGCACAAAGCTTGACTGGCCTGCTTGGTCTTGATTGGGAGTAAGATGGCTTACTCATTGGACGGGGAAGCTACTCTGAACTGGACCATTAAGGCAACATCAGCTGCGTTTTACATAATTAATAGTAAGTCACGTCAACAATGGGTCTGATTAAATCATGTTTTTAACTCAATCAATTGAACTGTCAGTCACAAGCAACCCCGAAACACTGTAAAGATTAGAGGTTAAATAGTGAGCAATGCTGTTTTGGCTCTTTTCTCATATGCAGCCTTCAAAAACAGCTGAATCGTGTTTCACTTACTGCTACTCACCTGCGGTAAACGACATCTACTGTATTGATGAATACAAAACAAGACAAGAAATTATGAGCTGTTTCTTCTTGCCTAGTCAACACGAATACCATCCTTAATTAGAGTGGCTCTCTGCTCTCTAGTGTTTACGGTGAAATGCCGTCACCTAAACAATTCAGGGGTTTAATAACCACCAGCAAGTTAACTGTGAAAACTGTGCAGCATGCTGGCATTAAGATGCATTTACAGCTCACTGTGTCAGAGTACTGTATGCAACTTCATTGTGACACACACCACTGCCATCCTGAAATTCACCCCCCATCATGTTTAATTTACTCTGAGTTACTAAACAGATGCTTGTTTGGAATAAATGCATTGGAAATTAAACTCCAGAATAATGAAATGGCAGTGTGCTGCCTGGTTATGCATACTGAAGATTACTGGGTCCATTTGGACCCTTTCAAATCAATATAAGCTTTTCAGTATGAGCGCATTGGCCCTGTGTGAAGTCTTTGAGTTACTGCACTAAGGCAAATTATATCAGTAATATTTCATATCTCAATTCTTCATGCTGTAGTCTGACTATTACAGCGTGCGCATGATAAGCAACGCCGCTGCAATTCCTTCCATATAAATGTGCTCTAAATCTCTGCACAACACTTTTGTTACATAATGTTTATTTCCACTGAAAGTTTGAAGGATCTCCTGTCCATACAGCTACTGTATATGCAATAGTATACACAGGGGACTTATTACTGTATGCTCCATCATCAGCAGACTGCTGAGGTTTTTGACATTGAAATGAGACTTATTGAAGCAGGAGGTGTTTTTGGAGCAACAGGAGAAAAAAAAGAGGGTGAGTGAGAAAGACAGAGAAAGATAGAGAGAGAGAGTGTAGGAGAATGAACCCATAGTGTAAGTTGATGTGCATATAGTCCTACAGTCCTTGATAAGCCAGGATGGATGAAAGAGGTGCACCATAGGAGCTGGTAAATCATTGTCAGGGGTGGGGAGATATAAGGGCGATGGAAATGGGGGTGATGCAGGGAAGGAAAGCATACCAACTGCCTAAGGTGCTCTTTGGTTTTGAAATTTCCCTTCTCTGTCTGTCTCGTTGCAACAGCAATGGGGAGTGGGGATGGAAGGAGGGAGAGAGATATTGTGACAGAGGGAGAGAGTGTGCTATAGAGAAAAAAGCACTTGTCAGAAGGATGGTGAGGTTGCTATGACAACTACTTATACAGCGGGCTGTCAGTCATGTTTCATTGGAGTTTAGAGAGGAGAGGAATGAAGGGAGAAGAGGAGTTCGGGGAGGAAGGGTTAGAAAAGGGTCATTTTTCCATCTGTCTGCTGAGCCAGAGTGAAAATTTGACTGTCAGGCTTGGAGATAAGGACAAATTATGAACAATATTAGCTGGCCGATAAAAGAGAACAATAATGAATGGATAAATATATTAAAACCAAATGAGATAGCATCCAGGCAGAAACAGGGGCCCCGAGAAGCCATCCAGGTTTTCTCATTTGGAGGGGAAGATAAGAGCTGGAGAGAGGCTGCGAGGAGGGGAAGGATCCACCGTATTAGAGCTACCAACTGTAGCGTACTTCCTCCTCGACACAAAAGAAAGAGAGAATCAAAATCACTTTGTAGCCGGAATACCAAACATTGTGGCTTCCTCTCCCTCCCTTCATGGTCTTATTATACTTCTCCAATGAGCAGGATGCCACACAATAACAGTGTCAGCATGTGTTCAAGCATAAGAAACAGACAGAATGGAATGAAATTAATTAACCCTAAGAGATCACATTGCTTAGCCAGTGGAATTTAATCCAATTTATTACATATAGGGATCTAACTAGGGTTGTGTTTGCATTAATAAGATGGTGACTATGGATGTGTGTGTGTGTGTGTGTGTGTGTGTGTGTGTGTGTGTGTGTGTGTGTGTGTGTGTGTGTGTGTGTGTGT
>JBBPCS010000375.1:5168117-5188402 GCA_037974645.1 Hollardia meadi
GAGCGAGCCAGCAAAAGCGTCCCCAATATTCACATGTATGCACACATGAGCACACAAACACACACACAAGCTGGCACACAAACACAGACATGCTCCAACTCTAGTACACTGAGCACCAGAGGGCTTTGTGTGCAAGGCTGAGAAATGCCATGTCAGCACGCACCACATAGAAGTTTAGAGGGAAGGGAAAAGCTAAATAGTATAAAAATGAGCGTGTGATGAAAAATGCATGGAGGAGAGAGGAGGACAGTGGCTCCCTGTACACAACTGTCTACTAAGAAGCTCCCGCGGATCTTCTCCTCCTCTTTATCTAGTTTCCTCTACTGACAGTGCTGCTTCCTGACTGACCACACACACACACCTCTTCACAAATAACAGATACAGAGATTTATACAAACTGTAAATACACACTCATACATCCCAATTAAATGTATGCCAACCATCTTAGATAAAAAAAACAATAAATAAAAATTGCCTGTAAGACTGAGCTCAGAGCTAAATTGTACATACCAATTGATGTTGGAGTAACCCACAATATTACACACAGATCTGTAGAGACACATGTTGGTGATATTTTGAGACTCACAAGTCATTGCCAAAATAAAGATAGAAAGAATGGAAGAAAGGCACCATGTGAAGTGAGTAAGTACCCAGCATAAGTGGAAAAATATCCCCAAACGCTCTGATAAATGATGATTTCCTAGTGTAATGCTGCCAAAGGAACGGTAAAGTACTGTAGCTTCTAACTACACGGCTGTTCAATTATGTAAGCTTGCTTGGCTATTTGGCTTTACCCACATAGAGTAACATAAAACACGATATCAAGGCGACCTTTTCCATACGTCTGCTAGTAGATTTTATTTTAGAAAAAAAAAAAAAAAGTAAAAAAGATAAAATGGAAATGGAAAACAAAAATGTCACATCATTTGGAATGTGCTTCTCCAATAGCACACCTAATGCTGCCACAAGCTATGGCGTGAAGCAGCACAGGTACATTGCCTAAAAGCAAACCAAAGCAACGTGGAACAAATGCTCAGAAAAGTGAGATATTTTCAGCCAAAAATGTCATCTACCAATTACCAGTTCGTCGCCGGTTATAATCACAGAACCAGTAATCTGCTCCATTCTCCCCGACAACCTTCACAAGACTCCTTAATCACACAGTAGAGGTGATGTAACGAGAAAGAAACACTGTCAATTAGACACCCGCGGAACAGCTAATTAAATTTAAGAACCTTCTTGTCTACCACAATCCTTTCACATGTCTGCATGAACATGTGTGGGCACACATGACAACACAATATACACTGTATGTGCATCCCTGTGTTTTTGTACTGCATACGGTTTTGGGCTCATGTCTTGTTTTTACAGTACACGGTGATGACTGATGTCAGGTCGATCTGTGAAGAGTTTCTTCCATTACGATGAAAACAGCATGTTGTCCTTTTCACTCTACAACTGTCTGACAATGTTAATCTGCAGGAGAGGATCGTGTTGACAGAACACATTATGGAGCTTACGGGGGAAAGGTTAGGCATCAACACAGAAGTAGAATTTAAATTGGTAAACCTCTTATAAGTATCCTCGTAACTTCGGTCCATGCTTAAGGTAATGTTACTGTGTATGTGTATTAGGGCAGTATGTGGGGATGATGGGGTCTGTTTATTAGACTGTACACCGTCAAATCGAGCTAAAAAAAAACTGTTTTAATCTCCTCAGAGCTCCATCGTCAGTTTATCAACCACGCCACCTTTACCTGGGGGGTTTGGGGTGTGTAGTAAAATGACTGGAACGATTCAAAGACGAAGGCTGTCTTCATTTCAAATGTCAATTGGCGCTGTCAATGTGGCCCAGTATGTTGAAGGATTATCTGAAATTAGTTTAGTTAATTCATCATTTTAAAGGGCATTTGCTTTGCTGCTGATTAGTTATTGTACACACTTGTCAATTAAGGGTCCCTGGAGAGTCTCTCCCAAGAGAACCAAAGCTGACATCAAATGCGCAAACAGAGGGAAAGAAAGGGGTAAGAGACAAACAAGAAGAGAGGCACAGAGGGGTCTGCAGCAACATGAAGAAAGAAGATAATACAGAAGGAACGAGATATAGGATAGACACAGCCTAAATTGTTTTATATTGAAATCTGTGTTGAGCTACTTGGAAAACATGCTTTTGTCTGGCTACAATTGGTTAGATATGGACCCCATCAAACATGAAGGGATAAAATATTTTTCTGTTTGTGTGCAGAGGTGGGTGTTGTCTGGTGGAGGTGGGTACAGATGTTGTGATTTAGAAAAATCAATGGGTGAGCCTTTGTACAAAGACGCCAAGTGGAGGCCATCACATTGACCTCTCCACAGGTTTCTATGCTCACAGTTCTGTTGCTACGATACTGGATTCACCTCACCATGTAATATATGGCCATATACAGAAAGTGTTGACAAAACCCTGTCAGAGAAGAACAGTGAATAGATATGCGCAGTGGATCTCTTGTTTGAACACAAAGGAATTAAGAGTTGTTACAGTTGTTTCAGTTTTTTTTTAAATATTTTGAATAAAATATAGGACTAAAAGTGTCTTTCCTTGATTTTTTACCAACATTAACATTGTTATTGACAATAATTCTGGTTGCTTTTTTAACTTTACTATGAAATAAATAAATATATTACCCAAAAACCGTTAAAACAAATTCTGTAAGTTTGTTCAGCGCCGAACAAGTATTTCTCTGTTCCCCATAATTAATTCTTAAAGTGCTTTTCTGGTTAATCCAGCAACCCTTTGGGGAGCGTGAGAGGCAATGTGCCAGTTTTAGTCGAGGATACATTATACATGCTCTTATTACACAAAAAAATAGGCTTTTAGGCAACCTGCATGTTTTCACAAACACATCTTTGGAAAATTCAATTCATCTGGGAAGGAGAAACATGAATGATATGAATGAGTTCAAAATGTTTTGGGAAAACAGGGATGGAGTCTAAAACTCTGCTTTGACAAATTATTTTGATGTTCGTGCTCACACTGTTATTTTATACAGTAGCAGTCTTTGGTAAAAATGAGCATTTACTTAGCTCTTCGAGGCACATGCTTATTACCCCTACTTTACAATAATCTTGCTACAGTACTATTATGTTTTATTCACCACTGATACTACATGTAATAATGGTTGTAAGTCCTGTTCCTGGGGATCCATAGGAGTGCTGGATTTAATCCTACCAGTTTGTACCATATTCTACGTTACAGTTAATTAGGTCCACCTTTCATCCCAGGTGAAAACCATTCCCTGATTAGGTGTTTAGAATTAAAAAGCTTCCTATTTAATCCTTTTGGGGCTGTGGCATTCCTACTTATAATGCTTTGTTGCTTTTCTTTCACCTAAAGACCCCCTGCAGAGAAAATCTCAGTTAAATAAAGTTAAACCTGGAGTGCAGGACTTTTTTCATTTAAGCAAATGTTACCTTCAAGCTCTTGGAGGAGTTCACACATTGCTGATTAGGCTGATGACCGCCAGATAAATCTCTCTATGTTTTACCAGTAGCAATGTGTTTTAACAAAAATAGGTTTTCCAGAGCAGAAGGAGGGAGCAGACAGAATAGGCTATAGCTAAATAAACTTAAATAAACTACGTTAAATATGTGATTTTTTTTTTTTTTTAAACACTGTAAGTAACAAACATGTTTGGCTAAACAGTCATTTTTCAAGAATCTTAAATCTTAAAATATCTGTTCAGGGTGCAAATGCAGCCATCCCCATCCGACTGTCTGCAATCAACAGACTTTTTTTACAGCCAACATTCTGGACTTGTCATAGTTGGAAAACGACAGGTGTCACTAATAACATTAAAGGTGGCTCCATTCTATTAAACTGACAGTGTCACTGTGAGCCAGCATGAACAAGACCAGAGCTGTGGCCGAACAGTTTTTATTTTTGGCTTAGGATGATTCCTAACTGAGCGAAATGACTCTTTTGACTGGCAAAAGAGCTATTCAAATTCACTAAATGCTAAGGAAAGGTGCTTGGATGCTTCCTTTCTTATCTCCTTTAGTATAGGACACGGTGAACCATCCTTTATGAATGAAAAGGAGGTAATGCTGTCCCAAAATTCCCTGCGGCAGCAACATTTAAATTACGAATTAAGAGATGCACAGTAGTAGATTTGTAATATCTTATATCTTGCATAAATGTGACAATTATTTTCATACAATCACCCTAATTTGAGAACATTTTTACATTACAGCAGATACAGTAAATACTGTATGTCAAAGCAGCCACAGCAACTACACAGTGAAGAACACTGAACATATGCATGAAAGCTGCAAGGAGATGAAGCGGAAGAGACATCAGCTGGACGCAGGCTAGAGATGTGGCCTACAACAATTTCATCACAGTTTATAATAAGTGATGCAGTGCAGTGAGGGGGTGAGGATATATAACACAGATCTCTTTGTCTGTCACTGTTAGCAGAGACTCCAGTCTGCAGTATAGTTAATCCACTTCACTGATAACCCACAGAACATAAGATTAGGTTTCATGATCAAATAAAGTTTTCATGTCTTGTCAACAATTTTGTTCATATTCTCAAGCTCTCTCTCCCCTCTTTTGCTGCAAGTCTGCGAGCGCAGTTAGAAGTCAAAGCTTGTGCGAACTTAGCAAACATTAAATGCACTGTCATGTTGACCGGGTCTGCCTCTTTCCACCCAGATGCCCTCAAACTACCTCCACTCAGCTCACTATTACTCTAATACCTCAACCATTCCCCAAAGGTAAAATATCCCATGAAGCAATCCAACAAAATTTGACCAAATGCTCTCCATGTAAGAGCAGACCTAACCACGTGCACAGAGGGAGGGCAGACGGCAAAGAAAAGGAGAAAGGGCTTTCATGAATGTAAACCATTGTGGTCTAAAACCACAGGGGTGGGTGTAACCTTTTGCATTGGAGGAAAGTGTTATTAGAGAAGCCAGAGTCGGAGCGATCATTCAACTGTCCTGACAGTAAGCTTCTCTTCCCATTTGTTTCAGAGCTGACTTCTGAGAATGCAGAACGAGGTGAGAAAGAAAATACAAATGCCAGAAATGGAATAATAGAGTGTTTCTACAATTTCCAATTCAATTTCCTCTCACTGACCTGCAGTAATAAGAGAAATCAATGCAGCCAGGAGTAAAACATTCTGAATTGAGGAATGGCAATAGCCTCCTTTTTTCAAGCGAAACCAAAGACCATCTTTGTTTTGGAACATCAGTGAGAAATAAATCACTCAGAGGCAACAGACAAGCAGGCATCAACCCAGATATATTGACTCGCCTCCAAACTTGTCTTATAGAAATTGTATTGGTATATCACAGCTTTTAACCTCCAATGCTGCCCTGCACATTGTGTCCAGTCATGTGAAAATTCAAATACTGCACCAATATGGCACCCTCAAGTGTGGGACACTGTTCCAGAGGAAATTTGCACAAATGACAATAAAGAAAACAGACTGTGATTTTCCTCTATTTCCTGTCATGTCTTCTGTTTGCAGCACCCGGAAAAAGGTGCAAAGTGAGAGATCTCTGCCTTTCCTATCTGCTTAGGTTAAACCCATCCATTACCAGTGCTGTCAACGGAACAGTCTGGCCTGTAGGACGTTGGTGTGTACACCCTTTTCAGGTCTAAGTTAAATCCTTGATCAGAGGCGTTACCTGGGATTAATGCAGATGCATCCATTAAATATAGGAAGCTTAGACAAGAAATCGAGAGCCAACCTTCAGCAACACTACTTCCTCACTTTTGAAGAATAAAATGATAAGTTTCATACTATCAAAATAAATATAACATAGAGACCTGACACAAATTTCTGACAAACATCAGTTTATCAAGTGCTCCATCTTGTAAATTACATGTAACATAGCGTGATGATTAACATGTTTCTTTCACAAGATCCCTTTTTTTCAAATGTAGTTTTACGGTATGAACCTGCTCACACTCACTTTCTCATGTGAATGGCCAGTTGTACAACATATTAACTACTAATTCCATGCAACAAACAAATTATCAGGTTTGATAGGTTACATACACATACAAATGAGATTACATACAAATATGTGATCTCAAAATGTGTTCATGTCCATAGCAACCCATTGTATAGTAGATACCATCAATTTACTTTAAGTGACAATACCCAATATTTGTTTGATGCTGTAATTGAAATTTGCTGAGTAACTGTTGACTTGTGAGTGAGGAATGTATGAAAAGGTGCAAGGAGCTTCCAATTATTTAAAACATTTATATTACATTGTTTTTTTATGTATTATACTTCTAACCCAGATGGTTTCATCATTATCCATGTAATCTAATGGAAAACGCTGTTGTGTTGCATTATGGGAAATGTAGGATCCAGCACTTTTGATTTTCTCAGGCTCTGCTGCTTTTGTCAATCTGTGTTTAAGAAAGGAAGAACAATATCAAAAGGACCCATTTAACGTGATGGAATCACAACTCGGATTTGAAAGGAGTTCAAGTGTTCAATCAATATATCATTGAGTTGAACATCAAAGTAATACACACATGGCTATAGAGTACATATGCCCCCACAAGCCCCACAAACAGGAGCACCACTAAGCATAGCAAAGTTTAGTGGCTGACTGTGCCTCAAACTGAAACAGCGCATTTAGCCATATTTTTCCATAAATGTAAGAATATGGAATCAACTGAGCGTATGGATCAAACATGGAAGCAGATTATGGTAAATGGTTTAAGACATTTATATGGAGTACATTAAGTTGACCACAGCCACAATAAAAGCCACACCCATAGTTTGAAGTGTCCAAAAACTCCAAAAACTGTCAAAAAAAAGAAAAAAAGAATCAGTTTCAGGATCCCATTTTAAGATGAGAAAAAATAGCCCCAGTACCATTATGTATGAACTCTGACCTGACCGTGTAAATCTATCAAGGTCCACACCGCCTTTGTTTCTGTGCCAGAGGGTTCTTCCATTCTTGTCAAAATATGAAATATGGTTCCTCTAAAATTATCGTCAAACATGCCTTTCAAGCAACACTTGTCTTCACAAACAGGGAGAGAGACCTTTGCTCCCAAAGTGTGTCTGAGAGAAAATGGACGTAGGTGACTCACTGGCAGCAGAACCGGAAGAAAAAAGAAAAAAAAAAAGGCCAAATAACTGTTGAGGCGTGAAAGTCTGAACATTTTCTTTTCCCTTTCCTCTTGGAAAAGAAGAAAGCTTTCAAGGTCCAGAGATTGTCAAATGTTATTTTTCATCTCCCTTCTTTGAGGCACTAGGAAACCTGAAAAGCCATGGTTACAGCAGTTTAGTAACCATCCTATTTCAAAATTGAGGTCTTTTCAGATGTTGTGCGCCATTCAGACCTCCTGGGATTCTCTGCTTTGTGCTGTATGAATCCTACCGTGTCTATGGGCTGGAGTGAAATTGTGAAAGCTTTTCTTTTTTTTTCTTTTTTTTTTACAGTATGCCGTCGCGTTTTCCCTTCTTTACCAGTCATAGATTTCCCCAGAATGATGCAGAGTGGCTATCTAGTGCTGCTCGACTCCTGATCTGTTCTCGTGCGAATAAGTCTTCATTACCACCATCCCTTCTTACTGTCTTTCTCCTTTCATCATATTTTTAGATGCATAAATTAAGCTGGGTACTGATATTCAATATATAATTCCTCCGCGTATGACAATTTCATCTCTTGGATGTGTTTTTATATCTCTGTAGTTGAGTATGTTAATTTTCAATCTCTGAGACATGCGATCACAGGTTGGGCTGCTAGATTCCTTATCTGCTGTGACAAATAAGTGTTGAGCAGCAACAACAACAGCAGCAGATTGCCGTGCAGGACCTTTAATACAGCAGCAATACAAAATGAAATAGCTGTGAAGAGGCAGATGTTATAAACCACTCAATTTGCTTTAGAACAGTTTTCTTCCATCACATTTGAGATGTTAAACATCAAACAAACAGAGTGTCTGTGCATGTGAGTGAGTGTGAGCGAGTGTTGTGCCTCACAACCCTGTCTTCACTCATCAGTGGATGAACAATAAACCTCTGGTGCGCCATATAGCCTTGATAGCCATCTTAAAATACACCACTGGGACTGCTCCTGTCAGCAAGTGTGTGAAGTGTACATTATGGTAATGTAACCCTCAGAAAAAATATTATATTTCTTGATTTTTACTTAACCCTCTTCCACACCTCACCCATCTTCAGCTCCAAGAGACAATTTAGACTCGTCCTTGGCTCAAAGGCAGTACGACTTAAAATGCCTTTAGATTTGGTGCACACGTGCACACACACACACACACACACACACACACACACACACACACACACACACATCACACACACATCACACACATCACACACACATCAAAGAGACCAGGAGCTTATTTTCAAGTATTTTGCACCCCGAGGCTAGGAGCTACTTCTGAGGCTGCTGTGTTCCCTGTAAATAGCTTGGTTTTCTGTTCCACAGATCCCAGCAAAGCACCATCTACCATAGAGCTGTGGGCATAGGCCTCCATGCTCTCCAATCACCAGAGGTAAGAGGGGGAAAAAAAAATCACTGTGCATAATAGTTCTGCCAATTGCTTTCCTAAGGTGTTGATCAGTAATGCTCACAACAAGTAAACTCAATCCAAGTCTGCCAGGGCAAAGACATCCAGAGTGTGTTCTGCTCCTCGCCTTTGAAAGATCAAACTTCTCGTCTTGCGTTTGATGGTTCTGCCCTGTGATGTGCCAGACGTTTCTGAACATTCAGTCTCCTTTTTCACGTGGTCATCTTGTGAGAACAAGAACAGCATCAGGTACATAAGGGAATCATCAAAAAAACACCTTTGCCACCTGAATATGTTCTACTACTGTCACTAACTGAAAAACCTAAGAAGTGTATTCACATAATTTTGTTTTTGTCATTTAAATATCTACTTAATACTGTTTAACATTTCTTCTATAGCTTAATTTCTGGACATTGCATTAACTGATAACAGTGATTAAACATTTACAGTATGTGAATTCATCGGTTTTTAACACACTCAGTGGGTGTTCGCTACAATCACCTTATAATTTCATGATAATCTAAATACTGTACATAGTTATAGGAAAGGTTAACTTAATTGTGTTTGACCTGACGTTACTCTCTTTCTGGTTACAAGGTAGAGAGAATTCTGGAAAGAAATGTGGGACACTTTAGTATTATCACTGAGCAAAAAAGGAAACGAAAGAAAGAAAGAATAAGCAATGACCTGAAGAAACTCAGAAACACTCCATTCCCTATCTCTTTTAAATAGCATCAATCAACATTTAAGATAATGGTACTTTCACTTGGTATTGGACATGTGCCTTTAAAGAGAGTGGTTTCATTCTGCTGCTGTGTCTATTGCTTTGTCGAAGATCATCCTTTCTACAATGATGCCCCTTCTTCTTTATAATGACTGCTGCCAGCCAGCAATTCTGATGCCTCGGAGTGTGTAGCATCATTCATAGGAAGACTGCTTGCTGTGATTAGCCCAATGCCTTGAACCATATATGAAAATTCATTTTAAATGTCCTTTAAAAACCCATAAAACATCCACAGTGACTTGGGGCTGCAAAGCTGCAGGGTGCTGCTAATCAGTTCCCTCTATGGTCCATTTAGCCTCTTTGTCATTAAAGAAAATACAAATAAAATAAGTTTTAAAATTAAGGAATTTTGAATCCTTCCTCTTAACCCCCCCCCCCCCCCCCTTACAAAACAGCAACCCCTTACCAACTGTCAATAATTTGCACTAGAAGATTTTTTTCCATTTCCCACGCTTGCAGTGCATTTGTGCTGAACAAATTCCAGTTAATTACAAGGCAAATGGTACAAAATGTGCTCTGTGACCATTACAATCCTGTTTGCTATGCTCAGTAAGGATGCATCACTCATCACACCCACACAAACACTCACACGCACAGATAAATGAAAACACATAGATATAAAGAGTCCTGTTAGCCACACACACGCATGCTGTTTTGTATCTCTCCTGATTAGACACACATGCGTCATTATAATCACTCAGCTCTACACAGATGCAACATTTCAACACTTTGCTCTACCCTCTTTTGACTTTGACCAATATTGTAAGAGAGTAGTATCCCAGCAATGGAACTTTAATGAAAGGTTTTGCAACAAGCACTGACGCTTGGTTGATCTAATGAGATCCCTAACTGTTTCTGCCATCTGCCAGACCCTAGTCATGACATTAACTATGCAGCCATGCTAAGCTTCAAACCTCTTTCAGACGAAGCAGCGCTCATCCACTCTGTGTCAAGTGCTAATGCACAAGCAGATCACGGAAAAGCCACAACACGACAAAAGCACAGAATACTTTTAATAGCTTAAAAAATTCACTGAGACTATGCAGCACACTGTAGAACATGGTTTAAACTTTATTATATTGTATACACATGAGAAAAATGGCCCCCTGGCCTCAGCCTAAGGTTTTTCTTTGATTTCACTGAGCTTTTGTAGCAGTATTGACGTGCCCGGTATATAAGGCCTTGCTCTGAGTCGAACTCATCTGCAGTTTACTTGGGTGCCATTGTTTGCCTGGCCGGGGAGAGGTCACTGCAAGGGAGGAGAATAAATGTGGAGTGATTGACTAGTCTCTGTTGGAGAAATTAGTTCTCCATTCATTCCCAGGCTTCCACAGGTGAAACGTCCTTCAGGAAAGTAAACACAATCTAACAGGGCCCTACAACAGATGAAAAGGCGCAGCATGGCACAGTCAGTAAGGACAGCACTTTGCTCAGCAGTCCTCTCCCACGTGCCTCCTTTCCCCCCGGCCTCCAACATGTACCACGACCCACAACACTTCAGGTCTCATTGCTTTATCTGGATACTTTAGTTGGACTATTTAGTTTTTCACTGCTGTTCGGATATATACAAGGTTCGTGGGTCACGCTCACCCTTCTCTCTGAAATAAAAAGGATGAGGTGATCACTCATATAAGGATATTAGTGCAGTTTTCTCTGTAGGCTTCTATCCCAGGTTCTACCAGATCCCACATCGCTCCTGGAAAGCAAATTGAAAACTGAAACGCCCATCAGAGACCAGATTAGGCTGTTTTACCGACATGCTTAAATTGCAGTAATCTCAAATGCAGATCACATCTGCAGCTAATTGATGGATTTGCTAGAGGATCTGAGAGAGGAAGGGCCCCACTGTGAGCTCCTATTTATTTTCAGAACGCAGATGCATTAACCCTTCTCTAGCTGCTGCCAGCAAGGACTCGAGGCCAGTGATCGTTGGAGCTAGCTGCATACTGTCACTGTGACATGACTGTCCAAAGGCTTTGCCTAACATGCACCCACAAACTCTGCCTAATTAGAGAAAAGATGTGCCTGGCTTTCTGTTATACATTTGTTTTGCATGAATAATTCAAAGCGCAGAAGGCTTACTGTTGTTCTTCAGGCCCTCTCTTGCCATTCATGGTAGAGGCTCCCAGTGTGTGCACGGGTTACTTCCATCCACTCATGCAAATATGCTTACAGAGAAAGTATGGGCAGCTCAGCACAGCATTGTCACATACAATTCTGTTAGCAGCAGCCATGCAAGTTGACATTATGGCTACCAGCCCACAGAGGCCGAATACATCAGAAGTCACAACTGTTCTCGTGTACTCCTGTTCTCTTTATTTACAGACACACAGGGGAACACAACAAGGGTTTCAGGAGGCCAACCTAAAGATGCACTTCTAATGTCAATTTGTGTTTTTACATGTAATAAAACAACTAGTTTGTGTATGTGCACACATCAGAGGAGGAGAGAGTGAGAAACTGCTATTAACATGTTTGCACATGTGTGGCATTTTTGCATGTGATTTCACAAAAAAAAAAAAAAATGCATGCGCACTGTATGTGTTTGGGGATGTGCTGTGTGTTGTGGTTGCAGCGAGCAATGATCTATTTTTTCCCATTACCCTACTGCATACGTGTGGTTCATTTACATTCATGGTTATCCAGATAATGAAGCTTTCAATCCAGGAGATCCTGTGGTGAGAACAATGAACCCAATTACCTCCTGCCGCCTGTGAGATGGGATGGCAGACTCTGAGACAGATGGGAGAGGCTGCAGTCGGCCGGCAATCCAATCACATTCATCTCGCTTGCTTCCCGTTTCCCCTGTTCATGTGTTCTGCAGCAACTTATCAACAGGCAGGGGCCAAAGAACCTGGGATCATTACATTGCACACCAACAATTCTGCAAACACACATATTCCCTGAGGTGCACTCGACCCCCGCAATGTTCCCCCTCTGTTCCCCACCACTAACAAACACCTCAGGTTTCTCTCTTCCTTCACATCTGACATTGATCTTAAGAGCTCACATACTTCACCTGCTGGAGGAGCAAAAGGAGGTAAGCAAAGGGTTTTTTTGGGGAGAAGTAATATCTGGATTCATACTGATCTCATCAGCAAACCAAGCTCTGACTAGGAACATTCTTAATGATTTATTCAAGACACTCAAGATTCCTTTTTCTACCTCAATATTTTAGTTACATGCTCCGACAGAAATCATGCAAAGATGTGCTCTAGGAAAGTTAGTGGCTACTTTATCAGATCGTGTGCATGTGTAACATGATGGAAGAAGATGGAAATAGTGTTGATCAAGAGAGAACTTGAACAAGAGCATCCTTTTTGATCACGTCTCTGATGCAATCCTATGAAATGAAATCAGTGAATATGGCTGTTGAGTGGGCGTCACTATAACCTAGGCTTGTGTCAGCTCGCACCATGGGAAATTGCTAGACATTCAATGCAAAAAACAAATTCAGTAAGATAAATTTAAATAAAAACAAACAAAACTATACAGGGTGTATAAGTATAAACTTATGATTCTTATAATTCCCTTAGTAAATGGTCATGTAAGTACACCTGATCAGCACCAGAGCTTATTTCTGTGCATGTCTTAGAAGTTTTCTAGGTAAGAAAAAGTATAATGTAGTTCCTATAAGAGAGGACTTGACATTCAACAGTAGCCAATGATACAGACTGCGTCTGGACCTTGACGGTGCTTGAGGGAATGTATTCCACTACTAGATAATTAGCCGGTGATTGCGTGAGAGCTGATGCCAATTCTGCATAATACTCCAATATTTTCTGCATGTTTAATGCAAAATATACCCCTATCTCATATTCTTCCCCCCTTATGGCCCCTAATTTTGACACTGTGATCAATAGTAATTGACTTAGTGATCAATGTGTCTCTTGAAGTTTTCCATCAGTCTGTACTGCCATCACTCGTGTCCCCTCTGTTGTAGGGTAGTGTATGTTTTGTTAGTAGAAATTTGCATGCTAATGCTTACAGCAGCCCCCTGAGTGACATATGGGTGTTTTTATGTTAATGAATGTCAGGAGAAGAGATCTCGTTGGTCATCCCTGGGTACACACAGGTGTGTAGGTACACATACTCACACACCTGCTCACCCATGTGTGCCTGCTCTCTCACATACACACACATGCACACATACACACACGCAGACTGAGTCTGCACACCCACTGAACCCTTGGATGCATTATTGATAAGCTACTAATTACGCTTGTTGCAATTTCAGCTGACCTTTCCCGGGAACATCCCGGATCATTATAAGCTGCATTCTCTCTTGAAATTGCAAAGGTAATCTAAAGTCCACCTCCCTCACTCCCCTTCTACACACACCACCACCACCCCCCTCACTTCCATCAATTCACCGCTGGATGAGGATGTGTTCTTCCATCCCGCAATGGTAGGATAAATTGTTGAGAAAAAGATAAAGGGAGTTAAAGGGAGGCAGAAAATGCAAAGAAACAGGCAATATAGCAAAAATGCTGGAAATACTACAGTTGTGCTGCATGTTCTACCAATACTAGAAGGATATCACAATATCCTGCCGTTAAAAACGGTACAATACCCCATTTTATTAATATTGGTACTTTAAGAATGAGTGTTTTGAGTGAATGAGAGCCGATTTATGAGTTGTGTTGATGAACGACAGAGCTGGGCAGTGTGAAGCATTCCACTTTTACCAGTCCAGTCTCTGCAGACCGTGAATGTGGGCATGCCATCTCTTTTCTCTCAATCAGTTTTCATGGTGACAAAATGAGAGGCACAGTTGCAAGCACTGGTGGTCTTGCCGACATTCATGTCTTGTTGACAAAGCAGACACACGGACTGAAATAGGGCATTATATTCGCTTACATAGGCAACAGTCAAGGAAAGCCCACAGACAACACAAGGCCTGTCTGTAAAAGATGTTTTAAACCCACGCAGACCGAGGCAGCTAACATGTCCAACTCCAGACAGCCACAGGTTAGCTAATATGATAGATAACATAATTACATGCTGTCAAATTTAAGTCAAGATGATTTAGTTTGTTATGAGAGCACTTATGGGCAATGATAACTCCACCAGTTATAAATGGTCAATTCATACTCAATCAGTACTGGTAATAGTAATCGTGGCATGTACGCTTTTGTCAATAATTATCTCTATTAATAGAAAATGTGTTGAGTAGAGTGCAGACTTCTACCATTGAGGTATCCTGAATCATTTGTAACTGCATTACTGTAGTGTGCAGGCTAATTATCCCAGGTTAGGGTTAGAGCGTCAGACTTACAGTTAAAGTCATTTATGTTTATTATTTTTATAGTTAGCTCGTAGATGTAAATCTTAAAGTACCTCTTGAACTTTATGGTTAACATTTCATTCCGGAAAAGGTTAAAAACTACACCATCTTAGGTTATTACACCTGTTTGCATGCCATTATGATACTTTAGTCTGAAACATTCTCATCAAAGTTTATCATTATGGCAAACACATTAGTGTAATGGCTCTGTTTACAGCAGCTTCCATGCTCAGAAAGCCATTTCATATTGGAAAGGCCAAAAACTATAATGTGAGTGGTTGTGCAGTTGGTGCTCAGGGATTGTTGATCTTATGATCTCGGGGCTGCAGTGAACTAATGTTCCTGCTTTAACATATACTGTAAGTTCCATTAAAGACACAGAAGAGATCTATCATAATTTTCATGAGAATGTGGGATTGTCTGATGTCCAAATGTGTTGGATGCCAATGGACTGGATATTGCAACATACTTTCAATTGACGGCCATGGCCTTTAACGATCAACCTATCGATCTGGAGGTAAGGTCATTTACGTGAATTTACTTCGATTTATAAAACGTGGTACAATTATTGTGTGCACAAAGTTTCATTAGTAACACTTAAGAAACAATTTCTTTGTCAATTAGGGTTAGCGCACAACATGCACACAGTCTGTCAAAAAGTAACAAATTCTGGTTCTGATGATGAAGTATAATAAGCAAAGGGCTCTACTAAATTGTGGAAAGTAATGCTATTGACTGCATGTTGTCTGCTATTGCTGTAAGCGCACATACAGGTGCTGTATAACCTGTATAACCTTGATAAAGCAAACCTATACGCATGATAATCCTCTATCTGAAAGATGCATAAATGCAAATTACTGAGTATTTTATCCACAGTAAACTCAGAATTTACATAGAACCTAAAATACCACATGTATTAGTAAAATGTTGTTAGGCTAAAATTTAGCCACTTAGAAAATGGAATTGATTCTCTCAGTCTTTCCACATATGTGGAAATAATACTGACAACCGGTAAACTTGAAATATTCATCAAATGTAAAAGTTTGGACAGGAGTTCTGTGCACACTGTGGTACTCAATAAGGGCATTTCGTTGATTGTCTACATTTAAAGGTCAACATCTTCTGAGTGAGCTATCCCCGATCCCTGATCTGCGACTTCTAAGAAGAAATCTGGCTGTAGGACACATTCGCTCTTACTACTATTACTAATCATAAGGAATCTGTCCAACATCACATGCATAATTTAATTTGTATCTGTTACAAAGTGGGATATCTCTTTTAGGAAAACCAGTATGCTGATGAAGTTAGGGCAAAGAAGTTCAGGTGTTTTTTAAGGTTTGCATATCATTTGAAAAACAGAACTGCTGTGTGAAGGTCACGGTGACAAATTGAGTTTTATTCTCTTTTCCCTTTTATCCTTCCACCTCCACAACTTCCCTCTTTCTCTGAAACACACACACATACACAACAAAACATTTCCACAGATTCTCCCTCTAAGAAGGGAGTCTATCTGCTTAAAGAGTTGTTCAGCTCCTCCAGAATAATCAGATTTTGCTGGTGATGGGAGCTGACTTGGAACCAAAATAAATAGATAGCATGGGAAAAGGGATGGGAACAACAGTTTGCTGGCAGGGCTGTGAACCAGGTGAGCCAGTGCAGGCAGGGACGACACCAGCCAAAGGATTAATAGTCTCAGGGGAAGCCAAGGTAAGCGTGCTGCTCCTGCTTGACATCTTTGTACTTGTAAGAGCACAGAAATTAGCCAGGCAACGCTGTGAGTAATGACCAGGGTGCTTCCATCAGTCCCATTTAACAATGCATGCAAAGCCAGTAGAGGAAATCGTAATAGAGAAAAAAGTAAATGTTCTCTCTGGGGTATGGGGGCAGATTTGCATGGAGCAGTTTATCACATAAGGCCCAGTGTTGTGAATGCAACAGAAACATAATACTTGTGCCCCCTCTATAAAATTACATACACTAATCATTGGCCATAGATCAGTGTTGTTCCTTGATTTCTTTTGACAATATCAACCCTTAATTAATTCGGGCAGCATTAATTAAAAGTGCAACAGAAACTGCAAAAACAAACAGTGGACTAAACAATTCAGCATTTAATAATTAAGATTTGGAAGGTTTGTGACCTGATGATCACCCAATGATCATAAGACCACTTGAACTTCTCCAACAATGTGTATATGAGACATAATCATCTTACAGGAACTCCATGATGAACAATGTTTGAACGGCAGGGTGCTTCTGGGCCTGTACAAAGGTCAGTGTAAGATCATCAGCTGTGATGACTCCAGAAAAACATCTCAAACTACTCTTGCAGGACGAGCCACTTCTTTACTGTCCATCTGACCTGTCAGCACTCTATCTGACATGAAGTCAAGATGACCTCTGCCACTGCCACCTTGGGGCCTCCAGTTGATACTCAAAACATACATCTCTAGAAGGACTTTGTATAACTATGCTATATATTCCAAATTCCCCCCAAAACAAATTTAAATTATTATATCAGCATTTTAAAAATTATTGCCCTTTTCACTTCGATTTTAAAAAGTTTGTGACTATTTGTCCTCATTACAATTTGCGTCTTATTTGCCTATTTTATGTACTGTAAATGATGTACACAGACCTTTTCACAGTAAAGACAGTGTTCATTGGCATATAACTGTCATCTGAAGTGTGATTTAGTTTAAATTTAGTGCCCTTTATACTGTACTTACTTCACCCCTTGGATATTCCTAGCAAGCGTATTCCACATCCAGCCTCCCTTCCAACAGATCCATAAACAATAATGGGGGAGTATGTATTATGTATGTATTTCCCAGATAGAGCTACAATAAAAAACCATGGACTAGATATCACGATGAGTGTCGACAGCAGTCCAGACCTATGTGGTGCCTGGGCCCCTCGAGAGGTTTGCATACTGTATCATACAGACATGGGCATGCTCTCTCCACTCAGCAGAGACTTATGTCTCAGCACACACCAAATGTCAGTGACTCTTAAGTCAGATGGTATCACAACATGCTCAGAATTGTGTGTGCATGCACAATATGCACCCATAAGCAGGAGCACCAGAAAATCTACAAGGATAAAGCAAATATCAGAGTCATGTTCACATGTTCACATATGCATAGCATTTCTGTATTATTTAGATTAGGAGCGAACAATGTTCTCAAGCCTCTCTCAATTTTGAATGGGAATGAATTTATATTTCAAATTTTTGTTCTTTCACAAAGCATCCATTCAGTACAATATTGTAGTGGCAAATATACTACAATATGCAGGATATGAAACATCACTAGGATTTTGACTTTGGCAGCATTAAGGTCATACTTGCTGTGAAAACAAATTGTGTCAGATTTATGTGTACAAAAGGTAAAAAAAAATGGAGCAGCACTTTGTTACGGATAGGTTTGGTCGCAGAACTTGTCAAATTCTTCACAAACTTGCTTCTCAAGGTCAACCTAAAGCGACTGGACTGAAATATAACAACTGGTGGCACTGTTAATGTGTTAAAATGTCACCATTTCCTCTTCCACTTCATTGCATTGTAAACAATTGCACCTTGATAGTCCCATATGTCTGAATGTCTGTCTTATTGTCACTTGTACAGACAATGGGCAATGTAGTAAAATCAAAACTTAAAAGCTAAGCAAATAAGCTACAATATCCTTCTGAAACATCATATTCATATATTTGCTTGTAAATCTTTTCAATACAACTTAGATTATCTTCTTGCACAGTCCACTTTGTTTGATTTTTTTCATTACTAATTAGGCAAAAACTATGCATCCTCTCTTCCATCGTGTCCTAAAAACACCCCAAAAATCCTTTCAGTGAAAACTGCAGATTTCTCCAGAAGCACAGCCCGAACTGTCTTTCCTCAGGTTGAGAATACACAATCCTCTTTGGCAGGGATGGGGGAATGGATGGACGGTGAAATGAAGAGATGAGGGGTGACAGAGGTCTCCCAGCTGTCTAGGACCCAGGCTCGTCCCAGCACACTGCTTTCCACTAATGACCAGAGGCCCTGAATTCCTGCGGCTCCCCTGGGACAACAGCTGCTGCCATCCTCAGCTTCTCTGCAGGCTTTGAAGGGGACGTGGCAGCAGTTGAGCTGGCTACAGTCCTGCCTAGCAGAGCAGCAACTCAGGGATGGGGACAGACAGGCTTGTTGTGCCAGCAGGGTGGCTAAGCCTGCTGAAACCCTATCCAGCCAATTACTCCCTCCGAATGCCAAGCTGGCTCTCTAATGGAGAATCTGGGGACCACACGCTGTTAGGTCCTCTCAAAGGTTTATAGGTTTTTACAGGTAAGCAGTAACACTCCCAGGCATTTTTTTTCCTGTCCATCCTGACAGTAGAGACTAAATGGGGAGAAAAGCTCAGTTTGATTCTCTCTAAACCAATTTGTTAATGACAAACTCCTTTTAGAGCTCTTGTTTCTCTCTGTCTTCCATCTACTCACGGATAGCCCCTGGTTAGGCTTACCCTTTAGACTATTTGCAGAGAGAGAGAAACTGCTATAAAGAAAACAAGTGAAAATGGCCCGGCTAGGGGGGTTGGATGTCTATGGTTAGACTACCTAATCATTTTGTCCACGTTCTTACTGTTCAGATAAGCAGCACAGTGCCCCCAGTGAGCCTTCTCTCCATCTACGACATACATATACTTTACCACAGCTAATTTGTACAAGTCTTGCAGCACTTGCACACCATTTAGAGATACACTTCAGATTTCACTAGAGAACCAATGGAATGTATGTCGGGATGGAGGTCAGAATAAACAGAGTTAAGCTAAGCTACAGGATCTCAACAAAGTGCATCAGAGAGAAATATGGAATTACCGGCTGAGAAAATTCTGTTACACGTGACAGCTTCTGGACTGCTCCTTTTTTCCTCTATGTTTACAAAACAATTTGTGACTGTCCGCTGAACCAACTTTCCTCTAACAATGTGTTATGAGACAGAGAAAAACAAGAGAGAATCAATAGAACCTGTGGTCATGTATAATTTGCAGGGCCAGCACCTGGCTGCCAACACAAAGATTTTTTTTTTTTTCCCTGGAAGTTGCATTCAAGGATATTGGACAATTTTCTTGGAGGTAGGCAGCTATTTTCACAAAATCCTCGCTGTCGGTCAGCTGAAATGATTGAATATCTGGAAACTCTGTGGGTGCACACAGCACTGTCCCCATGTAAACAGGAGGCCTGAATGTGTTCTTCACACTTCTTTGCATGTTATGTTACCCATGCACAAGCTCGGCTGAGACACACTGACAAACTGAACTGCAAAAGTCATAGCCAAACCACATTGGCGATAAAATAAATCTTTTTAATTGCATGGAGAGTAGTGTGTGATTCTCAGCATTTTTTCTGCGCACAATCTTCCTCTAACGATGCACTGTGTGATTGTGTGTGTGTGTGTGTGTGTGTGTGTGTGTTTGTGTGTTGGTTGGCAGGCTGTGAGGCTGCCTTGGCTAGAGCTCTTCTCCCAGAACCAGCTGGACCCTCCTGCCTCCCTCCAAAGCAGTCAGTGCAGACCACATGGTCTCACCCCCACTTTGAAAGGTGCCATTCAGCCTCACACACACACACACACACACACACACACACACACACACACACACACACACACACACACACACACACACA
>JBBPCS010000375.1:5210054-5230448 GCA_037974645.1 Hollardia meadi
TGTGTGTGTGTGTGTGTGTGTGTGTGTGTGTGTGTGTGTGTGTGTGTGTGTGTGTGTGTGTGTGTGTGTGTCCATTAAAGGGGGGATTGCAAGAAGCAGCCAGAGCTCACAGGAGCGACACAGGACCAGCCTGCTCCGTCCATCTGCTCCGAGCTTCATTCCCAGCATATCAATACCCCACGTCTCATACACACACACACACGCACACTCGGTGTGGCAGAATTCTGTCACCTGCGACTTCTGCTGGTTCCATCACTCTCCCACCACTCCAGTCCTTGGCTGTAAAGCCTGCTTATGTTTCATCCTGAGACTCAGAGAAAATCCCTGCTTGTCTATAAGCGTATTCACTATCAAACAAAAGGACAGGCCTGTCTTCTAGCCCCCTCTCTCATCTCCTCCTCCTCTAAAGTCTAACAATGCAACATAGCAAAACTGTTTGCTAAATAAACCAAAAAAAACAAAACACCTCCTCCCACCGTGTGTGATTCAACCTTGCACAGAACCTGAGGCCCAGACAAGCAGTGCACCGGCCCTGACCTATCGTCATTTCTCCCAATCTGCAGCAAACACACTTTGACAAAGTGAGAACAAGGAGCACTGAAGCGGAAAACACATTGGAAGTGTCCCTGCCACCTCCCACACCACACTACATCCCATGGCCTTGGGTGGCTTATTTCATTGGTGGGGTTTTAACTGGGTGAGTGGATGTGGTTTAGGGCGACGTTTTGTATACGTGTTTGAGTGTGTCCATGTCTGACTTTCGTTCAAATTTTTGTCAAACGTTAAAGACAAGGAGATTTAGATCCTCCAGGATGCACGCCATAGGGCAGTGGTTCCCAAACTTTTTGTACGACGTACCCCCACAGCTTAGTCTGATGGACCCCTTCATCAGCACCACCAATAATGTTCCAAATATGTTCATTTGTTATTTAACTATTAATCATATAAAGTTGATATAACAGTGGATGTTACAATATTTCCATATAATTAAACTTTAAATTTTTAGCTCGGTTTGGTCAAGTTTGCATTTGTACTACAACCATATGGAGTGGCAAAAGTTGGATGTTCCAAGTCTTTATCTATTACTTTTAGTGCTCTATTTCAACAGAGTATCCATTAGTTTTAGCTAAAAAGTTCAATTATTTATCCAATTATTTATGCTACTCTGCAACCTCTCTAAGTACCCCCTGGCAACAGCAGAAGTACCCACTCAGGTACAAGGACCCCTGGTTGGGAACTTGTGTCCCCTGTTGGGTCTTAGTTTCCGAGAACCAAGTGCACCTCTGAAAACCTCTAGTGAGGGACAGGCCATATCATCCAGTTATGATACCCTAACTTGAGGTTGAATCGAAATGCTACACACATGCCCACCCTCCACACCCCTACCTCTACCCTCATACCTTATCCTCCTCCATTTTTACAGCATCCTTGACAACCTATCATCTCACTTGCTCCCACCATCCAGGGACATTTGTATGCATGCATGTATTCATGAGTGGGTATTAAATTTAAATATGTTTTTTACAGTCAACAACAGTCACTGGTATACAGCTAATGCAGGCCAAGAAGAGAGAAACAGAGACAGGGGAGAAGAAAGGGAGACACTCTGTGCACTCTGCATGAACTCAAGCTAAATCACACTCAGAAGCCTCCTACACTTCTGCCCCTCCTTGTCTTAGCTTTTATTATTATTCATTTTAATGATGTTCATCTGAGCACATTCATCTGACAATTAGGACTTAGGTTTAAAACTGTGAAATATAAGACCTTAAAATCTGACTGAAATTACATTTGGGATTTGAAATAGCATTTCTTTCTTTCTTTTCCCTCCTCCCAACCCTGCAGTGGTGAGGTAGATGTTGTGTCTGTCGTTTCATGGAGGTCAGGGTTGTTTTCCTCAGTTCTTTGGCTCTGAGGGCAGTCCTGGGAGCTCTAATGGCTTGTTCACACTCTCTGCTTTGCATTATTTCCTCACTGCAAATACCAAGGGGCCATGTCACAGAGAGAGAGCCATCCTAAAGCACTTAACAAAGTAACCTACATACACCCAAGCATGGACAAAAATACATAGATATGCCACCCATGGAGCTCAGCCCCTTATGGTGTACAGTGCCGATTCCAAAAAAGAAAGAGGAAAGAGGAAAAAAGAGCGAAATAAGAAAGACGTGTGCAGTGAAAATGAAAAGGGCCAAAGAAGCTGATTTTACCTCATAGTTCATCTTAATCTGGGTGCTCTGTCCCAAACCCCAGTTCATGAAATAAGTCCTGCTGAAAATCAATGGCAGTCCGAGCCGTGTAAAGGTCAGCCATTCAGCAGCGCTGGCCTTGGTGGACCAGTCAAGCCCAGGCTTGTACTGTGAAGCTCAGCTAAGTAGAATTAATGGGGGGATCGATTATTCTGCACACAATTTAAATTGAACTAAGCAGAGAATCATTTTAAGGCAGGAACTGTACCATGACGTAGAATGAGATGCATTTGCCACATAGCCAGCCCCTGAACCCATTTAGCAAGCACAAAGTAAAGGGTGAGAATAAAAAAGAGATTTTTAAATAAAAGATCACACTTCTCCTGTGCACTCTCTCTCCCCTTCTTTCTGAGTTGACCCTCAGTACAGTAACCTCCTCATAATGTCTTCAATCCACCCGGGACCCAACTCATACATTTGATACGGAGATGGGCTTTTCCTTTTTTTTCTCCCCGCCCCCCATTCACTCTCTTTTCCCCTTCCCTATTTTTTTTATTTCATGTCACCTCCGGCACCTCATTCTTCTTGTATTTTTCGCTTGTTTAAAACAAAATCAATATAGAACCAGAGGAGACAAATCAGCGTATGGTGGCACTGCCGGGGAAGGCCCAGCAGGCTCCCACCTTACTGGTCACATGTTCCTTGCTCACTCACTCCATGGTATGGGGGAGGGGCGGAATAAGTGAAGGAAGGACGGGCGGATGGGTGGAAGTAAAGATGTAAGGTTTGACTTATGGAAGGATGAAATGATAAGAGACCAAAGGGCTGGAGAGGGATGAAAGGGACCTGGTGAGGGATGAAAAAACGCTTCAATGGGAGGGCATGTAGAAGTATGAAAAGAGGGATGAGAGAAAGAGAGGAAAGGAGTGGGCGGCTGTGTGGTGGTGGGGGTGCGTATCATGGAAAATTCTGCTCCAGTGACTGTAGTGCAGAACGGGAGCCCTCATCTATAATGTATATCATGGATCCATGAGAGATTTTCATACATATAAAATGGAGCAGCACCAGGAAGTGTCTCGCTGCCATAGCACAGCTGAGAATCGCCCGTGGGGGCAATTTCAATATTCTGTTCTGTTTGTACTTCCATACTGGTAATTCACATAGAACCCTGTGTTCCTTAGCATAGCTTCATACTGTGTAAGTCAAAAAGGATTAAAAGACTCCATGACTATATGCAAACACATTTTATTCAAGATTATTCAAATACCTCCACAACGAGAAAAGATTATTTTTACATATTTAACCTCTCTACACTTAGAGAGAATGTGCTGTATTCTATTGACCTAAAAACAACAGCCATCCAGTGATGGAAGAAGGATTAAGCATACTTTACTTAAGTAAAAGCGCAAATACAACAATATAAAAAATGATTGACTCAAGTAAAAGCATGTAATCATTATTAGCAAAATGTACTTAACTTATAAAAAGTATAAGTATTCATTCTGCAGTAAAATGGGAGTTTTAATATTGATGACTTTGGATTAATATTACTGCTGCATGCTGTAAATGTGTATGTTGTCCTTTAGATGCTGTAGCTGTTTAAGGTTGAGCTCATTTTAACTACTTTTCACACTGTTGTGTAATTTAAGCTATACAACAATGCATGCGTCGCTGTCCTATGAGAACTACACATCTCTAAAAAGTCAACTTAACATGAGTTCAGAATAACAGCAGAAAACATTACAAAGTGTATTTAGGTAATGTAGGATAATTTACTCAACGCATAAAGGAACAATTCATCCGTCAGCTATCAATATTCAAACATTCAACACAGCTGGAACAGGGAGGGTATGGATAATCGTGATCTGAAAAGTAACTAGTAACTAAAGTCAGACAAATGTAATGGAGTAGAAAGTTAAAATGGAAACACTCAAGTTAAGTACAAGTACCTCGAACTTGTACTGAAGTACAACACTTGGGTGAATGTACTTAGTTACATTCTACCACTGCAGCCATCTCAATTTAGAAAAGTTACAACACACGCAGGTTTATGAAACACAACAGACAATAGATGATATAGAGTACTTATATGCCCATCATAAGCCCTCGTCTCTCCTATGGTCTTGCATTTCTTTCTAAACAATTTGGACAGCCAACATAGGCATCATGCGGGAATCAGGGAAAAATGAAATAAATAAACATGACAAGTGGCCACTTAGCCACAGTCTCCCTCATTGAAATCTGATGAGGGCCCTGTCTCAGCTAACTTCAACAAACACTAAGTGACATGCTTAAGTGGGTTCAGGTTGCGCATCCGGGGTAATTCAGTAAAAATACAAATGAGTCTGGCTGGGAAAACAGATCACTATGCATTCATTCAAAATAGAAGGGGAGAGAACCAAGGAGTGGGAGGGCTTTCATTTCTTTTCTCTGTCCTTCAGAGGATACTCTCAGCATCACATCAACCTTCTGGTACACACACACACACACACACACACACACACACACACACACACACACACACACACACACACACACCTCTTGCCCAGCCATAAACAGCACTATATAGACCTGGTGATTTCCCTCATTGGGAATCGATAACAAATAACCTCACTTTTCACTGGCCATTATGGTCGGTGTCGACCATAGCCAGCTGTCTTTATCTGCACACCGGTGTCACGCCCGACCTTGAGCTCTCCGCTCTCCTCTGTCTCTCTCTGCTCCCCAGGTAGATTTCAGGGTTCGGTCCTGGTTTTTTGGAAAGGTTCAAATTGAGCCCGATGGGAGTGAGGAGCAGGGAGCAGCCATCTCCCATGACAGATCAATGGTAGGTCTCACCACAGGGCAGGGGGCCAGTGCCTTGCACAACCTGCTAATAGAATCCCAATGTCAATGCTGACACTACATCGCCGGGGCTGCTAGAGGTTAGCCTGAGGTAGGACAGTAGGACAGCAGTTTAAAATGCCTTTAAGGCCTCAATGTTTCATATTCCTCTGCCTCAAAAAACAAAACAAAAATATATATATATATTTATAACAAAGGCAGAAAAGTTTTTTTTATTGTGAGAATGTTGTTTCAGAGTGGCTTGTTTATTTGCAGCATATCAGTCACATTTGAGTTCCAAATATCTTTACAGGACAGATGTTTAAATGCAGCAATCTGCACGAGTCTTTAGCTTCCTTACCCTCCCTCAAAATGCTCTAGTCCCTCTTAAGTGAAATTCAGGTTTTTGCCATCTCTCCTTTTGCATTTTTTAAATTTGTCAATTAAATATTTATTCCACCTTTCAGTTTAAAGACACAGTGGCAATTTTAGGCCTTTATTACCATCCCAGACATCCCACCACAGTGTAGAGCAGTGAAACACATGATTCATAGCACAAATCATTTCATATGTTCCACTTGAAGACAGGCTGCAGAGGCTGTTAAGCCACTATAAACACCTACACTATATACACACACACACACACACGCACACGCACACACACACACACACACACACACACACACACACACACACAGATGTATGAGTGAGCGATGAGTGCAGGGGAAATCTTGGTCACCAGAGGAAACGTGTCTCAGAGAGTCTTAAGAGCTACTGATGAAGATGAAGAGAGGATTTAGACCTTTACATATTTTACTCCCACTTTTACTCTCTGAGTTTTACAGCATGTCACACATATATAGTATAGGACTTTTAGAGATTTTTCTGCTGCTCTTCTGTTACCGGATTTTCTCTTCAACACCCACATTAAAGTTTTGCAGCTTGAGGCACAAATTTCAGAAACTATGCCCTGGGGTTTAGGCTCAGTATCACATCTGGTGTCATGTAAAGATCCATTCTTGGTCCTGGTCCTTGGTATATTTCTGACATTTACAATAGCCAACTACATCAACAGTTAACACTCCGTTTTCACTATCAACTTTAATTGCCCACTGACCCCTCTAAGCCTACCCTCTTCCTCCTGTCAGCGGGAGTCATGACATTTGCCAGTTACATAGCATGTCAGCCCCAGGGGGCAACTTGGAGATCCCCCAGCAAACAGCTACTGTATGTTGTAGGACAGAATCAGAAAGTTAAGGTCTCAGCAGATGCACACAGACGAATGGTACACGCTACGGCCTGAATGATACTATATTTTTTAGGTCAATACCAATAACTGAAAATAAAATTCTGACAACACTGGAGTAGATTAAATTGAGTGAACTGCAAACAGATGGACTGATATTTGATTAACGCAGATTTATTCATTAGGGATGCACAATACATACCGAACTGATGAATTATCGAGCAGATAATAAGAAATTTATATTATCAGTTATCGGTCAATAATGAAGTTACGACTGATAATTAAATTATGACCCCAAAGTAGAACCAATAATTCAAAGCTAAATTGTTTTCATTGGCTTAACAAGCAAAGCATCTTCGCAATCCTATAATGTATTTTGCAGTATGTGCCTTTAAAGTTGGTTTGAGATTTGATAATAAACACGGAAGAAGGAGGAAAAAGAACAAGCACGGCATGTCGTTATCGTCCTCGTGATTACAGACCCAAACGTCAGCAGAGGCGTGATCATTTTTTTTACAGTTTCACAGGAAGACACCACCGTTGCAATTTGCAATATAAAAATCCATATGGTTCAGAGAGGAGGGAAAACGTCTACAAGCTTTAACACAACAAATCTTACTACACCTATGAAATATTAAATCATTCATCTTCGCTCACTACATCTTAGCTCTTTCTTACTCCCAGGTGTGCATAAAACACAGGTTATGAACTTCTTTTTAAAATACAAAAATGATCGATGATCTGTATCAGCCATGAGAAGCGGTTGAAAACATATTGTGTATTCCTATTATCAATATTCAGGCATGTAAAGATGAGTTTGAAGTACTTTAAAAACACAGTGTAACAAGTTTATTTTTCAACTGTAAAGTGTCCTACTCTGTCAAAATTATTTAAAAAGCTTTATTAATTGTTTCCCGATGTTGTTTCTAGATTTTTAAAACTCTCAATAAAGACATATAAAGATAGGTCTGAATTAGGACATATGAAAGATGAACAGAAACAACTGTTCTTTGGAATTATTCTGGAGGAACACTACATGAAATGAGAAAAATCAAAGTCAAATAAACATAAAATCATTGCCAACAAAGCATTTATTCCTGCTGTTTACTGCTTTGCAATTTCGTCTTGCATATCCGCCAACACATACATTGCACCGATATCTCTGTCATAACCTTACATCATCTGATAATACATGTCTGCCAATGTATGTGTCAGGCTTTAGTACACTTTCCCCTATCCAATAGAGCAAATTAGAATTACACTTAGAATTATTTTGTGATTTTGCAAGTGTATCATGATTACATGTAGGCCTGTGTGTATCATTATACATTTGTATAACTAGCAAGCAGCTCCACTGTCAAATCACATTCACTTCAAAGAACTTCATTGTGGTATTCTTGGCTAAACTAAAGGTGGTATATGGTGATCGCAGCAGACACAGTGACTGCGTGAGCTTCACACTGGAGTGATCACATTGGTTGGTTAATTTTAATCTTCAATGATGTAATCAAAATTCAAATGTAAACCCACATGCACACTCTCAAACACACACACACACACACACACACACAGATATGCATTTACTAACAAACGCTCTGACACTTGCTTTGAGAGCATGCAAGCAGAGAGGAGTTGTGTGTGCTTCTGCCTGCATTAATTCTGTTAATGATCACAGAGGGTCAGCCTGCCTGTGATCCCTGTCCTAACATTAAACAAATAAAAACAACACTGATTACCGGGATGTTCACTGGAAGCATCAATCTTGAGTAATTAGAGAGCGGTGTTTTGACTCTCTCCCATTTTCTTTTCCTCCTTTCTTTCGCTCTTTCCCTTGTTTATAACAAAGTCGGGCAGCAGCAGCAGAGTCCTTTTAATGAACCAATAAGGCTGCGTGGTTGGCTAGCCAAGAATGAGACAGGAAAGAGATAAATAAGTAGGAAGAGAGGCTGCTTTACCAGCTAAATAAAGCCGCCACAAACACTAGCCGTCTCTGCGAGGGTACATCGCTCTTTTTTTAAGAATAGGAGAAAACAATGCTGTCTTATGTGTGGACATACCCAGTGTGTGTGTGTGTGTGTCTGTGTGTGTTTTTGTGAAAGTGTGTTTTGCCGCCTGGAAAAGGACACAGCTGTCACATTAAGATCATGCAGGCCTGTAGCATGAACCTGTCTTGTAAAACCTTGAGATCTAAAGTACTGCGGTAACATGTGTGCGTGCGTGCGTGCGTGCCTGTGTGTGTGAGTGGTTGCACGTGCAAGGAAAGAGTAAGACCAAGATGATGATATGGCTCCGGATTCAAATCCAGATGCTCACACAAAGCAATGTCCTGTGACTGTAGCATAGGAACATGATAGAGGGACAGAAGGAAAATGTGGAAGGATTAAAGATTTGGGAACTGGAGTTCACATGAATAAGAGAGAATATGAAGGAAATGAAGAGAAACAAAGAAGAAATGAAAAAAAAAATAAAAAAAATTCTGCCACAGGATGGTGCATCCAACTTAAAATTTGTGCCTGACGATGAGCTGGGTTGTTGCTTACTCTGCTGTGCTGAGCTGTGTTATTCTTGCATGGTGATGTGGAAAGTTTACTATGCTGTTTGTGTGCTAATCTAACCTGACTGTGTTGTTTCTCTGCGATGCTGTGCAATGCTGTGCTGCTCTGTGATAAGCTGGATATGTTGTTTCTTTGCTGTGCTGTCCTGGGTGGTGACAGTCTCAGCCACTGACAGGTCCTTTAAAATCACCACTGCCAATTAGAGTCACTCCAGACCTGGTGGTGGGTGCATGGAGGAGGGGGATTGAAAAAACTACTGGGACGATGGTTGCGGGCCTGACAGGCCTGATGTGGAGATGGAAATGCGGTAATTTGGAGTAATTCGGCAACTCGCCGGCGCTTGCCTTGCCTGCCTGTCTGTCTGTCCACTGAAATAAATGGGGTCAGCAGCATGTGATCGGCAACTTTCATTTATATGTAAATGACCCCATCGTTGCTGCAGCAGCTGCTGTGGAGGCTGCTGCTAAGTCTGTATACTCACTGAAATGCTGGGCCTAAAAGAGAAAGCCAGCCAGCCTAGCTGACTCCTGTCTCTGCTTTAGCTCTTTGTAGCCTTTTTTCTTCCTCTCAATGTTTGTCTCTTTCTTTCCCTGCCTCTCTGTATACTGCGCTATCACAAGAACCTACACATTAATCAGAATACCTCACAACTGCTCGTCTTTCTCAGTGTTAATAAATCAACTCCAAGGCAGCCCTTAACACTACAATTGCCAAAAGTTTTGTAAAATGAAGAAAACAAGTCAAATTATTGTCCGTTACAAGTATATGCTCATGAAAATGTGATGATAGCTGTTCCATTTTCTGATTTACCAAAAAAAAACCTTTTGATTTAAAAAAAACTTTTTATAACTATATAGAGCACATTTAATATCAGATACTGATTTTTACTCAAGCATTATTCATATGGGTGACTTTCACTTTCACCAAAGAAATATTTTAGCACAATATCTGAGAAACTGGGACCAGGGAATGATTTTTTTTCTTTACATGAATCAGCTAACTGAATAATCAAGTAGTCATTTGGTAATTCCAAATTCCTAAGAATATATATATATATATATATATATATATTATTGGTACTATTTTTATTTTGGTTTTTTTTTACTTCAAATCCCAGTTTTTAATATATTAAAATTCATATTATGCACAACATTATTATATTTGAATACCAGTCATCCTGCTGCTTTGAGTGGCATGCTTTTCCTGAGATATACTGCAGTAGTGTAGATTAGTGTTGCAAAAGGAAACAGCGAAAACAGTGGAGCAGATAGTGTATTGTAGAGCCTGGAGGTGTGTTTGCTTCATTACCTAGCTAGCCATTGTGCTGATGCAGAACCAGGGTCCTGTAAATTCCTGCCTGCTTGTGACACCATAGATAATTACACTTCCATAAATAATGGAGTGTGCTTTGCCCACTTCCTATAGAGCTCTCCTAATGAGATTAATATACATCGAGCAGCTGAAAACATTTGGCAGGTAAATCTTGAGGCTTCACTTTAAGGAATACTCTGCCCCAAAAAAGTGTATTATGTACTCCTGAGGCAACTTAAGTGCTATCCCCTAAACCACAAATTGGATTATGTGATAATAAGAGGAGAATGACGCAATGAAGCAATTTGTGCCTGTTCCTCACATTCAAATGTTAGCCAAGTAAACAAGGTCATCAGTAAGGTTACGGTTAGGCTGAGGGAGGTTAAACATGAGGTCAAATTTCTTTGTAAATCCATTTGATCAAGTTTGTTAGATTTTTTTTTAATTCAAGAGACCATTCTCCTCCGTTTCCTTGATTAGTGGTGAATTTTTTTCTTCAGTCTAGCTATAATGATGTTAAATGGGAGAAAAGTTTTCAGCTTTCAAAAACATCAATGAATATCTACCAGTTTTGTCAGTCCCTCATAATAAAAGCACAAAGGATTCTTCCAGGCTAACTGCTACAGAAAGAAATCTATTTCCAAATAGAGAGCCGTACCAATTTATCTCCAACAGTAATGTCTATAGACTATGATGCAATGCGGTATGTTTTGAATCGGGGTTGGTACCACTGCTTTTATTTGTCTACATGTGAAAACAAGAGCAAAGTCTCACCAACCACTCTCCACTCAAAACCACTCAACCACTCAAAAAAGACTTATTAGCTCCCTAATTGACAGTCCTGGACACGTTAAAGTGATCTTTTATGTTTATTGCCGCACCACTTTTATATTTTGCATTGCCTGCGAGTCATGTTTATTTGTCATTACTAATTCATGAAAGAGATGCCTTTGATGATGCATCGATTTCATTCTCAAAATCTTTAAGTTATCTTTCATCTAGACTGCGTCTTTTATTTATGTCTAGTCTTGAAAGCTGGGATATGTGGGAAGATCTAATTTGGTTCTCTGGACTGAACTGTTTTGGATTAAAGTTGAGTAAATAATTCATATGTTGAAATAGTTCCATCTGCTATTCATATGGAGTGTGGCAAAGATACCAAGGAGAGTCGTGCATCTCTGTTGTGAAAATCAAATACCTTTTAATAAACTTGTTTCTTCTGCTCCCTTTCCCTTTTAAGTGAGAGATCTGAACATACCCCACAGTCTGAATCCAGAACTGTTCAAAGTGTGATGACAATCCCACAGATGTTTCAAAGACAACTTTAAAAACACTTGATCCGTCTGTGCCAGATCTAAGTTCTACCACCCGTGTGTGTGCGCACGTGCCTGTACATGTGTGTGTGTGAAGTCATTGATAAGGCCTGAAAGAGTGTTCAGGGTTACCATTGCGAGGATACCATCTTTCTCACAGTAGTAGGCCAACACATAAAGTACCATTCCTCAGCTAGTGTAAATACCTCCACGAGTATTATGAACAGACACACACACACACGCACACACACACACAGTGCATGACACCACCATTCTCATAGTTTCATCTCTGGTATATTCATTCTGGTCTCCAATTCCTTCCCAACTGCCAAGGCAATAAAATCACATCACACTGGAAAAGTGGCTAATAAATTTGGTTTGTTTGGACACACACACACACACACACACACACACACACACACACACACACACATGACACACATCTAAAATCAGCAGTTTTGTGTCTGTTTTCCCATTAAAAAATACATTGCATTACTAGCTTAAACCAGTAAACTTGCATGTGCATTTGCATGCCAATATGCTAATTACTGAGGCTGCGTGTGGTATAGTTGCTCTTAAATTGGACCACAGACCAATTGACTGAGCTTCCAAGGCATCCAACAAGTCCAAAACAGCTTGATTGAACATTGAAGTTTAATTCCCAAGAGGGGTCCCAATGAACTCCACAATAAACTGACCATTCTTATTGTAAGTGCCACTTCTGTGAGGGACATTAAATCATTTCAAAATATTTGAACATTTTCAACCAGAAAGTTGAGTTAAGATGAAAGGGGTTAAAACACACGCAGTGCCTCCCACACCCACCAACACAGGGATAAAGAAGATAAATAGTTCTGAAGGCATCCCATATTCCCAAGGTCAAAGACGAATTCATGTGTGAAAATTAAATTGTTACCAGAAAGCAACATGTCATCAAGTAACACGTGTGAAACATATTTTATGTGAATTTTCATATCACCTGTTTTTCTAACACCTAAGTTTTTACTTTTCTCGGTGAGGTAGAAATGCAGTGTAATGATGATAATGATGTAATGATATTTTACTTTGGCTTCCAGTTTACTATTGTACACGCATATCACTGCACACATTCGTGTATGAAAGTGCATGTTTCCATTAAACTGAATACCGTTTTGTACTCTGCACACTCCACATACTTCATAATGACACCACAGAGTGGAACTATTAACACAATAAACTATGTGTGCCTTTAAACTCACACCTACCAGCTCCACAGCATCCCATCACTGGCTTAGGTAATGACGAGGGAGAAAATAGTTCCACTGACTGAATACTCAACCACAATGTCTGGCTGTGGAGGGGAAATAAAGAGAGGGGCTAATTAAAATTTCAGAGGTACCAGCTGGGTGTCTGATCCCCCTCCCGGTGTCTTTGTGTCTGGATTGAGACACACTCACCTTGATTTCTTCATTTATTAACCTTGACAGAAACAAATCTGAATCCCCACTCACAGTGCCACAAAGCGTGAATAATGGGGCGAGTATGCAAACATACAGTACATGCACACACTCCCTCATGCATCTACACATAGCTTTACACACGCGCATACCAATGTACATACACATTTCCACTTGTACACACAAATACGAACTTGCAAACACCCCACACACACATCCTGTACACACATTACTGCACCTGCTCTCACACACACACACGCACACACAAACACACACACCCTGTAGGCCCAGACAAGGCCGTTCTCTAATGAACAGCTTAATGGGCAAAGAAAGATACAACAAAGCCGTCTGGGAGGATTGTTTGTAGTCAAGTGATCAAATACACTCGGCAATGATATCCTTAGTATGAATAGTTATAAGGATAGGCACGGATGAATATGAAATCAGGCTCATTTCCACTAAATTGAAGCATAATTTCTCCACTGGTGCAGCATCCAGTGACAGGCAGATCAACTGGAAAACTCACTCATCTATCATTTGATGCAGTTGTTAAAAGATTTTAGGGCTACTTAGTAGTTTGAGTTAGTTTTGTGCTTGATTGCTATTTCACAGCTATTCCATCTATACATGGAAACAGAGCTGATTGCGAGTATAAGACGTACGAGAATAATGCAGAAAGCAGTACAATATGTGTCTATATGCCCATGCACGTATTGGTGTGTGGATATGTATGTGAGGTGCTCCCCAGAGTTGCTAAATTGAGGGCCGCATCTTCATTTGGCCTGCTGGATGGTAACCTTGCAGCCCTGTCTCTGTGTGCTTTGTGACTGCCTAATGAAGTCTTCAGGGCTGAGAAAACAAATTCTAATAAATTGCTGTGTGGTGACTAAAAAGAAGGTGTTCTACCACACACACACACACACACACACACACACACACACACACACACACACACACACAAATATAGGAAATGCAAGCCTGTATACACACAGTACCACACAATCAGAATTACTGCTCCACGGCTGTATGCCTCCACGCACAATACAAGTTATTGTTTACAGCCATGTCTGTCCAGACATTAAAAGACATTAAAAGAATTTAACAAAAGCTATGAGGAAGTTATCACTATATTGACATCTATGATTCCCGTGAATGATTTCTTCTGAGAAACTTCTTCGTCTTCATTTAGAGACTATTTTTACAGAGAAGTACAGGTAAAGGCTCAATATCAGCAAAATCAATGAGCTTGTCGGGGAACAACTGCCAGAAATGTGTTTTTGCAGAATATTATGATGTGTGTAAGTTCACTGAGAGAAACAAAAGACAAATTCCTTGTATATGTTTATGTGAAATATGGTCACAATCTCCTCTTCCTGAGTTATGGTGTTGAATAAAGGCCAGAAATGGAGCGTAGCGTTGGTTCTGTCAGGCCACGAATCAAGCCCAGCTTTTAAATCCATACACATTAGCTGATCAAAGGCAGCCCACATCAGCTGATGGCTCAGCTGATTCCTTTCTACGCACCCATTGGCAAATTTCAAACAGGGCGCGCTATTTAAGCTGCTTTAACTGGCTACTCTTCCTGCTTCCTCTGCAAGCCGTCTGACTATGTATGATGTGTCTGACTTAATCAATGTAATTTCTGTTGTCATTGATGCCTGCTCTGTTCTGTACAGGGTCTTGCTGCTGCTGCTTTCCCTGCCTCACGCTTTCCATGTCAGAACATGGAAGGGCTAGGAGGTGTGTCCTAGCCTTAAGGCTTTCCACAGAGCTCGTGGAAGGGCAGGGAAGTCCCAGAACAGAGTCATGCTGTATGAATTCCTGTCTTGTGAGGCCAAAGCGTCCTTTTAATCAGTTTATCCTTGAGTCTAAGTGGACAGTTGTGCCAAATTTCAAGAAATTCCTATTAGTACACACACACACACACACACACACACACACAGCCATGCAGACAGAGAGGGTACACACACTCACTGAAAATTAGACTAGTAGTGCATTAATTGTCATCAGCTTGAGAGGAGGAGTGGATGTGACGGTGTGTCCCACGAATGCCCCCGGTTCTCTCTTAAAAATCAAGTTCCTTTAATAAAAACATCACAATCAATAACTGATATTCCAATTGACCCCTGAAAGAAATAAGACACCCACCTATTGGAAAACCCTCAGCCAAACAAAGAAATACACTGTAGCCAAAGGAGGAGAGGGTACTGTATGTCTGAGTTAAATGTTAGTTTGTTAAATGTTATGTTTTGTTTTTCTGCAGTGTGTGTGTGTGTGTGTGTTTTTGTGTGTTCGTGTGTGTGTGTGTGCGTGTGCGTGTGTGTGTGTGTGTGTATTGGGACTGGTGGTTGTTGCAACAGACTTGTCTGACCTTTAACGGTGTTCCGAATTTGGGTGAAGTTGTCTTTCTTCTTCACTTAAAGGGGAGTGACATTTAATAGTCCCCACAGGTCAAAGTGGGTAACAAACACCAAATAAAGGCTGCCAAATTCTCACTCTGTGTTGTTGAGTCAATGACTGTTTGTGTATATGTGTATGCCTTTTTAACACATTAAACTGTTGGCCAGCCAATCAAATGATAATCTGAAACTCCAACTTGCAACTACTTCAATTACCCCCCTTTTTTTGTAACACCTTTTCTCCCCCTTTTCATTTACTCTTTGCTTTCTCTTCTGAACTGCAACACTTTGTTATGACTACCTGTACTCTCCATGTTCCGTAGGCAATTAAGTGTAAGCAATGTGGAGGTGAGAGATGGAGGGACAGAAAGGAGGAGTGATCACCCGAGACATGCCAGGCGCTCCCTCAGAGAGACCCTGTTGCCATTGGCCACTGTAACAGATCCATGTCTCTGGAGTTTTAAATGATTCAAACAGTTGCCCTTTGCTGTTCCTGTGGTGGGCAAAGATGTTCCTTGTATTCTCTTCTGCTCCCACACCGTTACCCTTACCTCCCTCTCGCCTCCTCAGTGTCACTCGGCTTCTCAGCCACTTCCAGGACACCAAAATGATGTAATAAGTAAAGTTTTTACTATGCCATAAAACAAAATGACCTCCAAAGAGTGTGAACTCTAATAAGCATCCATATGAAGAAATAGTATATACAATAGAACAAGCTTACAATATACATTTATAGTAAATTTGGCCACACAACTTTAGTGACTATTGGCTATAGACTACCAAATAAAGCAAAACCATAGCCATAAACCTGAAACAATAATCTGAGGCCTGGAACAGAGCAAGATGTATTTGGATATAATTGGCAGAGATTTTCAGTTCTTGGCAGGCACGATGGTGGACTAAAAATGAGAGGAGAAATGTACTGTATTCAGTTGACAGAGCTCCAGAAAGGTAAGTAGTTCATTTCCCAGAAGTAAGTAGTGGAGGTGAGCAGATGAGGGGAGGCAGCGGAGGTGCAGCGGGCAAACAGCAACGCAACAAAACTCCAAAGCCCTAATGACTGACAGACCAACGGCAGATGAGCTTGCAGTAAATGCATTAATTACACCAACCAAGGCCAAGTAGAGCAGAACTGTGCCAAGCTTCAGTTGAGCTGAGCCGGGCTGAGCTGGGCCAAGTTGTCTCTCACTAAGCTGAGTTAGGCCTCAGTGCAGGGCTGGTGGAGGATGCTCAGTCTCTGCAGAGCGTGCTTTGCAATCCCCAGGCCTCATTAGGGATGCAAAGAGGTTCTGACTCCCATCACCTGTGAGCTTTTTATATCTGGCATAATCTCTTAGTAGATATTTCTTACATCCAATAATGAGCAAGTTATTACTCCATACAACAGAGAGGGGGGAGCAGAGAGTGGAGAGGGGGAAATGAGAGAAAGAGGGAGGAGGGAAGGAAAGAAGAAAATATTGCTGAAATACAAAAAAGAGATTCACTTAGATTTAAAAGGCAGTAGAGCTAAGCAGTCATCCCTATTCAGTTTGGTTGTTAACATTGACCATTTTAAACACAGGCGCACCCCAAGGTACCACTCAGTCACCTCAATCAGTGTCCAAGACTTAGATTTTAGCCTACTTAAATACACTGATGATATGGCTCTCATTAGCCTCCTATGTAAAGAGGACACTGCAGGGAAAGTCTGTCTTTTAATCATGTAACGTTCCTCCACAACTGTCAGTCAAGAGCTCATAACAAGCAAAGAAATCTTCATATCCAGTAAACACTACATTCGAGATGTCAAACCTTAACAATTAGAGGTCGACATTCAGTAGATTCTCAAAGGCCGATATAATACCGATAGTTTGTAGCAGGAAAAAGCTGATAGCCTATTAATTGGCTGATATCACCCCCCACCACAAAAAAAAAAAAGTACAATGCCGGAAATGAACAGTGTGCAATTTTATTAGAAACTGAATAACTGTTGAACTGAACATCTAAGTCAAAGTAACAAATACCTAAATAAATAAATAAATAAATAAATAAATCTGGATCATGGAACATCAATCTCAATGTAATAAATACCTAATATATACTGTAAATCTGAAGCTCAACATCCAAACCAAGGTAGTTAACAAATACATCTGGAACTGGTGGGAGTGATGTAGACTGGTGGAGTCTACAAACCACAGGGAAACCAACAGGGTGCAACTAAGTGGCAGGTATGTACTGAATATCAAAAAGAAAGACATAAGTGAACTGTCCCATTCATCGTATCCACAATTTGAATTGTAGCCATCTAAGACTGCCACGAGCCATCAAAAATGTCTACAAGAAATAATTTGTCACTAGCACAGTTAAATTGTTAAATTATTAAACTGAATACTGAATTTGTATCATATTTGCAGAATTTGCCACATTTTGTAGTAGGCCTATGGAACTGTATTTGATTGCCTAAGAACTCTAAGCGCTCCCAATTCACTCTCTTTTACTATTCGTCTTATTATTTGTAATCAATGTTGAAGACAATTTTCCACATCGTGGAAAACTAACCTAACCTAAAATCAAATAACTTGACAGCTGACTATTTGGGCCTTAGCGGGAGGGAGGGAGGGAGGGAGGGAGGGAGGGAGGGGAATCACGGGAATGCAGAAGGGGAGCGGTGCTGCCTAAAAAATACATAAATAAGGGCATAAATAAACAGAGCATCAGACCTCTGCCTGACATGGCAGACAGCACCTGAAGCATTGAAAGTCAAGACTAGTCATCCTTCTACTCTCTCTTTCACTTCTCTCTGCTGTCTGCATTGATTGATGTGAGGGAGGAGGATCAAAGGCTGCTGAACAGTAGTAATCAGGAAGATAGAGCGATAGAGAGTGAGGGAGGAGAATGGAGGCAAAGGAGGGGTTGGGGGTGGAGGGGTAGAGGGGGAACAGATAGAGAAGTGGAAGGCCCTGCTGTCTGTCAGTCAGCTCAACGAAATGACCCTCTAACTATAGGGCTAAGTCAGACATTAAGGCCTCCAGAGTCAAAGAGGATTCACTCATTCTCATTCGCCCCCTCTCTCTGTGTTCACCTCACTCCCTCCCTCTTTTCGCTCTCGCTCTCCTTTATCTTTTCTCCTCTATGTCCCATCCTGAAGAGGAGGAGCAGGGCCAAGCACCATTAATCTCCTATCTAATAACACTGGTAATGTTACACATTATTGGAAAGAGATGGGCAAAATGAACCAATAAGTTATCTGATATGAGTCTCCCTTCTCCACGCACACTCCAATCCCAAGGACATTTAAGGAAAAGAAGAGACACAGATGCAGTGACTGGGGAAGACAGCGAGGGGGTGGGGGGTGGCAGAAGGAGAATTAGAAATGGAAAAAAGGTGGGCAATGTGAAATATTTCCTGCTATCGACCTCTTGGCCAGGGACATGCATAGATTTCTGTATGCGGAAGATAAGTGTCTTTGATAAAGTAGGTTAGCATTGATTAATCCATGAAATCTTGGGGCTGTGGACTTGAAGTTAATGAGTAAGGTTTTCTATTTTCTCTGCAATCTCTCATGACATACGTTTTCAGCACAGCCTGGGGACCCCACAGCCGCCGGCACCCTCCGTTTTGGATGTCTGTTATTTTGGGGTGAAGATAGCCAATCAATGAAGTTGACATTTGTTATTGTGAAGGATTCACAATGCAATCACGGGATAAGGGTTGTACGGGCCTGCTAGTTGCATATGGAGGGGGTGGAAAGGTCACGGCTAATCTAAAGGGAACAAGAGTTATTCCATACACACCAGAATAAAAAGAAGATGAGAGACACAATCTATATATACTGCCCCTGAGGGGTTATGGAGGTATTACAAACACACACACACACACACACACACACACACACACAAACAAAGCGTCCTATCTGCTACAAAGTAATTTCCCCCCTATTTCATTTGGTAATAAACACTGTACATCAAGTGACCTATCTTGCAAGCCCATAACTGAGTTTTGTAGCAGCAGAAGAAATCTGAATACACCATTAAACACTTACCCCTGTATGAGGTTAGGGTGGAGATCACCCTGTTTAAAAAAAAATACCATCTGCATCATTTGTGCTGCATGTTTTCCTGCCACATGTAATATGGCATGACATTCTTTTTTTTCTACGCAGCTGTAGTAAAGGAAAGCAAAGCTAACAACACACCAGTCACATTTAGAACAACCTTGAAACAAATAGCATGATGGACGCATCCTCAGGCACAGAGCGCTGGGAGAAAGAAATCACGGGAGACAGACAAGCGGGCATTGCAGGCAGGCAAACAGGCAGCTTTCGCTTCTTTCTCTCCCTATCTCTCTTACCGACTGTACATCAACACCTCTGTTGCCCACACTCTTTCACATTCTAGTCTCTCCCTCCTCTCACTCACATTAATCAATTTCTCTCTCGCTCTGCTGTAAATCATGCCTCTCTTCCTCAACCTCAGCAGCTGTGCGGAGGAGGTAGAGTGGATGTCAAAATATTTGGCAGCCATCTCTAGTGCCAGTGTAGCATTTTAACCTCCGTGGTTATTACACATACACAGGTTTGTCTGACATCCCCCCAGGCATTAGCCTTGAAATCTCCCTCTCTCTCTTTTTTTCCCACTCTCTCCCTCTCTCCATTCATCACATCATTATCCTTACAGCAAGGATACACAAACAAAAACCTCACCCCCACCTTCACAGAGCTCAGCGCTCTGTGAATGGTTGACGCTTTATGCCAAACACAGCATGCCCCTAATCCACCAGAGTAAAAACGGGAGTAGAAGGCTCACCTTTTCAGCTCACTGCAACCACTAGCGTTAGGATGGACAAATGGTACACATGCACTCAATCTTAGGTGTTGTGTACTTGCATGCCACGCCCCCCGACTGCACATATACACACACATGCACATAAATAAACACGACATGGCTCTCTTTAACCACACATACACATATTTTCAGTAGCTAATTATCTAATTCCTGCCTTCAGCATCAGCTTGGTGTGTGTGTAAATCATGTGTTGCAGGAACTCTCTGCCCCAGGCTCTGCCTCCGCCATGCAAACACACACACACACACACACACACACACACACACACACACACACACACACACACACACACACACACACAC
>JBBPCS010000375.1:5249505-5279384 GCA_037974645.1 Hollardia meadi
TGTGTGTGTGTGTGTGTGTGTGTGTGTGTGTGTGTGTGTGTGTGTGCGTGCGTGTGTGTGTGTGTGTGTGTGTGTCAACACTTATGTTTATGTATATGCACACTTGGCTCATGTACACACATTACCATAAGGAGGAAAGGCTGCCATGCCATAATTCACACATATTCACACACACACACACCCCAAGGTACATGTTCAACAAAAGCTCTACATTTTAGCTACACTTGACATGCCACAACTTAACATTTCTGGGCGGCCTAATTATTGACCACATGCATACGGCTCTGAAGGCGTGTGCAGCTTTGGAGTATCTTTCCTTCTGCCAGTGACAGTTGGTTTGTCAGAGGCCAGGCAAGAGAATAGCATGTGGCCAGGGGGAGGTGATTAGCATTCACATGGCACCTGTTGCCAGCCAGTATGCCCATGCAGGCTACAGATAATTACAGTGATTTTGTGGAGGAGAGGAGTGCAGGGGTAATTGTAGTCTTGGCAGAGCAAGGGGAGAGGAGAGAAAGGAGGACAGCACTTTCACTATCTCACGCTGCAGAGCTGTTGAAGAACACACTCGCTTGTGTACACATTCACACACACACACACACACACACACACACACAGATATGATACCGGCTAAAGCTGAGGGCCACGCACACAGGCATACAAACAGATACACACATACAAAAACCATAATTAAGCATTGGTTGTCATAGCAACACTTTGCTGAACGGATGATAGTGTTAGGCTAAAGCGGCACAAACATTTAGAATGGTAATCAGAAGACCTAATGGCATGGATGCCTACAGGCCTGCTGTAAGTAGACCAGCCAGAAGTCCATAGATGTGCTTTAATAAAAAAAATTTAAAAAAAACAAAACAAAACAACAACTCTCAGCCATTAAACACTTGCCTCTGCTCACTCACTTAGCAGGCCTGTTGTGCCATCACTTCAGCCATTACAAATTATGTTATTTAGTAAACGTCTGCTGCGACACCCGAGGGATGGCAGCGGGGGTGGGAGAAGGGGTGGAGGAAGGGAACCTATGATATTACATAAAGCGTTAGCACAGTGTAAAGCTTCAATGATTGGTGTTAAGGTTTTCATTACACAAAATGAGTAATTGCTTGTCATTTGGAGCTGGCATATCCCACAATCATCCTCACTTCTGTGCCATCAATCAAGCGTTTAAGTGCTGATGACTCGGCTCACATTTAAAGCAGGGCAGCCGAGCCACAATGCACTGGGGAAACTCATTGTTTGCTTCGTTACTCCTCAGAGCTCAGCTACTGTGTGTGTGTGTTCCTGCGTTTGTATGTGTGTCTTTTGTCTGTGTGTGCGTAGTTAATTGTGCTTATGTATGCGGAGAAGAAATAAGATCGGGGCTGTGGTCTTGCTTTCCTAAGTAGCACTTCATTCCTCAGTCCATAATGTGTCAGGCAATGCTGTGAGGCTTACAGAGCATACCTAAGGGCAAAGACAAATAACACACCATTCACGTTTTTTGTGTGTGCATGTGTGGGCTGGTTCACACACGTGTGTGGTCTGCGCACGAAAAGCAGACGAAAAGTTACTGGGACTAACTTTAAAATTTAATAAGCTCTACATTGACTGTAAAGTAGGACAATTTCCACACACACACACACACACACACACACACAAATTGACACACTTCATTTGGGATGATACTCCTGGAGTGAGGCCACAAATCGCCTGCACCAACACAGCTCAGTGATCTGAGAGTTGTGGTGAGTTATCATTGATTATACCCCTGCTCATGATCAGCAGGACATGGGGTAAACAGCCCCTCACACACATACATACATACACACACACACACACACACACACACACACACACACACACACACCCATCTCCCCAGTCTGGAGGAGAGCTGTAGAAGGCAGAATGGGACAGGAGATGAGAATAAGGAAGACGGGGGGAAGACGAAGCACACCATGCCAGTCAACCAAATGATTTGCTCAGTAAAGTAAAACTCAAGTGGAACAACAGCTAACTCTCCAGTGGCGCCTGAGCCATCATCTCTCTCTCCCCCCACCTCACATTGCTCCTGATTCCAACCAAATCTCAAGCTTGATTTGACAGCAATAAAGTGTGCTGCTCAGGCAGGGAGAGCTAGTAATTTTTTTTATACAGCTCATTTTGGACTGAGATACAGCCAGAAGGCAGAAGATGAATATAGTTTACAAAACAATGACAAGGAACAAGACACAAACTACAGAGAAGGACAAAGATAGATGGACAACAAGGGACTTACAGAGCAACACATGAAATTAAGACAGTATTCGCACAAGGTAATAAGTTAGAAAAATTGATTTTGTGCTCTGGATTATAGCCAATAAACCATCATTCACATGCTGAAACAAAGACCATACTGTATATTCTAGTTGTTTCAGAATTGCAGCTACCTTTTTTTTGCAGTAACTCAGCATCTTTGCTTTGTTATTCGGTGTGCAAGCTCCTCTTTAAATCTACTCTGCACCAGCACAATGTTAAAAGATGTCTGCAAAAGTTATTTTCCCACTGTAAAAATGGCAGAGAGACAGGCAGATGGACAGGCAGCCCGAAACTGAGCTAGAGCCCAGGGCCAGGGCAAAGTAAACAGGTATTCATAGCCAGTACACGGCAAAAGCTGAGGCAGAGAGATCAATAGCTTAATGGAATTAGCCTGGCTTTGAAACATGACTGCCAATCCTATTTACTGAAGGCTGTTTATATTTTCTATAGAGCCCGATTCAATATTTAAAAGCTCAACACTAGGTACAAACTAGAAACTTCTCCAAGACGACAACTGCAAGAACAAAATCTGCAGTCATTTACCTCTGAAGAGACAGCATACAGACACTTCCAAGGCTGTTTCAGGTTTCTGTTGTCCTCGTGTGATGTCATGTCATACTGTATCTTTTCATCAACAAAAAAGGTTCACAATAAATGTAATTTAAACCTGAGTCTGGACCCATTCCCACGGAGGCCTTTATCTTAGGACCATAATCAACAACATTATTCTGTGTATAACAGTGAAGTGAAATATCCTGAAGAATATGGACACCCATCCCTGTGAGAATGACCAAACACATTAACCTGAATATACTTTATGTCTGCTTGCCCTTTAACAACAAATATCAGTTAATAATAAGCAGTCTTCCTGAATGCCTGATTTTGTGGACCCGCCTGAGAAAGCCACAGGTCTTCCATCTTCCTCTGGTAAGGGTGAAAAATGTATTTGACTCAGTTGCACTGGTGTGAACAAAAGGTGGTAGCCAATGACTAAGCTCCTGTCCTGCAGCTCCTAACCCTGTGCCTGGACACCGGCCTGCAACAGGAGAGTAAATCCCCCTTAGGTGACACACCGAGACATCCATACTGCACACAGATATAAATACCTCCCTCCACACATGCACATACACACAAAAAGCCAAGCTCACCACAGGGATGGCGGGTGCGGCAAGCGATTAAGGGCACGGAACAGATGCCCACCTGCTCCCCCTGAACCTGGCCATGCCTCAGTTATGCCAGGGTGCCCAGGGTTGCCCCTGGGTGCCTTAATACACTGTTTCCATCTGTTGCCTGGATATGAAGGGCAGAGATGTCCAAGTGCATGGTCATTACCTACAATCTCTCTCTCACTCTTTCTTTCAATCCCTCTCTAAGCCTGCCATCTCTGTTGCATCCACCTACCAATCCGCTGTGAGAAGAAATTTGTACATTATTGGAATAACACAATGTCTAAGTCTTCCCTTCAAGCTATCACATAAACTTAGCAGAGGCTGCAGCTTTCAGCTGACGGACCAGTTCTGTGCATTTAGTATTATGATGGCATGAAGGCAGGGAGGGAGGAGATGGGAGATGGGAAGAAAGCTGCCCAATGTGTCTTCTTTGATTTAGTCAAAGTCTTATCCATTTATCAAAGAAAGGCCTGTATTTGCACAATGAACAAAACAGCAGCAAGATTAAAAAAGTGCTGCCCATGTCTAAAGTGCAGTGTGTTTACAGATTTTTTTTTTAAAAAATAAAAACATTAAGAACTACATATTTTATTGAAATTACTGTCCATCAAATAATAGTGATTTGGGATTTTTTTTCCCTCTCCTTTATTGGAGTTGTAAAGGATTATTATCAGCACAAAGCCTGCCTTTATTCTAATTACCTTGTAAATAAACTTGCTTGTCATTACTTTTCAAGCCAATTACAGGCTGCCTAATGGAAGTGCTTAATTAGCAGACACTCTACCGGAAAAAAAAAAAAAAAAAGAAAGAAAGTGGGGGGGGTAGAAAGGGAATGAAAAGGGGGGAAAAAAGGAAAAATGCTGGTGGGGGAGGGATTGCATTCACTGTGTAATTATACACTCATCAGATGGGTTTTTTTTCCCCACTCCTTTGCTGTTTTGCAATCGTGCCACAATAGAGGTTGGACCTCTCTCTCCCCGCTCTGTCTGTTAAGGAGGCAGCTGACAATGGAGCACTCAGCAGGCGGTGACCCGGACCCCCTAATAGTGCTGTGGCAGCCGTGGCCCTCACAGCGGGAGGACAAGAAACAGCACAATACTGCATGTCGGCCGGCCCACCACCTCTTCCAAACTAAAACCCCTATATATCATCAATGCACTCCCCTCCACACCCGGTCATCAGCCCAATTCACAGTGATGCAAGCACTGCAACTAAAGACATCTCCTTCCTGCATAACAATGCAGTCGATGCCATCTGAATACTAGTTTATTTCGGCAACAGCATTAGCCTGTTTCTATTATACTGTATTTTTACTTACAATTTAGGATTGGGATTTTGGCTCCCCACATGTTTCACTCCAAGAGACTTTGAAAAACCTCCTAACATTATACAAGACAAACCAAATAAAACGCTGACATTGATACTGCCATGTTTGGGATAATGGCGGGCTTTTCTATTGACTGTCACGGCTAGTCTTATTATTATAATTAGAGTCCATTTTCCTTGACAGAGAGCTGTGGGAAAGGGGAACGTCCCTCTGTTATTAGCAGAGAATGTTCTAGCCCTAATAACTGCCTCCTGAAAGGGTCGTGACTAAGTGGCAGAGAGAATAACTGTCCAGTATTTCCAAAGTATTCCTTAAGCCTTTTCTAATGAATAACACTGGCGGGAATATAAATAGAATCTACAGAAGAAAAGAGAATATCACTCATCACTCTTACTACTACTGTTGGTAGGTTAGGAAATGGAAGACTCAAAATCATGCGTGCCACTGTTAACAGTGACGTGCATTTCCCCCATTAAAGCCTCAAAGATCCACAGAGCAAGTGTGAAACGCATTACAGAAGAAAAAGGAAAACAGCTGTAACTATCTCTAAGCTGACAGGAGTGCTGGCCTATTCCATGGAGGGGGAAAAAATGTTTCTTCAGCGGTACTGTTATCAGACGCAGTCCATCTGAGTGGGGAGGGTTGGGTAGGAGAGGGGGAGAGTGGCGGAGAGAGGGGGCGAGGGGTGTGATTACAGCCATGTTAAGACCTGAGAGAGAGATCTGTACCCACAGAGATTAGACACTCATCATTCACAGAAAGGTAGGGATGGAGGGATAGAAGGAATGAGGGGTGGAGAGATGGCGATGGAGGTGGCAGCCGTGTTTGGGGTTTAATATAAGAATTCTGCCAGCATAATTGCGTTTCGGCCCTTATCCTCGGCTGCATCAGGCCTCGTTTGGCGACAGTTTCGGGTGCCTTATCTGCTGCCATTCTCTCCCTATCCGGACCCAATCAAATTTGCTCCGGCTAGCTAGGGACAGGCAGAGGAGGGTGGAATACAGCAATGATAAGGGGGAGGAAACTTGTATTTTTTATGTGTGATGGATTTTTTTTTTTTTTTTTTTTTTCTAATTTGAAATGAACAGTTTGCTTGGCATGCTTATCTTGCTTTCATTAGTGGACTGTCATACTGTGAAGGCAGCCACAGAGTAAGGCAGGAATGCAGGCAGGTAGGGAGGGGAAAAAACAGGCAGACAGGCTGTTAGAGGAGTAAGGAGGCATGCAGGTAAGATAGAAAGACAGGCAGGAAGAGAGAGGGAGACACACAGCCAGCTCTGGGAGAAGGGACGCAGGCAGGGGACTATTGACAGGATAATGTCAGGCATATTCTCTGAACAAGAGTTTTTAACAGAATGACTCACAAATTGAGTGATACAGTTACCTGTAAAGGCTTATATAAGAATTGAATCTATATTTGTGAATGTGCGTACAGTGTGCAAAGTGTGGAAGTCTGTAAGAGACAGTTATGGTAATAGATTTGTCTAATGATGGGAGTTTGTTTAAAACAAGTGCAATCATTTGACTATTTGTATTTCTTGCCCTGGCTGACATCTTTTTAGTATTCCACCATGTTTTACTTGGTGAGTACATTGTTACTATTCCCATTATCACCCAGGTTGTATAAAACCAGAATCTCCCTTTAAGTAATACATAGTACATACGTAAAGCACAGTACTCTGTATTTGAGGCAGAAGATCAGCTGCATTAAATCACAATGATGCTCCGTGTCCATTAGCAGGAATAATACGTTGCATCAGCCACCTACTAGGGGTCTAGAGCAGCACATAGCCATGTACCCACGCAACACATGTGCACACACATGCTTTACAACTGTGCTATTGTGTAGGAGGCCTGCAAGCTGCCTGTGCAGTTTCCATTTTAAAATGCATTCTTCCTTGGACCATAAAAAAAATTGCCTCCTCCACGCTCAAAATATTTCCTGCCATTTTCCAAGCATTAGTCATGGTCCTGTCTGAAAGAAAAAGACGAGGAAACAGCATAGGGTGGCAATGTAAATGCTGTATGTACTGCATGACTGTGTACGTTTGTGACGACTCGAGTAGTATGTGCAATGTGAAATTTACGTAGGTGGGCACATGTACTGTACGTCAGCCTACTATACTTGCCGTACAGAGCAAGCTATTCTGTTCTCATTGTTTGCTTAAATAATTCATTTAGGAGTAAAGGGGGAAAAAAGCCTTTTGAATAGTGAAATTAAATAAACACACATTGATAAATTCACAAGTTAAGGAGAAGCCCTCTGGGCATAGAGATGGGTTTGAATTTTAAGCTTTATAATTTATGGAAAAATACAAAACACAATTACACTGGCCTTGAAAAAAACATGTGCTCCGTGTGCAGTAATGTAAGTGAACATGTTCAGCAGTCTTGGATAAATCCGCCGTCATTGTGATCTTAGCTCGGCTGATTGCAAATGAAAAGATGGTGTATGTACATGGTTTCACTGCAAAATAAATGGATCTCTTTCTGCATGACATTATTAACTTCGGAATTAATTTAACATGAAAGAATATACAGGTATATCATGTCATACTGCTGATAGTGCGGAAGATAAAGCATACCTGAAAATTACAACATTATCTTAACGTTATCTTACCTTGAGGTGTCATGGTGCTTACTTGGAAGACTTTGCATGGCAAGACAGGTTGTGAACAACAACATTAAATGACTCATTAATTTCATAGTTCTTTAGGTGAAATAGTGAAAAAGTTGATGCAAGAGCTGTTCTTCAAATAAAAGGGGAGAAAATGTGCATGGCATGTTATCAACAGAGTGTCAGGGGGCAAATGCAGCATAGATTACAAAATGAATTAAAATGATCTGAAATGAGCATGAACGATTTTGTTCCGAGCCCGCAGTTTGTCTATATTTGGGCATAAGAACATTTAATAACGCAATCACGTTATGGCGTTGCACTTCAAAGTATTTACTGAATCATCGCCTGGGGTTAGGATTTAAATTCTGAATAAATGTGTTTATGGATGAGGCAGGTAGCAGTGGATCTAATCTGACAGATTGGAACAGAAGGAGCAGAATGTATGCTAGAACCAGGTGAAGGTTAGCATAGCCCCACAAGGCATCAATCTCCATGACACAACACGACAGACAGATGGAAAGCAAGTGAGGCCCGGGATGGAGAGAGTAACTAAAGAGAGACTGATAGAGGGGGGGGGGGGGGCAAGTGAGAGCAAAGTGAGAGTGAAGGCGAATGTAAGAGGAGATGAGGGTTGGCTAGATCAATAGAGAAGTGTTGCCATGGCAACAGGTCATTGAAAACCAACATTGTCAGGTTTTTTCCCCCTCTTTATTTCAGCACCAGCTTCACAAAAAATAATGTAAAAACAAAACATAAATAAGAGGTGTCATTTCAAATACTAAAATGGATGCTGCAATACAGATACAATGATCCACGAGCTTTGGAGCCTAGTGTAACATGACTGACCTTCATTTGAGTATGTTTGATTGTAGGACTAGGAGCCATTTTCTGGTAACAATGTGACTAGGTTTATGTAACAATGTTTAAAGTGGGATTGCTGTTGGTAAATGAAAGGTGGATGGATTGGGGTGAACAATGTCCAATCAAACTAAAGAAGCCCCACCTGCAGGTTTAAAGCATGTAGTAATGATGCCTCAGACATTGACAGCTACACAATGTGCAAACACAATGCAATCTCACTCTTCCACCACAGGTGGACAGTTTACACACCTAAAACCAATTTCATATTTCCAACAATTTAAAAAGAAATTGCACATGTAACACCTCCAGGACATTGGCTTTTGCCCCTCACCCCTTACATTTTTGTTACTGGTGGAGGGAAGAGACCTCCCACCTACTGTAGCTATTAGCAGCTAGATTTCATTCTTAGGGTAGGTCGTGTACAGCTGATGCTCTAATCGCCCTGGATGTATGCGATCCATTTTTCAGCTGGAGCAAAGCTGCCGTCTTCCCTGGGCCCAGATGGTGTCATTACTGTGGTAAGGCTGAGTGATTACACACCGCTCAAACAGGGAGAAACAATGGTTGAGAGTTCTACAAGCATCTTTCTTAACACACACTCGTCTCTCTCTCTCTCTCTTTTCTCATTCTTGTCCTTTTTAGTTTGCTGTATCATCTTATTTTTCTTTACAATGCCTCTATTTCTACAGTTTTTGGTCCTCTTCACTTTTACCACTTTCATCACTTCCCTGCCTCTCCTCCACTTTCTCCCTACATGGATAGACAAGTAATACAAAGAAGTCTAAAAGCTACACACACACACACACACACACATACACACACACACACATACCCACGCACATCCACACATATAAATATGAACCTGACCACACACGCACGCTCACAGCTCAATCTCAGATTTGTGGGAGATTGCAATAGGGGCAGCTGACTGGAAGGGTGGCATGCCATGCAATCTTGTCAGTCCGAGCTGGCAAGAAGCGACCTATGAGCGCAGTAATCTATAAGACAAAGGTCAACAAGTTGAGAGAGTGATGGAGAGAGCCGTGACACACCTGTCACACCTCTGACAGACAAAGAGTCGAGATGGAGAGGACAGAAAAGGAGAGAGGGAGAGGGAGAGGAGGGCAGAAGAAAAGAGTGCAGTGAAGGAAAACAATACCAAAACCCCAAAAAATATACATGAAACAAAGTAAAAGACAAAGGGAAGCAAAAGCAGCCAGTGGTTTGAAACACGATGGAGTGAGAATTGGGATAGAGCTGCAGTCTGTGATCCGCTGGGAATTGAGAAGTGGGGAATGGAGGGGAGAGGGAGGTGTGTGTGTGTGGGGGGGGTTCAGATTTTGTTATTTTTCCCTTTCATGGTCTATTTGGTTTTCCAGACCATGCAACTTAAATACCCTCCCCTGCCTCCTCCACTTACCAGCAGCAGTGCAAATTCATGTTTGAGGCCAGGACACATACACATTGACACACACACACACACACACACACACACACACACTTATTACACTTACACATATACAGTGGACACAGTGTCCAACATGTGTGCATATGAAGTGTACAAATCAACGACAGCGCTTCAGAGTATTACAAGGTATCTAAATTATTAATAAAACTGTGGAGTTACACTTAGCATGTCCTGAGTGGTTTGGAACACGCTTTCACACAAGGGTAACATACACATACACACGTGCATGTACACACAGTCATACCAGTGTCGACACACATTCCCAGTTTTCCTTCTGAGCCATTTAATCCCTCATCGACCCACTCGCTTTCAGGGACTCTCTGTTGCACTGCGCAGCCTAATAGTCTCTTTACTTTTTAGACTAGCAATAGGCAGTCCTCTCCCTTGGTCTTTTCTGCTTTTATCAAATCATTTGCTATTTTGCCAGCCATGTAGGATGCTCTAGTCGGTTCTTCAGACCACCTGCCACTCTTGATGCTCTCCTTCTAATGTTTGTCTTTTTCTATATTTTCTTTAAACCTCTCTCAGTATTTCTTTTTATGTCTTGTCTCTCTCACCTCTCTCCATCCCCTTTCCCCTTACGGTGACAGAGAGCCTTCTTCATCTTCAGCAGAAGCCCACAGTTCCCTAGCAGCAGCAGCAGCAGCAGCAGCAGCATCTGCTTATATAACTCTGTTAGCTTCTGTATTTCAGATGCTGGATTGTTCCTGGTATCCCTCATTTTTCCCTTTGCTGTTCTTTGTCTCATACCTCAGTCTGGGTTGTTCTTACGCACCATACACATTCTTCCCCAGCTGTGTTCCTTTTTGCACACTTTCTCATTTTAATGTCTTTTTGTATTACAATTGTTTCTTTCTCTTTCAGTCCTTTACATCTCATAGCCTCGCTCCCTCGCAATCCGCCCCCACCCATTTGCTGTCTGCACTCATTTTCATTCTCTCTTGTTCATTTCCACTCTTGCTCTCTTCCTTGTCACATTCTCTCCTTTTTCCTTCCTTTACTTTCTGTCTTTTTCACCCCCTCCTCTCTCACATGCTCTCCTCTCTCACACCTCTTCCAGCATGCTCAGATGGGAATCACACAATGCCAGTCAGGAGAGGGGGGAGGTGGAGTGCCATTTCTACATAGTATTCACACTTCCACTGGTGAGGATATGAGGGAGCACTGCAATGATTGGGGGGAGTAAATAGTGGCAATATGTGTCACATACACACAGGGCTGAACGTACTGAATTACATGTACTGACATTACTGTAATTAAGTCTTTCATTGTGCATTTGTACTTTTTAAAGTATTTTTTAAAATCATTAATTGTACTTTTACTTAAGTATCATACTTCACTACATTTCAAGGTGAACCTGTTACTAAGTAAAAACAATAATGCATTAAAATTAAGGATGACGTCATTATAGGTTAAGGTTAGCATTATTTTACCTCAGAACAGAGTGGGGAAGAAGGCCACATGTACTTTGATCACTGATTTAATGCACCAGCTGGCAAGCATGCCAAGTGACACATATGAAACACACACCCCGATGTTACGTGATTAAGAGGTGACGCCAGTTTGGCAAAATGCTAAAAGCTAAAATGCTCACGGTGGATCCTCAGTGGTGTGTGAGGACTTTCTGCTCTTTCCATTTCTGTCGAATCATTGACAACAGAGCCTCTTTCAGCTCAAAGTGTGAGGAGCACAGTGGGACACAGAGGTTAAATGGACTGGTTATAGTGGGACAGAGAGACTGAATAGACTTTTTATAGTGGGACAGTGGACTGGTTATTATATGCACTGAGAATGGTCAAGCAAAGAAGTTGAACCAAGAACAGACTGAGGGTGGACAAGGCTCACAGATTGACATGCAGCAAGGTGAGCACATCCACTAGTAACATAGTGTTGTGTGTGCGTGCTATGCGGTGTGTAAATGTGTGCAGCTCTCTTTGCGGCGCCATGGCAGTTATTTCATTTCTGTATGTTGCTTTTTGCACCTACCGCTGTGTCCACAGATGGTTTTATCTATTTGTGGTCATGTGTTTAATTGTCTCAGGTTTGTACTCTTTTCAGGTTAAGTAGAGTGAGTCTGAACAGAGGAAGGCTGTTGCATATGTACAGTATAGTTGATAATCAGTGGTTATAATCTAGTGTTGTTGGATCGACATGGAATGAAACATTGAATTTATTAATTTATTTTATTTTAATTTTACATTTTTAGTTGTTGTTTTTTTAAACTTTTTTTTACTTTTACTTGTACTCGATTAAAATTTGTGTAATGTTAGAGTACTTTTAATTGAGTATACTATTCTAGAACTCTTTAGACATCTGCATACACACAACTGAAGGCTATTCAGTCCTGTCTCTTCACATTGAGTTAACTCCAGAATAGTCATGAGGATCAGAGGTTGCGTTAACTGAATATTTTCAGTCATTGACTGAATTTTTTTAAGAATGATGGAAAGATATGAAGGCAGTCCGTCATTTTGACAGATTACAACAATGAGGACGATGTACTGTAATATTAAGTAACACTGTCAATAACCACATTTAGACCAGCTATACATCACGGAGGTGACTAAATCATGTGCATTGTTCATATTTGCCTGTTTAAGCACAATGGCTGCAGTATTTTGGTACGCTCCACTGTCACTGCAGTACGTTTTCATATAAATAAACGTCCATTACCTTCAAGACCTTGCCAAAGGAGTTCGCACAATGCTGATTAAGCTGATACACACCAGATAAATCTTCGTCTTTGGTGTCTTTCCCATGCTGGCTCATCGGTAGCGTCCGTCATGGGAAAGTCTAGCGCAACCTCTGATGAGGATGAATAGAATTTAAAATAAAATCAATAAATAAAATAAATAATAAAATAAAATAAAGTTTGAGCAATTGACAAATTAGTTTGAATCTGGAAATCGGAAGTTTCGCTCACACTTCACATACTCTACAAAGTAATCGAAGCTATAATTTGATGCCATCCTGGGAGCATTATTGCTGGGGAAGACAGCACGTCTGTCTCTACACACGAACATGGCAAAGTGCCTAGACTTCTCATAAGGATGTAAGGAGTGAGGAGAAGCACAGGGGACAAAGAGGAGAGAAAGAGAGGGTAGAGAATTGGTAATGCACTCCCCCAGCATACAGCGAGCCACATGGAGAAGCCAGATAAGACACCCTGGCCCCTGCTCTGACTGCTGGAGTAAAGCCTCTCCACCGACGCAAGCAATGACTGCAAGGCTTTGGCCGACGCTTCGCTCTATCCATCTATAGCCCAGTGATGCCTCTATTACAGTGGCTGCCCCACAGCTACGTGGGCCCACGCCAGCTGCACAGGAATATAATTAGAGGAACCATGAAGTGCCCTGGACACTGGCAATTGATCTGACTGACAGTCCAATATTTCCACCAGGGAAGTAAACCTAAGTTTGCCACTGAGGAAAAAGTGGGAGTGGGGTTTGGGTGAAAGAGGGTGGAAAGTGAAATGCTAGAGAACTGGAGCGGGGATTTGGGAAATGTTTCCCCTGCTGCACTCACTTTAGGTTTCTAATAGAAATGAAAGGTTGATTGAGTGCATATAAGCATGTCGGTACACAATGGTATGCTTCCATGTTGGTGTTCTTTTGTGTGTGTGTATATATGTGGTATGGTGCTTTTTGATTGAGACTGACTCCTATTCCCACCAGCGCCTTCTCTTGCCTTTAAACATCAAAGTCTCATTTGTTGTAGCGAGTTACTCCTGCTGTTAATAATGTCTAGCCTTGACCAGGATCTTCCAGCGGGTATGCAAGCAGGCGCAGCTGCATCTGAAGAGTGGAACTACACTTAACAGTGTCAAATCCATCAGCTATTCTATCTCTCAAAAAGCAATATGTCGTGGGGTGACAGTTTTCCATGGAAAGACTGAGTGCTGTTTTAAGCAAAACCAGGTCAGCCTGACAAATACACTGGTTTGTGTCGACATTTTGGGGTTGTTCTAATGTTTTCTTCTGTTGTTTCCTCTGAGGCTCTGGGGAGGCTCTCAGCTTGACAGCTTCACTACAGTTCCCACAAGTCTGCCGCTAGGTCACATGTCCAGAGAGAGAGATAGAGACAGACAGCTGGAGTATGAAACCAGAGATAAAGTAGCGAACACAATAGAATGATGATAACTTGAAACATACTTTAAGGCTGTGAAATGTTTACAGGGATACAAATTGGTCTTGCTTTTTTAATGAATATGCTTACATATTTCAGAAATATACTCAAGGTCTAGCATACAAACCCACGCTCAGACAAGTGTGAGTTTCATAATGCAATAGTTCACACAGCCATCCACACATTTGGCATTTTTGTCATCCAGTCCCTTTTTGCTGTATTAAGGCAGATGGTACTGTAGGCGGTACAATGCATTTCAAAATGGAAGACCAATGTATTAGCATACTTACAGTATGGTACATATCAAACTGAATTTTTACATGGCAGCTCAGTCACTTGACTGGCTTCTTTTTTTAAAAAAAATAAAAGTTACTTTTTTATGTTTTGTTCATCATTGAAATTTTCATTATAAAAAGCTTTTTTGCCTCGATATCGCAGACTATCTGCATGCAACAAAACTTCACTGGGACTAATTCGCAGACAAAAGTCTGTGAAAAAAAAAATGAATAGACAGACAAATACAATTGTATTATATTCTAATATAATAATACATGTTTAATGTGAGTGTTTAACTGTTCTCTGTAAATGTATTATTTAGCAATATCTATTTGCACTGGAACTTTAGCAGTGATAATATGTAATCTTTTTAGAAATAGAAAGGAGGAATGGAAAGATCTGAATGGTATAAATAGGATGGAATAGGATGCTCTATCCTTTTTTAAATTGAATCTCCCTCTGAAGTCTGTTTCACATACGAACTTATCTAATCCAAATCGGAATAGCTGCAAATATTTGGAACGCAATTTAATTTTAAATTCTAATCATTTATAGAAAGAATTCAAACTCCTTTTGAAACTTTTAGTCTGTAAATTTTGTTTTGGCCTAATTGCACAAATGTGCATTTACATCTGTATTTTTAACACTGTGCTGCTTTTAACCAGAATCCCAGATTTAAGACATCTTGACTGCAGCAAAAAAAACAATTTTTCTGGAGTGATTTTTTTTTTTTTTTTACTAACTCGCTCTAGGAGAGAAGCACATAGTCTCTCTATCATCTTTATGGGATGTAAGACATATTGTGATTTCTCTGCACCTTTTGGCTTTCTTAGTTTGGTGCTATTTTGTTTCCTTTTTGTTCTCCTTTTCTTTTTCTTAATATGCCTCTCTTACATCACCCTCCCTCTTCCCACATTTTGTCCTCTATTTTTTCTCCCCTTTTTCTATGCCTCTGCTACCCCTGCAGTATCAAGGCTATTCAAAGCAGGCACCCGGTGGAGAGCTTCATGTGTCATCTGCCAGGGTGACAGTAATGCACTATTTCTTTTCATCTTCGAGCAATGCCTGCATTATCAGTGTATAAGATGTATGGCAAGACAATATTAATGGTCTCTTTCTCCCGTGTAAAATGAAAGAGGCCTCAGCAAAACAAACAATCTGCTCTTTCTTCTCAAGGAAACTGAGCAGGTATATCAAAGGAGAGTAAAAAATGACCACTACGAGTGCTCTTTGTCTCTGCTGGGTCATGTGAAGGATGGCTTTCTACAGCAAGAGCGCAGCTATACTTCACATGGGCAGGATACACTGTTGAAATGTGACCGTGCTGCATGGAGCCATGAATGAGCACTGACATTATATAGATGATAAAGCTTAGAGTAATGCTTAGCAAGTATCAAAACGCTCAAGTAAAGCAGTATGTGGTGCTGACAATGCAGAATATTAATAAGTAATAAAAATCAATTGAATCCTAAGATTTTGTGTTATTGTGCATTGCAACATCATGCAGTTTATCACATCAAGTGTCAGCGTTATGCGTTCTCCTCTCAGTCAGAATCCATATCCATTCAGAGTCAATTTTTAGTGGTATTAGAGTACAAAGACTTTAAATCTGAACTTACTAGAGGTAGTGACATTTTGTGACCACAAAGCTTGCGCATGTAGAAACTGGCTGTGCAGAGCTTGGGGTCTATTTGTCAGGAACAGGGCATGACTATAAAGGACAGAGCTGTCTCTTTGCATTAAAACAAAATGTAGCCTACTAGAATAAGGGGCTTTCCACGTGAATGAGCGGGCGCACAGTGATTTAATTTTCTCATGCAATGTGGTGGACTGAGTAAAAAAGAAAGAAAAGAAAAAAAGATTCGGGGGGTGAATGAGAAGAGAAAAAAGCTGGTTTGAAATTAAGGCATGAAACCCTTTTGGCTAATTATAAAGCATAAGCTTAATTGAACACAAAACCGGTTATTTCTTATCCATAATCCAGCAAATGCATTTTGATCTATTTTTTTTTTTTCTATCTGCTCTCGGTATGCAGATCTACATTTTAATGAGTTTCACTTAAAAAATTATGCGCAGATTGCAAGTAAGTCTAATGGAGAACAGGTTATGAAAAGTGCATTAATAAATTACCCTTCCTGTCTGTATTCATTCTTGTCAGGAACTACTTTACCTGATTCTATGCACTCATTCCAGCTTGGAAGAAGGTCTAAACAGGAAGGTGGGGCAGATTAAATTCCTTTTATTTATTAGACACAGACGTTTTAATAATAACAGTTTATTGGAAAGCCAACGCCGTATTCAGCCGTTTATAATGCTCTCACATCCTGTTAATGTATGGAATGGCTATCTGCTGCTGAGGAGATATATTACAGTGGGAGATACCTCGCTGTTATTAAAAACACTAAACTATTAGCTTGTGGAACTGGGGCTCACTCCTCCTTCACTCTCCTGATCTCCTCACTGCTCTCTTCTCCCGAGAGCCTAAAATTAGACAGAACATCCCTGACAACACACTAAGATGCACGCACAAACACACACACTATTTATAGAACATTACTATAACAGTGACCTATTTGTTTGGTTTCTAAACTGTAAGGGCTACCCATTTTATACAGTACACACTGTGTGCAGAACATTCGAGATAAAATTAGACGCCGTATTAGGAGGGGCATGGAGGAATTTGACTTGAACACATTTATACAAATTTGTATACTACAGACTACCTTGGCCTATATTGTGGACAGATCTTTGTGTGAGGTCCACTGATACAGAATCCAGATATTGGATAACATAAAGGAGTCTTGTCTGGTCTAAGATAGAGTGTTTGTAGGCTACGTTCTGGCTCCAGGGAAGCCTGCGGCACTCTAGCACCCACGGTCCCGAAAGGAGTGCCACCACTGCTGAGTGAGGAGAAAAACAGCTTTGAGACACAAAGATGGAAACATTAAGAAAAGAGGAAGGGAGACCCAGAGTGAGAGAGAAGAGGTGAGAAAGAGAGATGAAGGATAATTAACAGAGGACAAGAATTCAAAATGTGTTCATCCTAAACATAAAGAAAGCATAAGGGTAAACATATAAAATAGCATATATCCTGTGATTTAACTCAGCAGAGCGGTATAATGCAGTATCTTTATAGCACTTATTAATTAGCCCGGCAAAACAAAACAAACATTTTTTTTTTTTACCTTATCAACAGCTCAGGGACAGCCAGGCCTACATGTGATCAGGTAATTCAAAGGAGTTCAGCAGTGTGACAAAAGACATAAATCAAAGGTATGCATTTTGGTTTATACAAAGGCTGAGCTAAAATTACAGGTCAGAAAAGCAATTACTCTTTTCTGAGGCTGTCAAGTCGCATTAGAAATGTGTTTTAGACAAACGACGGAAAGCAGTCAAATAGATGGGTGCCATAACGCGCAGTTTTGCCCGGAGGCGGTAAAAATTGTTTTGCTTTGCCAAAAAGTATTTTCTTCAATGTACATATTTTACAGCTAACAGTCCGCAGCCTGCATCTCGCACATACTATGAATTGTCTCTCTCTCTAGAACTACTGCTACTATAGAAGATAAAATGAGTTGCTGTAATAGGGAATTGGACAGAGAAAGAAATAACAGACAAGTTTCAATCTAGAAAAAATGCTGCCTGTGTCACTGGCCATTTCAGCACCACGGACAGCACCACAGTCAGCAGAGAATCTCTGAATTTAGCATTGAGATAAGTAGGATTCACTGTTTGTGTCATGGTTTGAACTATTACTATCTCTAATCAGTTGTGATGTTAAAACATCACTGACCATACATTTTTCAGACGTCAAAGATATTGGATTAGCAGCTTAAACCTATAGCCAAGTGACAACATAATTGGAGCTCAACTTTTCGCCTGCACACCCTGTGATTATCCTGCTGGAAAACAACGCATGAGCAAACAAACAAACAAGCAAGCAAACAAATTAAAATAGCAAGCTACGAAAGCATATAGCCCCGGTTTTGGAAGGAAACACTCCGGTTAAAACCTCCATCTGTTTAAATGCATTCCCGAGGTGCTCCTCAAAACTGTGAACTCCCACACACAGAAAACTGCCAGGAGAACAAAGACAAACATTTCCGAACCCCCCGTGCACCTCTCGCACCACAGCGCACGGAGAAGAAAAAAGCTTTTCCCCCTGCTAAATATATGGGCTTGACGTGGGAGCGTGTGGGCTGGTGAAAGCTCAAGATGTAATGCTTAACTTTCACACAGCTCTGTAATATTAAGACAGCCATAACTCTCATCATTTTTTCCGTAATCTGAACAATACTCACTTTCCCGAAACACGTAACCTAGTTTAGTAAGATACATTAATCTGACAATATTTTAAGCGGAACAATGAGGGATGTACCATGAACAATTTCATTAATGTCACTAATTTCTTTAATAGCAATGTTAAAGCAGAGCACAAAGAGACATAAGTACAGATATTCCATGCTCTTGAATCTCTTGGTACTTAGTGTTCCCCAGCTGTCAGTGTTCCTCTCTATAAACATTCAAAAACATCTCCAAAAAAAGATTTCTATACAATAATAACCACAGCCCCCAGTCCATTCATATTTATAGTCAACATCAAAGGGAAGCGGCAATGCATTAGAGCCCTTTGTGGTTCAAGGGGAGAAGCCATTTCCACTGTTGCTCAAAGAGAGAGTAAAACAGCCTTCATCCTTTAACCCATGGCAGTCCCAAATAACTCAACCACTGTGATCAAAAGTCAAACAAAGACATTTCATGTGATGCTAGTTTGATTCACTCGGACCTAATAGCTCTCACTCAGAGGGCCAGCGGGCCTGAAGGTTTAACTCTCCAGGCTCAAAGACACAGGAGAACACACAATTTGAATGGGTTACGCTCAACTCAGGCTTATCATAATGGGAATTTTTCATCAGTTTCTGACATTTTATAGACTAAACTAATTGTCATGTGCTTACAGCTACACATTGATGCAAAACAATTAAAAACAATTGTTTACTTTGGTTGTGTCAGTCAGGTCCAACCTTTACAATGTGTAACTTCAGCTGGTCAACGTCTAACCAATGTAGAACCCCCTAAATGATGCATGTTTCAACTTAAGCCCCTTTCAGACACAACGCTGCTTGAGCTAGGCAGACAGGCAGAGTTTTCAACACTAGCAAAAAGATCTTTTCAAAACATGTAAACAAAACTGTGCTAAATAACGGTAGGCTACACAACATCGCATGCCTACAAACTACCTGTTAAAACACACCTGATACTTGATTGGAAACAGGTTTCTAGGAATATAGCTTTCCTCCCGAGGTCTCGATACGGCCGTGAACTTGTGTCGTACGATTGGGGGAATTCAAACACACGCAAGATAAGCCTCTTGTCCATTTTGCCTCCTCCAGCTCAGCTGGCTGCCTTGTTTCTATTGGCCACGCGGGTAGTCGTCACAATGCGCAGAGGTCAAAGTTCAACCTTTGATACACTGAGCGCAGCAGTGCTGTTGCCCCGTTGTGCTGTTGCCCCGTTGTGCTGTTGCCCCGTTGTGTTTTAAAGAGGCTTTACTAGCAGAGCTAGAGTGCAATTTGCTTGGAATTATTAATTTGGACAACCAAAAAATAATCATATCACTACGATACAATTCCACTGACTGTCAATAATTGATACCATTGACTTATTGCCCCCCATTAATTACTAGGCAAACGCTGTATGACTCACAGCAAGTGACGCCGGTTCAATGTAAACACACAATACTTGCAGGAATTCTAATCCAAACATACCGTATGTTTGGTGACATATGTAAAACACATTTGTTTCACTCAAGAATGTGATCACTTCAGTTTAAGAATAGGCTTTAAGTTCTATGTTTATTCTCAGTCAGAGAATTTCTGAAGATCATCTCAATGATCTTCATCCACAATACGTCAGACCAGGACATCGCCACAACATGCAGAAATACAACAAAACCTTCTGTTCAACCTTTTTCCGCCCGTCACTGAGGATGCTAGCAACACAATAACACCCACTTAAAAAGCATGAGGACATCCATTTTGCTCATTATGTTTGCAATTCACATCGTGACACTAAGAAATCCCATCCACCTCTCTGTCAGAAGAAATCCATTAGTCAAACTAAACACTGACACTTAAAACGTCAAACACACAAGGTAGTACATAATTTGTTTCACAACAGTGTGATAGCTCCAAATGGTGACTGGTGAATAATGTCTGCCTACTGAAGAAAAATGCACAATTTGAAATCACCAGAGGGGAGATATTCAAATGTTTGTGTTGTTTCAAATCTCAGGAACAGTTTATGCCTTTGGTTATGATTGTTGTGTGCATCATTCATTGATTCATTGAGGGCTTCTTTTTTTTTAAACTGAGACTTTATCCACAATGAACGATGTTTTATGCAAGATGTAAGCATTTATAAAAAGTCAAAGTAATACACATCCAGGGACTTCTGTGACAACAAAAATACTTTGACAACATGTGAACTGCATGTTTGTTTGTTTTTTGGTGTTGTTGAATGCCCTTGTTTCTAAATCCTTCTCTTCCTGTCTTCCAGGCAATAAAAGAGGATGCAGCACCCGGGGCTTTGTTGTTCTCCCTAATGTGAGTTAATCTGGACACTGTCACATCAAACACAGGGACATCTTAGGTGTAATGTAGATGGTGTTTATCTAAAACTTAGCCCGGCTCTGTCCCTGTCGGCCCCTCTCTTGCCTTTTCATTTGGATGGCGGCGATAGGCCATCTTCAAAGCCCTCTGTGTCTCTGTATGTGTGTATCGACCACGCTCCTCTGCAGCTCTAGAGGCTTCCTATTAGAAAGGATTTTTCTTACAAACTGTGTACTGCCAACAAAATAAAAAATATTTCAATGTGTGTTGTTTTGCAGATGCCCCTTTGCTCCCAGGTGCTGTTGGCTCGGGCTTTTTAACAGCTATCTTATTCAGTAATTGCAATCCCTCATATCTGACGTGGCAAGATATCAGTGTCTGACCGACAGAACCCACATCAAGCTATTAAACACACACTTGACCGTCATTGTTCCACTCACACAAAACACAGGCAATATGTCATTGTTCTCGTTTATTGCAAGAGGGAATAGCTCTTTCTGCCTATTTGGTTTGAAGCGAAACATCAGCCTGGATTTAGAGCTCAGTGATTCGTTGCTTTGATAGGGTAGGGCCGAGGTGGACCAACATTTTTTGATATTTGTAATTTCTTATTTTCTTTTAGCTGCACTCCATGCTGATCCTTAGATAACTTGCCACCTCGTCTGCCTTTATTACTGTATGTCCTCTTTCTGTAAGCTATAGCCAGACCACTATCAAGCGTCTTCAATAAGGGGGGCTGGGCTGCAAAAGATGGCAGTGATGAGGGAGTGAAAAATGTGTGAGGCAGAGAGAGAGAGAGTATGAGAGGAAGACTGAAAGAGAGAGAAAGAAAAAGAAACCTTACCTTTCCTTAAATATCCTATAACTATAGCTGGACAGCCTATACCCACAGGGCTCTCACTTTGAACGGACAATACAATAAATCTGACATTATCAGATCCTGGTCATTCAGCAGACACAGCCTAAGTGCTTTTAGATGTGTCAGAGGACATGACAGACTGTTACTGCCTACTGATGACTTCCTATTCATCCTGTGTAAAGTTAGTTAACATTTTCCTATAGAGCTATAATAATGCTTTTGTTTATACACAGCATTTTTCACCAGGATATTGTGTACTCTTAAGACCTAAAATACTTACTTCATGAAACATTTGCAATCTGAAACCTTTATTGATTTATTCTCCTCTTTTCTTGGCACACTGATGAGACAACACCAACTAGAGGGTGACAGATTAATCAGTTTGGCACAGTGTATTTTATGCACCATTTCTCCGGAGCTCTCATATATTCACTTTTATACCACAAGGGGGCACACATCACCTTTGCAGTTCAGAGAAAAAACTACTGGCGCAACAGAAGAAGAAGCAGTCGGTAGGAGGAAACGGTGAGGCAAGAAAAAGAGAGCAAAACATTGTGCAACGTAGGAGCATTACACTGTAAAAGAGGATCATGCTCAATGTTAATATTGCAACGGTGGCTTGACGTGCGTTTGTATCTTATTAATGATTAATAATTAATCGAATATTGATTGTTAACGTGTTCAATTATCCGTTAAGGAAGATGTGCGAAATTTGCATCCCCAAAACAAATCACAAATCTGAACTTTAAAAAACAATGTCAGATCTAAGACAGCCCCCTGAAAGTTGATGACTCGACTCTTCGAAGACCCCTCAGTCGACTAAGATTATTTGAAAAAATGGTGTCGTTTACACTGGTATCAATCAGACTATAAATGCATGTGCCAACTACATCATACAGGGCAGGTATGCATACTTCAGCAAAGTAGCGGCGGCTTGGGAGAGTATAGCTGGGTTCCAGATTCGCCATTGGCTGGCGAATCCTTAGACTTCCACCACGGAAGAAGGCTGGTCGTCAAGTGCAATAAATTCTGTGATTTTGTCAGTAATTGCTTTAGCCTTTGGGCTGTCTCTGGTAAACTTCCTGTAGTTTTCAAATGCCTGTTGAATAGGTACTACTACTGACTGCTGCTGACTGTTGATTCGAACTCTTGGTGGCGATGACGACTTTTCAGATGTCATAAGATTTGTTGTGTTAAAATTAGCGGTCTTTATCCCTCCTCTTGGAACCCTTGCAGAATATGTATTGCAAACTGCAATCTTCCTCTGAGACTGTAAAAAATGTTTACCTCTCGAGCGTGCTATTCTGAAATGTTACTGTACCAAAATACCATAAATTATACGTACATTTAAATTTATGCGTATACTTATAGGGTCGACTGCCTATCAATATTAGAATCAGTGTTTTTTTTATTCAATTGCAGATCAAGTATATTTGGTTGAAATTTCTTCTTGCTTCTTTGGCTCTCAAGCACAATGCAATCTCCATAGTAACTAGTAAGTATTCAGGTAAATGTACTGCCGTAAAATGACGTGAGTTAATACAGTTAATACAGTTCAATCAGAGTTAATCATTCTCGACTGTGGCCGCATGAGTTTAGTTAACTAATACCAAGTTTGTGGCCTTGAATGTTAAAATGAAATCTTTGTGGTAAGGATTGGTCTTGTTGCAGTAAAAATGTCATGTCACAGTGATGACACGATACTGTCACGATGACTATGAACACACAGACATGTGCAAACGTGTGTTTTTTTTAATGACCATGCATAGTGAGTTTATTGCGTCGTTTCGGATTTTAACGCGTCAGAGATGCAGGAGGCATACCAAGCAACATCATTGCACAGCTGCTTGTCAAACCTTTGCTTTAGTGGTCAAAAGCTTCAGTTTCAGAAATACTTTTAAACCTGTCAACTGGTAGGATGAGGAAAGACCAGGAAGGAGAAATATGGGGAGAAAGAAATAGAACAGGAGAGAAGAGGACATGTAGAAGTGTGTCGGACAACATGCTCTGCCCTTTCTAGACTAGAGAGTAGTCTTTTAGGAATATATTAATAACACTGCAGTAAAAGCACACCCAGGCGAGTGGGTACAAGCAGAGCCCATCAAATTAATCTGAGATAAATTTGCAAGTCATCATCACAATTTAAAATGTTTTAGTGACTGAATAAAAGATCAAAGAATTAAAAAAAAAAAAACCTAGTCTGATCACAAAGATGTACGGGAGAGACAGAAAAAAAGAAAGTGAGAAAAACGGGGTGAGTTTGCATTTAGCTGACAGATTTTGAAAGACAAAGAAAAGCCCTTGTAAAGCCTGATAAGCAGACAGACACATAGAAGCTGGTAAATGGGAAACTGGGCGAGAAAGCAGCCAGTTAAACTCTATATGCTGCGTGTCATACAGATTGATAGATTCATAAATAATGAATCAAGAAAAACAGGTAAAATAAACTCAGTAAATAAATGTGCTGTCTCATCCTCTGCCCCAGTGCCTAATGGATTGTGCCTTTGCACATCTTTGCTTCAGTGTATTTTATGCATGTGTGTTTCTGTGCATGTACACTCACTTAAGCAGTGTGCCGGCCCACGCTGCCACAGTAATCATTTGCCTGAGTCCCATTACTAGTGTTGTGTGATGATGACTACCTCATAGAAACACTCGGAGACACGTGTATCCTTATGTTTGTCTGTCAGTGAGCATATTCCATGCATTCAAATTCATGTCAAATTCGTGTCATCTTCTGCATAAATACAGTAAATTATACAGCCAGATTTATAATGATTCATCATATTCATTCATTATCTATCGCCACTTATCCTATGCAGTGTTGCAGGGGGGTGGAGCCTATCCCAGCTGTCGTTGGGCGAGAGGCGGGGTACACCCTGGACAGGTCGCCAGTTCATCACATATAGAATAGACATATAGACACAAACAACCACAAACTCACACCTACGGGCAATTTAGAATCACCAATTAACCTAACCTGCATGTCTTTGGAGGTGGGAGGAAGCAGGAGTAGCTGGAGGGAACCCACGCGGACAACATGCAAACTCCAGACAGAAAGGCCCTGGCTGGGAATCGAACCCAGGACCTTTTTGCTGTGAGGCGACAGTGCTAACCACTGCCCCTCGTCATATACTGAATGTCATAAAACATCAGCAAAGAGGAGTATTGAAATAAAATAAGATCAAGTTCCAGATACTTCACCTCTAAAAATTCCAGGTTAAACATCAGGACAGATACACACAGATTAATTGTCCTGGGGCTGAACCCTGGACAGCCTATATTATTTTCCTTTGCTGAAATACATAGGCTAGCATCTGTCATTTGTTTATGAATTAAATTATAACAATATCCCATTCATTTCTACATAGGCAAAATGTGTCTCCAGTGTAAGTGATAGGGAGGATTAAATGTATAATTTTTAGGAATGTATTGACTAGCTGGCCGTACTAACCAGGTAGCCAAGTCAAGCGCTTATACTGCCGATTGTCAGGGAGATGTGTATGTATGTATGTATGTATGCGCATTCACCCCTGTTGATACATGGTCACTGCAGTGCTGTCTGGGTTTTTTGTCTGTTTTCTTGTGTGTTTCTTGGTGCTCCTCTGTCCTCCTTTCTGTTTATTTGTGTGGATGTGGCCTCTCCTTCACTCTCCTGGTTTTCTGCACTGCCTTTTTCTGCACACCTGTTTCTTTTTAACCTCGTTAGCCCCGCCCTGTTCCCGGTGTCTCCCCAACCTATCAGCTCCTCTTTGGTTCTGTTGCTGCTTCACCTAATTCCACTCACCTCAGTTCTCCACCCCTTCTCTCCACCCGCACTTCATTCCCTCGTCAGTTTAGTTTGTATTTGAGTCCTGTTTTTGAGTTGAGTCTTTGTTGGGTTATCTGTTTTGTTTGCCTGTCCCTGTACTACTGCACTAGTCGTCAATAAAGACTAAAATATTGAGCTGGTCCATGGTCTCCTGCATCTGGGTCGTACGTGCTGAATCCTAACAGCGTGAGCTGAAGTTTTGATTGAGAGAGAGTGAGAGAAGCTGTGCCTCTGCCTCAGTATGTCTACTATTGACGACAACAGCCTATCATCTTCAGAAATAATTCCTCCATGGCCTATACTGGTTCACAAAATGGGCTGCCAAGTCTACTTTGGGACTAGTTTGCCTACAGAGCCAACACTGATGGCGAACCCACTGGCCCCCGAAGCCTGCATGTCAAAGGTTCTATAAAACAGTGTCATGCAAGCGAGGAAACACTTCAAATCTCACTAAGCACCTCAGTAACAGACATCAAGAGGCCTACGCTGTATATAAATAGAAAATATATTAGAAAATATATGTTTTTAAAAACTACAAATGTAGCCTATTGAGCTAGTTATTTGGGGTCTCATTTGGTGCTTTTTAAAACAGTTACATAGCTAAATAGCACAGAGCTAATTACTAGCTACATGTCAAAACAATGGTGTGTCATACAGAACAGCCAGTAAAAAGGCACTCTCACCTTAAATTTGACCATAATGAGCATAATACCCCTGGCTAAAAATTTGATTGGGGTTGCTGGAGTAATGATTGAGTGTAAATGGCCTGTTGGAAGAATCATGGTTTGTCATTTTGTAACTATTCGTATATTAATATATGGCTATTTTGCAGGACAAGTCTATAATAAATCATATATTAACATTTGACTCAATAAATATAATCATATATTGGCAGTTTGATAAATATAAAATTAAGAACAAATGGTTATGTTTGGGTTTTTTTACATTTTTCTGTCCATTTTGAGAATAAATCAATGTTTTGACTTGTAGATCCAGCGAAAAATATGTTTGAAACTTGTACAGCAATCTCCGGATTATTAGGTTGTTAAAAAAAAAAAAAGTTAATTTGAAAAATATACACACTCATAAATTTGGTAGATAAAGAAAAAAATGAGGCACAGGAATGAGGGGTTAGGGTCAATGTTTCATCAAGAGAATTGCTGGAGGGGGCTTTATGGGCCCCGTCAAAATCACACAGTGTATTAATATATTGACAAAACAGAGCAAAAAATGGACTGAGATTCCATGTGAAAAACGCAGATAATCCAGGGGATGTGTAGGGATCAAAGCTTCATGATTGCTTTGGTTCTTAAGTCTTTTGTTCATTTTGATTCTCCTGCCTGCTTTTCTCCTTTTCTTCCTTTCAACCAGTCCCTACATTCTAATGTGAAAATCTGAGAGGCAGGGGAAATTCAAATAGTGAGCACCACACTGTCAACCTAATGATTGCCTCAGCGACACCTTTGGACTTCATCATGGAATTCAACAAAAGAAGGACCACAGCTGTGCTGCTTTTTCTCCTATTTCATATAGCACAGGTTGAAACTACCAGTCCTGATCAGGCAGTGAGGCCCTCCATCAGTGCTTCCCACTCTCCATTTTCCTCTCTATATTGCACTCCATCTCACTTACTCCATCTCATTTCTTAATCTTCACATCTCAGTGATTCAAATATCTTTCTTCTTACTTCTCATTCTGTTTCAGTCTCCCCGTCTTCATTTTGACCCATCTCTACATCCTCTCTCCTCTCTCTGTAATCTACATATCTTCGTCTTTTATGCCCTCTTTTCCATTTTCACTTTTCTACCTCTAAGATGACTTCACAGTGCTACCTTTTGTCTAAGGTCTTGCAGAGAGCACATTAAATGGTGCACACTGGCTAACCTTGCAGGACAGCATGCTTCTAGATTGAATCGTGCAAAACGTGCCACATATATGTCTGTGTGCTGCAGCTCAGGGGGCCACAAAGGCTGACAATAGTGAAAGAACATGCAGTCTCTTTGCACTGCACACTCACTTTCTGTCATGCAAAGTAACTCATACACACACGTATACGCACATTGCCAACAAACTCTTCAAACAACAACACAACCGAGTGATGTGTGCCCCTACGAGCCCTACACGGGTGTCGGACACAGCCCCACTATAGTTTAGGGGCTGTGGCGAAAGTGAGGGGTACGGGGGAATTTAGTGTTTCACCTAAATGTGAGCTTGCTGCCTGGAAGACATCCAGTGTACTGTTTTACTCTGAATTATTAAAAGCTGCCTCTTATTGCAGCTGGGACTGAAATGGTTTAGAGGCCACAGACTATAGCTGCTGGCACATAACTATATAATTCATATTCCCTGCTATTCTGCAGCCATCCAGCTTATTGTGATTTTCGATATGAAACGCTTTAAGGCTGCCACGATGGACAAAACATCGCCACTTAAAATGAAGTGTCAGGTGAAATCTAAGTTTGATTTTAAAAAAAACAAAAACAAAAGACAAAAAGCTGTTACAAATACACTTCCAAAATTCAAACGTAAAGAAATGTCAACTGTGTCGACGTGCTTGATCCTGCCGGTGCTAGCTCAGCTATATCCAGTGTCCTGATATTTTGCGGGGCAGACGACAGAAGCCTTCAGCGCCAGCGATCACCCTGACACTGGCTCCCAGAGCAAGCTGTACTGACAGCCCTCCTCTGCAATGCAAATACTTCCACATGAGCAGGCCCATCACGAGCACTCCCCGTACACTTGTATTCCGTGTCATTACCCCAAGGGACCCTGACACACACGGTCCCTGTGCCTCACGCTGCCACCCTTATCTGATGAGAAGGGGCCGGGCTTAAAACAAATCGGGTAGGCTGCCTCATGCGTTGGTAGCCATGGGGTGGAGGGGGGGGTGCTGCCACGGGCTGTTTCCACTCAAGCATCCTGTCAATCACACTCCTCTCCTTGCCCTCCAGCCATGTGAACTGTATTTCATTAGTCCTGATTTTTGCTGACAAATGCTTGCTGTCTTGTTGTGCAGCCCCCTTACCCTCTCTCTGGACACTACTCCAAAGCACGGCTAGATCTGCCTTACAAATGAGCTCCCCCTGGTTCCACCACGCAAGAGTGCCATTTCAATTGAGCACAGATATACAGCATATGCTGTGTGCTTTAACTATAAAGGTAGCTGTCAACATGACCCTGTGCTTCCCCCTTCCTCTTCTCCTCGTTTCTCAATATTTCAACTAGTCTATCACTTCACCCACTCTTAATCTCTCACACACTCTTTTCTCATCCACCTCTCGCTCCCACAGGCTCAGTGGTCCTGGTGGTTCCTTCGTTATTGAATAAAGTGACATGTTCTCAGCTATGCTTGCCTTGGCCATTTAAATTGTCATATTGCCTATTTGGATATCCAGTTTTTGTAATCTTTTTTCCACTCTATTTTAACATGCACACAAGGACACACTCTCAACCAAACACATCTCTATTCATAGTTTATCATCCTCAAGTCGTGCACCGCTTACACTTACTCCCTTTCTTACTCTTTGCCTCTGCGGGCTGTGGCACACCTGTTCAAGCCTGTACAGGGACCCAAAGATGGATTGTCACTCAGTATCTGGGCCTTGCCTCTTGCATGGGTCTGCACAGCCATGCCCATCGGCATGGAGTTAAATCATACTCATCTGGTTCAGCCCCACCGGTACAGGTGTTGCTTCACAGTGCCAGTCTGAACTGCACAGCATTAAAATGAGACCAGCACATGTTAGTCTGGTATGCAGGCAGAGACATTTAAAGTCAAAAACAATCCCCCCCCCCCCCCCCCCCCCCCCCCCCACACACACACACACACACACACACACACACACACACACAGTCTCCTCCATTACAGACAAAACCTAGCTCTATAACCCAGATCATAGCCATCTCACATGATTAAATCTCACAGACAGGCGGACGAGCAGTCTCCAGCCACAACCAGAAATAGGTTAAACTGACTAAAAATATCAAAAACATTAATAATTCAGCTTTTTTGCTAACCTGTACTGTTCTAAAAAAAAAAAAAAAAAGCACAACTCTCACTGTGAAGTGGCTTAATGTGCAGGGTGTGCAGTGGATTATTTTGATATTTCAAGCAACGTCTCCCTCCAAGAGCTGGTTAGCGAGATGTAACCTGAGCTGTGGGAGGAGGAGCAGCACTGTAATGTCATCAGCGCTAATGTCACAGATGGGGTCAAAATACGGTCATCTGTGAATCTGTGAATTTTGGTAGATTTTCTTGCACATATGAGGATAATGGCATTGTAATGTTTGGCTCTAATAAATTACACAAAAAATAAAAAATTGAAGAAAAATCTTTCTCTTCAATTCCTCCACCAGTATATCTCAATTACAGTTTAGCATTATTTTTAGACAAATAAATACAACAGAAAATTGGTTGCTTTTACAACAGAACTTCCATATGGTTCCATATGGTTCCATATATA
>JBBPCS010000375.1:5301368-5321705 GCA_037974645.1 Hollardia meadi
AAACTTCAACAATTAGTGTCCTCTCTTCCCAAACGCTTACTGAGTGTTGTTAAAAGAAAAGGTGATGTAACACAATGAAACATGCTCCTGTCCTAATTTCTTTTGACATGTTGCAGTCATCAAATTCCAAATGAGTGTATATTTATAAAAAAAAATAAAAAATAAAGTTTACTACTTACTACTGAGAATTCACAATATAAACACAATAATACTGAGAGTCCACAGTTTTCTCCTGTGCCAGGTTTCTTGCTGTACATTATTACATGAGTTGCAGGATAAGAGAAGAGTAGAAATGATTGAAAGTAATGGACCAATGTTGACATATTAAAGATTAATTTTACCATCCAAAAATTGCCTGTAAAAGATTCCCATCACACATGGTGATTGAGAAATGTTTTGTAGCCCGCAGAGCAATCTTGTCTTTCTTGCTAATCTTAGATGATCTGGGATGCCTCTTCAACTGCCTCAATTTTAAGATGATCTGACCTGCTGCTGTTAGTATTTAATACGCTTATCTCCAGGAAAAACAGAGACTACATGGTCCGGTTCAATCTTGTGCATTTTGTTGTCTCACCGATCACACAAAGGTTTGTTGCAAGGAATATCACAGAATCTCAGGTAAATCCTTCCTTGAAATATTAAAACAGAAGATGCAAATAATGAGAGGATATGTTCATGCTGGTACATGTTTAAGACCACCAAACAAAATTAGCCAGGCTCCTACGGCAAAATCTCCATTTATTCTTGGGGTATTTTCTTGAAAAATTAATTTTAAAAAATCTGCAACAGATTGGTGGAAAGCACAAGCATACAATACAAACAGTAAATACACTTAAATCTCCACCCTTGCAAAAATACACACCAAAAAAGTTGTGTTGTGTCATTAGACTCTTGTAGCATTACATTGTAATCATGAAATTTAATGACAGTGTGTATCTTAAAGCGAACAAAGAGGCCACATTGATTTAAAGAACACGGTTTCCTATTTTGATGAACGTTGGATCATCTGCGCCCTGCACTGTTATATTCCCACCGGCACAGCACATCAGCATATTATAAAATATCAGTGACTCTTGACCTAAGGTTTCACTTGTACTTACATGCTCTAACCACCAGATGGCAGCTGTGCTCCATTGGTATTTCCTCTCCAATCCTACCAGTCATGTGAGGACACCCGTGTCTAAATAATGACTGCCTGTGATAAATTATTGCCAGTTCCCCTACAGCTGCGTCTTAAGTACATTATTACATTTTCTGTTAATAATGCATATCGACAGGAATCATTCTCTTACAGGGGCTGCCAGCTAAACAAGCAGGGCTCGGTAGATAGCTCTGGAAATTTGGCCTCTGCAGTCTGTCTCTCTGCTTTGGCACTGTGTATGCAGATGAGGCTTCAGCACAACTTTATAGCATGTTACTAAAATCAGCTGCCGTGGGAAACTTTACAGTATCAAAGAACATGTATAGGAAGGCCTATTTCATCAAAGTAGTGGTGTAAAAGTGTCGGTATTTTATAACAGTGGTGTGGTGCGTTTGGCTCTGTTGAGTTTGGGCATGTTAGGATGAGGCTGTTTCAAAGCCACTGAACAGCTGTTGTGTTTAGGCCTCAAGGAGACATTGATGAAAGGTGCCCAAACACTCCTCCCACACATATGTCCATATCTGACAACAGGTTCTTCAGCTTTCATTACCATTTTCTGGGTCATCCAAGTCATCAAGAAAGTGTATTAATGGCTACTTTTATTCTTTCCCTCAACACATACGTATAACTACCGTGGCTGTGGATTGAGGTGCAAAACACAGCTTTGCAGTCAAAAATCAACGATAGCAAAAGTAAAATAAATACATATTTCTTTTTTTTAAAACAATCTAGACACACAGATTTCCCAAAAAATAAACCACTCATAAAACGTGACAACAGAAAACACAGCATGTCACTCCAGAGCTTTCAGTTTCACATTACGCCTCCCTCCCATTACCAGATCAAAGCATGGACATGGAAGAGTGAACATAAACAAAATGCTGGTAGATGTTTTCCTCAACTGCCTTCAGCTTTCCTTATCATAACTGCACCCTGTCCATCGTGCAGCATGGTCAATTAATAGAAACATTTACTTTAATTTTTTTTTTTTAAAGAATCTGAATTTGCAACTACACTGTCAAATCTGTGTTACATTGCAGTGAACAGCGGGATACATTTCATCAAGTGCATCCGTCCTTGCTATAAAAGGGGAGGAAAAACAAATGGACATGTTATATGGATTGGAACCGATATTCACTTTGACAGCAATCTTTTTCACAGTCGTTATTTGTTTTTTTTTACCCTCTACCACAACATGAGGTGGCATTATGTTCCATCCAGTAGGATAATCACTGTTTATAACAGGACACCATGTGGTGTTTTAGTCAACTAATACCAAAAACAGCCAGTTTTATTCAGTGGTTGGATTATTTTTTTAATTGACAAATAACTTGTAACAAAAACACCTTTTCTGTTTCAAAGAGCCCTCCCAGTAACTGGTGGGACGACCCACTATGAATGTGGCATGCATGTGGCAAGTAGCCAAATAGTTGTTTGCAATGTTGTGCATCTTTTATTCACTGCTTAGTCTTTCAGCCAGAAACACTGCAAGAGGAATGGACTTTACTGACAGCAACTAAATACGTGATAATGTAAGATGTACACAACATCATCTGCAATAATGTACCATGTCTTCCACTACTAAGCAAAGCAACCCAGATGTCCTTTTCAGCAGAATCCTTCAAGCTCTGCCATGTTTGATTCTACCATTCAGGTAGGAGGTGAAGTCCCTGCAGCATGTTTACAGGCCAGGTCTAAGCAAGGACTCCTCTCTGCTTGGGGCAGAGACTTCCTCCTGCGAGATGCAATTTTGAAGCTATAAAACAACCCTGATATTCACTCAAAGTTTTGAAGCATAGGTTCTCTGAAAAGCATCCGAAGTTACAAAAAAAAGTCCCAAAAAATGCTCCTTTCCATAAATAAGGTACATACAAAGAGATGGGCATTCAGTATGCAAATAATACAAAGGACAAGCCACTAATGAAAATGACCTCTAAATGGCATACAAAAACACAACAGATGGTTTATGTTGCTAGGCAACAGTGGTTGGTTAACAATGGTCTACAATATTACAGAAGAGCCATAGACACTGGAAATACTGTTAAGCAACCTCAGTGTGTTAAAAAAAGAAAAAGAAAAAAAGGTGTCTTTGGTGTCAACATGTCTTTGTTGCGAACACCAAAACAACCATTCATCAAAACAACCCAATGAGCTGCATTCATGAAAAGGCCTGTTGGCCACAGCATGCTGAACAAAAAGAGATGCATAATAAAAAAACATAGGTGCAACATTTATGAGCCATTGTGGAATTGCCAAGGCCTCACTATTGTGCATGCTGGCTTACTGGGTCAATATATCTGAGAGACATGCCTAGTTACACATAGGTGCTGCATTAGTGGTGTTGACCACTACAGGGCAGTCACACTCAAATCACAGCAGCTCAGCTCATATTACCAGCTACTTCTGATGGCTAACATGTTAGCAAATCATTGTCTAAACAAGCAGGAGACACAGACCAACATCAGCATCCCATTAGAGTCGCGTTTTTCATCTCTAGTAAGTCCAATTTTCGCTCGCACTGGTGGACTGAGGTATGGGGAGAGCAGGGATGATTGCAGAATAAATGCTGCGCAAGTGACTACTTGGATGCCCCCTATATGGTAAATAAAACATGACAAAAAGTGCCTCTATGGTGGCCCAGTGTGCAAGAAAACATGAAGCGCCCTCTAGTATGCCCTTAAAATGGCAAAAACAGGATGCAGTGACCTACATGCTAGAAAAAGTTTGGAATTTTTCACCATAAATGCATTACAACTTTCTGTGTGCTGGTGCCCGACCACATGCAACTGGTGCCATTTTTATTATTATCCTCCCTGTCTGAGGCAGGGACAGCCTGAGTCTGACACTTTAGCTGACACTTAGCTTTGATTTGATCCCCCCCAAATCCTTTGGGTGTTTTAGCTTTCTCTTCACCAGTCCTTTGATCTCTTCATCTCTAGCCATTTCATTTGTCATTTGAAAGCGGTTTGTCAGACTGTTCAAATGTCATTAAGTCAGTCATACAGGCCTGTAAACTACAATAAATGAAGAGAATTGCTCTTTAATAATCTGGGGAATTTAACTTCCTGGATTAAATCTGAGGTTACAAATCTTGGTGTACTCCGAGCACCAAGTCCCATATTAACAAGGTGACAAAAACAAAATTTTTCCACCTTTACTATTATGACTATAACTATTTATAAATCAAAAAGATGCTAATAAACTGATTCATGCCTTTATTCCAAGTTGATGAGATTACTGTAGTGCACTATTTGCTGGTTTTAAAAACATAACAGACTTCAGGTGATTAAAAACTCTGCAGCTTGGCTGTTAACCAGAACCAAGAGAAGAGAGCACAGCAGTCCAGTGTTAGCTGCCCTGCATGTGCTAGAACCAAGCTACTTTGCTAATGCTCTTGTTCACCATTTGCCTTCCAGAACACCGGATCATCGACTGCTGGTTTATTGGAAGGCTCTATCAAAAGCAAAAAGAAAGGGATGCAGCTTTAATCCATTACTGTCCAAAGCTATGGAACACACCACCTATAGATATCAGAGAAGCCAGCTCGCTAAATATTTTTTTTAAAAGAGGGCTAAAAACTTCACTTAAGCCTTTAACTAGCTATGATTTTCCAGATACAGGCTTGAAACTTGTGTGCGCTTTGCCTTACACTTATGCATGTATGAAAGCCACTATACAAATAGTTTATTATTTTTAATATCTCTAGAAGCTAAAAGAGGCTGATGGGCAGGTCAGCAATGAAAAGTTTACATTGATTGTTCTCACAATTAGCAGACATTTGCGGCTTAAATACATTGTAAACCACAACTGAAAAACTGAAATAACTAGGTTTGAAACCAAAAAACACATCAACTCAGCTTTTCTTTAAAAGCTCTGCTGTTCAGGTGAAAGTTAATGACAGTTGAAAGCAAGTTGTAGCCATAAATGTCTATTTTGTTAAAAAGTTAGCCTATAGTGTCCTCTTTGTAACTCTTCTATGCATTTTTGAACAACAATGAAATCTAAGTAGGTTCTTCTACAAAATTAAAGCTATTTGATTGCAACCTGACTGTAATGAAGGACCTCTTCATTACTAGTATTTTGTAGCACAGTTTGAATACAATAGTAGAATGAGAGATAACACACAAAGAATGGGTAAATGTTTTTATTAAATGTTGCATGAATTAATGTATTCAGACTGAATCTGAACCTGGATCTGTGAAGACAAACACCCTTTGTTTGGCTAGTTGGTAACCAAAACATGCGTTCAGTGTGGTATAACCTTTTCCAAAATGATGGATTGAATTTGGTGTTGCAATAAGATAATAAATTTGTGTTCAGGTTACTTACCTCTGTGTCTCCTCCCAAGGGTGTGCTGGTTAAAAGAGTCCCCGGGGTTTCTGAGCACCAATATCTGAGCAACCAAAGGTTCCGGGAGGTACCATGTGGTAATGAGTGTAGGGGGTTTTAGTGTACTTTAATGTTCTGCTCAGTGTTTCTAGAATTCTATTGTAAGGTGTAACATAAATTTGTTGGTTGGTTGTTGTGTTTTGTAGTGTTTGTTGTCAGGGGAGGGGCAGGTTTCCCCATACTGTGGTAGGGGTCGTGGTCATGGCCAGTGGCAGTCTATAAGGTTGCCAGTGTCCACCAAGCTCTGCTACTGTCAGGACCACATCCTGCCCACGGGCCACAGTATTTTAAATGTGAAGTATGTTTGTTATGTTACTGTGTCTTCATTGTGGATGAAAATAAACACCTGGTTGGTCCGCACCTAACCACTGCCTCAAGCCTCCTGCTGTTAAGTCCAGCCGCTACACGGTCATCCTAACACTGACTGAGTGCAAAATTTCACACTTTATTATTTCCCTTGCACAATATGGGTTTAATAAATGAGGCGCTTGAAAAACAGAATACTCTAATAAAGCAATTTGAAGTCTAGTTATTCTCTAGTTTCTCTAGTCTAGTTTTTTAATTAAAATTGAAGCTAACAAAAATAGGTACCATTAAAACATTATAGGAATCAGGCAATACATAATAAACATAATTGCTCAAGATAATAAAATTAATTATGGTGCCTCAAAGGCAAGGTCCCTGTGGTTGCTCCGAAACCTGATGGGTAACGTGATGTGCATCCATAACAATAACATTAAATTTCACAACTGTTACCACAGACAACTGTCAAACAGAGACCTCAGATGTTACCTGGAGTGTGCTGGAGCCATTCTCCCAGTTTGGGGATCACAGCGTTTAACGCTCCTCTTACTTTGAACTGCACCTGAGCAACAACTGTTGTTCCTTCAGTTGTTCTCAATCACTTTCGGAGGTGTGTCCCGACTTGCATCTTACACCCTGCTACTATGTGCTGGACTGTCTCATGGGCATCTTTGTAGTCTGCACCTTGGGTCCTGTCTGCCTTTATGGATCTGGTGCTTAGGGCCTGTTCTTGTGCTGCCATGATCAGAGCCCTGGTAGGATTTCTTGATGTCAGCCACTTCCTCTATATGCCGATGATATATCCCATGGCCCTTCCTTGGTCTTCCCACGATATCTTCTCTTCCTCCTCATTACCCTGTCTCCTCAACCTCCCCCCTTGCTAAGGGAGCGTCTCGGTCCCTATTCATGGATGCTCCTTTTTTCACCCTGGATCGTGGCCTCGCCCTCCATATATATATGTCAATATACTGTATATAGACATTAGGGCACCCAAATGGCCATCAGCGGGCCTGCAAATGCAAAATCTCAAAGTGATCATGTAACTGCTCATTTTGTGCAACCAATAGTAAGAAGGATCAAAGAAAATTACTTGATATAAATGATATGAAATAAAGAAAAGCTTTAAGCTTATTTCAAAAGCTTAAACCACCATTAATTATCTGTTGATGAAATAATCTAACCACCACACGCAGTGCTGCGTGTGGTGGTGAATGTAAGGTCTTCAAAAGTTAATGTTTCAGTAATACTTGCAGCAGCTTTTTTATCCGCTGCACCTTTTTTCTTTATCCCATTGTGAAAAGCCTCAAACAGCAGAACAGCAGAACAAGAGAATTGTTTTTGACACACTCTAAAAACATGACATCACACAGATCTCTGCTCAGAGTTATTCATACAGCCTTGATGATGACCTTAACTCACTTGACAGAGTTAATGCAAATGAACATTTCTGCTCTGATATGCTAATGGTCTCTCAGAGGCAGACCTTGAGTGGTACTTTGTATGCTTAGTAGATACAGTATTTCTGTGGTGTATTGTTCAACAGATTTTCTTTCCACTTTTATTTAATTATTTTATAATTATACCATCATGGGGAAAATGTCATAATGTTCTATATCACACAAAATTAACTTAAATTAACATAATTAAGGCAGCTACTAGAAGCTTTCATTTTTTGTTGATTCTGGCGGCCCCGATGGACAAAACGGTCTGAGCACCACTGCCTAGTGATGCAAAGATCTTGATCGGGAGAAACACTACGCACATATCCAGTGGAGCAAGTGAAAGTAAGGCAAGTGAAAGAAAGATGCAACATATTTAAAATATTTTTAAACACAGCTGTTTGATGGATGCATAGTGATTGGGTAATGCCTCTATTTGTGGCTATGTAAGATTAATAACTGTAATATGGCAACAGTGAAACAAAGTAAGTGTTTTAGTGCTGTTCATATACCTAGGTGACATGTCAGACTGCAGCTAACTGATTTAGCTGCTCAGTATTAGTAATGTTATTGAGAAAGCTAAAGTTATTAACATTATCTTGAAATGTTATGTCTTCATAATAATAAGCCAACAGCAAGATATAGCTTGGCAGCAAGGTCAACACATGTTCTACTGCTAGGCCTTTTGACTAAATCTAATTGATTGATTGATTGATTGATGTAGAGATGCCTCTATTTCCCCTCATCTGAAAAAGAGACATAAGTAAAAAGCCTAAAATGGTCTATTTATCTATCTGTGTAATTTGCACATTATTTAGATATTCAGGTATGAGTAACTAAGGAATCCACTGGCTCCAGTGACTATAGATCTATTGTTGCACTATGTTGCCATTTGTCAACATTCCTAATTTATTGAACAAAAAGACAATAATTTAATTGATAAAGGTTTCCATAATAAAACAGGTCATTTAAGTTAGCACATATTCTTTCAGTATTTGCCAAATGCTACATATATATGAAAAAGGAGGAAATGAGAAGCACTTCCTCAGGTGACTTAAGGTCATCGAAAGCGTGAAAGAGTAAGACTGGGGGGTTTAAATGTCATGTGACCTCATTCAAGTACATTAGCGGTAAAATAATGCCCCACATTCAATCAGTGTTTTAGTTTATTTTTAAATACCAGGAAATTGCAAAAAAAGAAAAAAGGGTATGTTGCCATAACACCATGCAGTAGAGAGGACAAAAAAAGAAGCCTTAAGATACACCAATGTATTGTAAGGTGTTGGTAAAAATCGTAGAGTAATATGCAAAAGCAAAATGTTGCAGGGGTATTGATGTAGTAACACATTACACTCACTGTCACTCAACAGTTAACATTGTTGAACATATGCCAATGAAAATCTATATGACTATAACTCATGTTCTACAATAATACAATTTGCAGGTTTCAGTTGATTCAGACAAATTACCATTTTTATTCATGCATGTTTATGCACAACATGTTTTGAACAAACACAGTTTGTTTAAAACACATCTGTCAGCCGAGCTTTTGTGCCATAGCCAGATTGTATTCTCGTATTGTAAGAGAATTCTCATTATTTTCTTCCAGGGGAAATCAGTGTTTTCTGGGACTTTTTTTTTTTTTTTAAATTATACATGCATGCCACCTGTGAGCTCTTGCAGTGACAGCTCTTGTCAGACTGGCATTTACTGTAATGATTGGCATTTGGTCTTCAGCATCTATAAATCTCAGTACGGTGTTGTTTCCAGAGGCTCATTACCATATCTCCCACCCCCCAACTTTCAATTAGGAATATGTTATCATCTGACCCTCATTTCAGATTTCTGGAATATGCAACACAGTGGAGAGTAGCATTCAAATGGGGAATTAATTGTTCTCTGTCAAATGTCATATCAGCTCATTGACCGAGTCTATCCAGTTCATTCATCATGCATGTTTAGCTCTTATTTCCTCTCATCACTCCAAAAGGATGACAACTATCCATGATTTTTTTTTAAAAATCTTCCCTCAGGATTTGGAATTGGTCTGACATACAGTAAATTAATAAAAAAAAGTAGGTGTTGCAGTAACAGTAGGTCAAGTACCTGACTGCATCCCTCCAGACACCTTCAAATTAATATTTCACAATGCTGACAGAATGCTGACCTTACAGTATGAAGGCAGTGTCTCCTGAGGCACAGGTGATGGCACATGCACGGCAGCATAGTTTGCTCTTGAAATTTGTGCATCCCAGCCTAACAACCACTTCCCACCCAAGAAAGAGACTTACCTATGAGTTTGTTCTGTTGGGTGGCTGATGTTCAGCATATAAACTGTGTCTTCAATTCCTGCTGGTGCTGATGCTTGCGTTTTGTTTGTTTTTCCTTGCTGTGTACAACGGCCACAAATTGCTGGATTGAGCCGGAGAATGCAGTTCCAACAAGAAAAACATTTTACTTGTACTCAAATGTTGTATTGTTTGTGTAATTCTTAGTATATGTGTGTAGGGAAAAATGAAAAAAATCATTTCACTAAGATATTATCCATCCATCCATCTATCCATCCATCATCTATAACCCCTTATCAATGTAAAATAACATTGCAAAAAAACTGACTCTCTAATGTGTATCTTCTGACTTCTTATCTATGACCTTATACATAAGGTTAAATAAGACTGATAGAGACTTAGGGACAGCAGTGCTTTGAGCACTAACATGCTCACAATGACAATGCTATCATGATGATGTAAACAAGATAATGTTTGTTCATCATCTTAGCTAAATGTGTTGGAATGCTCACCTTTGCTACATTAGCACTAAACAGCAGGTACAGGTGAGGCGGATGGGAATGTTATTAGTTTAGCAGGTATTTGGTCAGAAACAATAAATTCAAATTCTGACTTGCTGCTAAATCAAAAGTTAGCTGATCACCACAGATATAATAGTTCATCCTGAGGGAAACATGAACGCTGCTAACACAACAACAAACTTCACTTATTTCAACATTAATAGGCTACAGCAGTTCATAAGACAACTTATTATATACATCATATGTATTCTCTTATTGAACAATTACTGCTGCATTTTAAAATTACAATTTTCAAAAGTAAACTTTGGTTAATTAACAACCTAACAAAAAAAGGTAGAATTAAAATAAATGCCAGAACTCCCTTTGAGTGAGGACAAATCTATGAGTGAGATTCCTAGAGAGAAGGCAGCGGCAGTCAGGGACAAACACACACACAAACGGTCAGAGATAAGCAGGAAGAACACACTGGTGGCGCACGAAACACACAGTCTCTATCTGACAATGCTGTTGATAGCCAACATGAAGTCAGGGCCATGAAGCTTGACCTGAACAGTTTACTACGGTACTCTCACTCTGTGTTTGTCTTGACCATTTCTCTTCTTTTTTTTTTCCAGAGGTGAAGTTTTCACAAACAGCTTGCAGAGTAATTACAGAGCTTTTTGCCCTTTGGAACCTTCCTCCATCAGATAATGAAGTCATGATGATCACATGCTTCATTTATGAAAACCTAGCAGACTAGCCTCGACAAGACAATGACTTTGTGCTGTGTAAGCTTATGAACTTATCTTATCAAGATCATCAAATCTAAGTGCACTGATGTGACGGTCCATTTAAAGGCCTTCATGAGTGCTATTGTTGCTTTGCTGCAGTTGCTGCTCAAGAAAACCCTCCTCCACCACTGTCTTATATGGCTCTGCTCTGTTTTATCCCCCCTGCCGAGGTTGAATCCTTAAGTTAAATAGGTGACTCTTGTTTGCTGTTCTGTCGCCAGGTAATTTGTCATGTCTTGTCAACTGTGTTTTATTATGCAGCAGGTATAGCCTTCCCAACAGATCATTTCCACCAAGTCAAATAAACTTATTTCCAGGTCCAACTGCAATGCATGACATCAGAAACTCTGATAAAATGATGGTGACCTCTTTTTACCTTTCTACATGGTAGTGACCTCAGAGACACTGTGATTTGAGACATCTATCCAATAGCACAGCAACATACCTTCATCGTTAGTCTATCATCTTGCTGCTGCCCTTTTTAAATATGTCTCTCTGCCTCTGCCTTTAGTTTTTCCATGCTTCCGTTATGCGGGCCCTTCCACCTCCCCCATCACCGCCCAGTCTTCACAGATTCATCAGCCTTTCAGTCCCAGAGTCATCAGCTGCCACCGCCACCACCAGTCTCTGGACTCCATGGGGAGTGAAATGAATATCGAATTGCATTTTCATCTTTGTGTGGTAAATATGTAGCTAGAGAGAGCAGTCGGTTAGCTTAGCTAAGTTTTTGGATATAGCCTCATATTTACAGACGAGTGAGCAGTATTAACCTCATGATCTAACGCTAAAATTAGTCTGCATTTTTCTAGTCCTTCAAGAGTCAACTATGAAACAGTGCTGCATTTACTTTTGACCAAGAAAGTTTTTCTTTGTCCCTACAACTGCATTAGACAGATAAAAATCAAAAAGCTCCAAATTGCATGACCTACTTATATCCTCAGAACACTATTCCTCTTTTTTTGTATGCTGCCTTCTTTTCCTTTGTCTGTCTTGTATTTTTTATCTTTCAGTATAACATGAATATTCATAGAATCGTATGTCAATCTATAACTACATACATCAAAGGGAGAAAGTTTTATTATTAGTCTTGGAGATAGAGTGTCTGAGAAACACGCCATTTGTTTTGGGGTTCCACCAAGGAGCTGCCTTAGTCTTTTATTATTATACACTACATGCACTGCTACTTGTGACATCATTAGAGAGCACAATGTACGTATGCTTTTGTAGTTATGGGGATGACACACAATTGTACATCTCTGCTGAACCAAATGATGCTGCAACTATAAACTTACTTACCAATTACAGTCAAAAGCTATGGAACACACTGGATATCAGGTGCCAGCTTGCGAAATATTTTCAAACGCTGAAAACTTCACTTCAAATTTTAATTAGCTATAAGTTTAGGCCAAGTACAGGCCTGAAACTCTCTTTTGCGATTTGCTCCGGGCTTAAACATTACTGCACTTCTTTTAAAATGTATTTTACTCGATCTTATGCATTATTTGTACTCTATTTTAACTTTATTTATATTATTACCAAGTGGGTTTTATTCTCCATCTTATTCTCCATTAATTATGGCATTCTATCCCTGTTTTTATGTTCCTTTTATGGATAAAAAAAAAATAATTAGAGGTTTAGACAAAACCTCAGACAAATTACATAGAGGCGGTTCAAATTATTTCTGTGTAATTCTGTTTTTGTCCACTACTTTGTAGTATATTCACGTTTTTAATTCCTCCTTAAAGACTGATTACAGCAAGGGGGCCTCAGGACGATTTTTATTATTTCCACTTATTCTTCAAATAAATCATTCCCTTAATAATACAATTTCTTCAAAGCCTGCCATAACACACTAATATATAAACTATGTTTAAATAATTAATTAATTTATAATATGATTAGAAACACATACATGAGTGTGTAACAATTAAATGAACAATACTTTTAGAGATTTGTTGAAATGCTCTTATTACACAATATTTTTAAAAGTAGTGTTAAAGACTTTCGTTTCCTAAACCATTGTATGTCCATTGTGTTACGGATATATGCCAAAGGTCAGAGCTATCCTTATGTCAATGATCTATCAAATGAATAAATAAATAAACAAATAAATAGGAAACGAAAACAACAGACTTTGACCTTTCGGGTGTTGTACATCCTATAAGACTTTATGTCCTCCTCCAGATTGACCAACATTTCAAGTTCTTTAGTTGTGTACTCTTGGCTACCAATCAGATTTTATCTTCTCATAGCCAATGGGGACAAAGCAAGCTTGTTGGCTGGGTGTGTTGTGTTGGAGTTTGAACCTTGGACCAAAGAAGAACAGCTGAGAGATACAGTGGAGACTCTTTGGAAACGGACAAAAGCTAATTCACTACAAAGCAAATACATATTTTGGCTGGATCTCTGTAGTCTTGGGGGCTTCTTTGGTGTGCCACCCAAGCAAGAAAACTATGGCGTACTATCGAGATCAGGTAAAGAACCAAATATTATCCTTTTTATTATATCATAGTTTGCCAGTTATGGGTTACTGGGGCTAGCCCGCAGAGCAAAGCTCAGGCTTGAGAGCAAATTAAAAGTCTATGAAATCTTAAATCTGACCTAAATCTATAGATAAATGCCTGCTTAAATTGAAAGGACATAATTATTACAGAAAAATGTTCACACACACTGATGGATATCTAGGCAGATTGGACAGTACAGTGTGTCGAGGGAGGATCATGGCAGTAAAAAAAAAACAGTCCCCAGCTGTAGCAGTATATGAAACCTTTATCGTCTTTGCTTAAATACTGTATGTAACATGAAATGTCATTTCAGGGATGTGATGGCACTGAGCTGCTCGACTGGCTATTTGATCAAAATGACAGCACTGAGAAGCTCGAATGGCTGCTTGATCAAAACGATGGCAACCTCCGCCATGATGAGACAGGACACCATGGTAACCATCAAACCTGGCCATTCCAGGACCCAAATGTGCGTGAGACTGTGAAATCTGTTTGCTTTGTTTCTACTCTATAGTTCCTCCTTGACACACTCTGTAGGTCTTTGTTTAACAAAAACCATCTGTCATCTTGCTGTTGTCTCATACAGACTAATGATAGCGTTTTCACCCAGCAGATGCTGCAGCAGGCCGAACAGGCAGACAGCGACTTCCTCAATGCCCTCTTGACTGGAAGTGATTCTGTGTCAGGCTCACCTGTCTGGTCTCCTTCTCCCAGTGACAGTGGGATCAGTGAGGACCCTCCATCAGACCAGATGGACAGCCCGCAACGCCCAGAGAGCCCCCCTGGGGATGCTCAGTATTTTGCTGCAAGGCCACAAACTAAGGCAGCCCTGGAAGCCAACATCTCCACTGACCTCAGTGAGTTTTCATGTCCACAAGAAAAACACTCATTATGGCACACTAATAACATCTAGTGTAGGGGTGTAACTAATGATTATCTACATAAAATCTACAAGTTGTTTTTTATTTTACCAATTTATTGTTTAGACCGTTTAGACAGTTTTCTGTTAACTGACCCGCCGTCATAGCATGATTTCATTCTTATTACACTATAGTAAATAATGTTTACAGTAGTGGAATGATACGAGGGGGGAAAAAAAGGTGAATTTGACATTTCAGTCACACTATTCTGCACATGAGTCTCTGGATCTCCTGCATCATCAAAGATATAGTAGGATAACATTTATTATTTGTGACTGTGCACAAGAGTATTCAGAATATCAATTGACACTGCTGATGGAAAATCAAAGTGCACACGCTGAGCACCAAGCACAGCAATTTGTTTTCACGTAATGTGCAGGCTCCAAATGTGATTTCTCTCTCTGTTTTTTTAAATTGATGTCATCACATAATCCGAGCAATGACACTAGCATGTCTTATTGATATTTGCTTGCATGGGCTTCATGTGCATTATTGTGTCTGGTGTGGGTACAGATGGCTGGGAGCCCACCTTCCCAATGGGCAGGACGAGAATCGCACAAAATCCCTCGGCTGTACAGAGATCCCAGCTGTCCTCTGGCTTCCCGCTCACTGTCAAGGATCTGCTACTTTCTGGCACAATGGAACATGTAAGTGGAGTTTGACATTCTGCGGGGATGGTAGAGTCGTGGTAGGGGGGAAGAGCGATTGTGTGTCTTTGTTTGTGGATCTTTTGGTCATAGGAAGGTTTGCTGAACGTACAGTGCACCTTCCCAGCAGCACTCAGGTATGTATGCTGACACAGAGGGAAGGAATAGAAAAGAAACATTGAAGTTAGTATATCAAGTTAATATTTTTCTTACATTTCCCCATAATTTCTTACAGTGTGGAGAGTTTGCAGTTGTGTAAGATAACTAAATTGCATTTTGGGGAGAGAAAGTTTTATGTCGAGCCATCCATCCATTAGCTACCCTTTTATCTTTTGAAGGTTCACAGGGGGCTGGAACCGATCCCAGCTGACATTGCGCGAGAGGCAGGGTACACCGTGGACAGGTCGCCAGTTAATCACATAGGCTGACACGTAGAGACAAAAAAACATTCATGCTCTCATTCACAGCTATGGGCAATTCAGAGATGCCAGTTAACCTAACCTGCATGACTCTGGACTGTGAAAACTGGAGCACCACAAAATTCAAACCCAGAAGGCGACAGTGATAAGCACTACATGATATTAAATGACTTTTGTCATAATCATTTCATTCCCAGTGAAATTAGTCCTAAAATTGGAGGTCATCTGAAACTTGAGGGTGCTGTGGATTTCAACTCACTTCAGGTATTGATTTCATCTTCCTCGCCCAACTCGACAAGATTGGCAGAATGCAACTTAGGTTCTTGCACCATAATTGCTTTAAGGTAACCATGAAATGAAAGTGAAAGCTGGCTCCACTCATTTCGTCTGAGGCTCTCGGGAATGAACGGGGAGGAAGAGAAGGAAGGCGTGGGGGGGGGGGGGGGAGAGAACAGCAGTGCCTTTATATTTTAAATATTTGTATTCATATCCCACCAGCAGCCCCCACACCCCTCCCAACAGTCCATACAAGAGTTGATTCTCAATGAAGATGAGAAGAAGCTTTTAGCAAAGGAGGGGGTGACGCTACCCAGCCAGCTACCTCTTACAAAGGTAAATTGCCATCAATACCAAAACAATGAAAACAACCACCAACTCACACATTTCATCCCATGGAAGCTCAAAATGAAAATGTCCCTCCCTCTTGTCAATCAGTACGAAGAAAGGATTCTGAAGAAAATACGCAGAAAGATTCGCAATAAGCAGTCTGCCCAGGAGAGCAGGAAGAAGAAGAAGGAGTATATTGATGGGCTGGAGAGCAGGTGAGAATTGGTAGAGATGATTTTGCATGATGAATGTAAAGTGGATGCTCCTTTAAATCACTTCCTAATGAGGAATGCCCTTTTTTAAATTCTTCCTGAATAGTTTGCGTTCGTTTGGCCCGGAAAAATATGTTTTGCTTAAAAGAGCTTTAATGAAAAAGCTTGATTCATAGGTTGTGGTTTTTTTTGCTGTATCAAAACAAGTGAGATACTTGTATTTTCTTAGTGTGCACTATTATCTCCTCTAGGATGGCTGCCTGCAACGCACACAACCAGGAGCTGCAGAGGAAAGTCTCCCAGCTGGAGAAATGCAACATGTGAGATATTTCCTCTCTTTCCATTTCCAAACATTCCTTCCTCTGTCATCTCCAGGCAGTGTTTGTAATGACATTTCTTCACCTCAGAACCTGCCTTTAACATCCAGCCTCCCCCTCTTGTTGCCTCAAACCCTCATTAATCTGATCATTTTTGTCTGTCATTGCTGTTCATATTTTTGTCTTTTCTCTTCTTGACCGCAGGTCACTAATGGAACAGTTGCGTAGGCTGCAGGCTCTGGTCATGAATACATCTAACAAGCCAGCCCAGACTGGGACATGTGTACTGGTATGGACGTCCTCTGTGTGTGCATGTGTGCCATGCAGATAAACAAACTGCCCAGGCATTCCATATGACTCATCGCTAAAAGCATTCACCTTCATGGCGAGCCAACTAGCATCGGTTGCTATAGCTAGATTAGCTATCGAGAAAGGCCAAACTAGACAGCACAAAAAGACACAGTCCCCATAAAGAGAAACACACTGTTTAACCAGCAGCCTTTGATCACTCCAATGGAATTAAGTGCAGGACCTGAGGCAACATGAGTGCCTCATTTATAAACATCTATAAATATGACTGAGTCTCAGTTCTCACAGAGTATTTTGCTTCACAAGAGGCAAAAAAAAAAGAAGATTCTTCTGTACACTGAAAGCGTCTTCACAGAGAGAATATCCAAACCACAAGCCATTCAAAAGCTCAACAATGTAGAGCAGCCAGATTTTAAAGTAACAACTTTCTTTGACTTGAGCTTGAAGTGTAAATTATGTATTTTCCGCTGATTCCGGCTATTCCTTTGTGTGACTCTCTTTTTTCTCTGTCCCTTAGGTGCTCCTGCTGTCCTTCTCCCTAATCCTGTTCCCTAGCCTCAAACCCTTGTCTGACACCAAGGTCAGTCAAGGAGACTTCAGTCCAGTCAGAAGTGAGTAACCTTCACCATAAAACAGCTTTGTGTGCACGCCTACCAACTAATCCAGCACCTCTCTGTCACAGCTGCGGGGCTTGTTAGAACTGCACCCTCACCTACTGCTTGAAAGGTTCTCGCCTGCAGAGCCTCACAGTCTGCTCCGCCTGTCTGAGGATTTGCTGTTGACTTAAAAGTTTAACGATTACAGCCAGTGCACAGAGAACCAGTGCCGTGTGTTATCATTACAGTTATTACGCTAATGCTCTGCCAACAGCTTCTGATGAATTGCAACTTTATTATTCGATTTATTATCACCCCCAAAATGTCAATTTTTGATTAGGAGGCAAGATCAGGATTGGTGTAATTTGTTAACATAAGCTGCTGAAAAAGCAATCGATGCTGCACTTTCCCTGAGTGCTGAACGGTGTGTTACAAGTTTTCTAGTCTTTAATGTCTTCAGGCTTGAATGTGATGTATTTACGACACACAAAGGCGTGCATCTCTGCAAGCAAACTGACACAGACTTGTTTATGACGAGTGCCAGCAGAGAAAACACAGTAACACTTTACTTTATGTGCCCCTATTTACCAATTATAAGCAATCTACAAGCATTTAATAAATGGCATATTTTTAAGCAGATTTACGGGTATTTTAAGTATTTGTCAGAAATTTAACTAACCTGTTTTATATTATCTCAGCATTCATGTATTGTTTATAGAATAGCCTCCACTTATGGCTGCCACAGGAGGAGCTATTAATAAACACTTAAAAAGATATCTGCTTACAACTACATTATAGGATGTTATAAACCATCAATTAAATCTTTATATATCGCTTAGAAATGTTCAGTAGAGGGACTTAAAGTGTTGCCAATAATAAGCACAGCTGCATGTCCACAGAGTCTTCAACTTGTTTATCTTGTCTCTGCATCTTATTCTCACCCAGTCCAGTCACGGTCCCTGCAGAATCTTCAGGCTTCCCGTGTGCTGCATGTCTCTGACCCCCCTTTTTCCGCTGAGGATGAAGCAGAGCCTCTGCACCGGCATTTCCCGGGAGACCAAGAATTGGATGATATTACAGCACGGATGGGAAAGCTGGGAGTGAACCACGACAGGTCCAGTTTGGAGCCCGCGTCTGTAAACAGCAGCCAAGAAGAAAGGATGGGTCATTTCCATATAGACCCAATTACTGGTCACATAGCTACTCTGACCTTGGATCCCCGCCGATCTGCCAGGCTGCGACCACATGCTGATGACATGTAAAGAAGAAGAAGAAGAAGAAGAAATTATCCCCACATGAATTCTTTGAACCATCCTCCTAATGGTAGAGCAGGGAAATATCTGGGGCTGCTGTTTACACACAGAGGGAAATTAGGTTTTAATCATTCCTTTTTTGCCTTTATATATATATATATATATATATATATATAAAGTTGCTTGTATCTGTATGCCTTTTCCTTTTTTTGTGATAGTGTTTTGTATATCAGATGGATTTGAATCTTCCTCTGAATTTGCCTGTCATGATAAACTGTGTACCCTTCGCCTCCTGGCTTTGATAAAAGTGTAAATTAGTGTGTTAAAGACCATCTAAAACTGGGTAAATAGAGCTGTGATTATGTGTACAGTTTTGATCCAAACAGAAAATTGGTAAAAATGTAAAATGATTTTTAAAGCAGCTCCTTATTGAAGAATTGATTGGATTTGTTAAGATAAGATACAATTTTTTTTTTAAAATGTCAAAATGAGATCTGTAGACTCAAAACACTTTTTCTGTCTGAAGTTTTAGAGCTTGACAGTGCCTTAACTACGGTATATCACACCTCTTGACAGGGAGGGAGAGAGGGAGACAGAAAACTGGGACAAAGGTGGAACAGATGACCTCTTATCTCATGACTCAGACTTCTTGCCCAATAATCGACATGTTGATATATTTACCCGTTGAAGACAGGCCGCTTGTGTCCGCAGCACTCACTGTGTCTGGCTAGTCAGTGCACACGACACAGTGATGTGATAAAAGTGCTCTTATCCTCGCTGCCATTTGGGCCAGAATTTCATGGTTTAATTTAAGGTCTGACTTGTTGACATTTTCCGTCGTCAGCTGGACTTAATTTCAAGGCAGAAGATTCTGTGATGAAGTGATCCACTGTAGAAACTGACTGAATAGAATGATTTTTTTTTAAACAAAAAATAAATCAAATTAAACCTAAAAATTGATGACTTTATAAAATAATTTGCAATAATAATAACAACATTGTTATCATATTTTTGTGACATTCACTTATATGAAAACATAGCAGCAACAGCACTGGAAAGGTTTCAGATCTGTTTAGATTTGTGCTTCATAATGTATCACATTTGATCTATTTGAACAAAATTTTGCAACAATTTATTAGCTTTTCTTTAAGTCTTCATCATTGTAGCTGTCACACCAAGCCCAGAGTTGGTTGTCAGGGATCATTAGGCCATCGGAAGCTAACAGTCAGCAGTCAGCTGACACTTAGCTAGTTGTTACAGTGTGTATAAGTGAAACTTGACATGATGCAAGACATGAGGTGACGTCAAGAAAAGCCCCAGTCAGTCTTTATTGGTGCTAGTAAAGGCTTCAGTACGCTTCAACCGAAGTGCTTGTTAGATGGCAGTGCTGCTTTGAGCTAAATGCTAATGTCAGCATATGTATAGCACACATACTCACAATATATATATTTTTTTTCAAAGTCAAAGTCAACTTTATTGTCAATTCTGCCATATGTACAGGACAGAGACGGGATTGAAAGGTTTCTCTCAGACCCTCGGTGTGAACATACAAGTACACAAGCAACACAATGGATGAGAAAAAAGAAAAAGAAATACTAGTGTAGAAACAAAATACTTAAGAGTACCAAACAAAATACTTAAGAGTACCAAACAAAATACTTAAGAGTACCAAACAAAATACTTAAGAGTACCAAACAAAATAC
>JBBPCS010000375.1:5321805-5339351 GCA_037974645.1 Hollardia meadi
TTAAGTGTGACAAACATGCAAAAAAAATAAGAAATCAGGAAGGGGGCAAACACTTTTTCACACCACTGTATATATATATATATAAAAATATAAAATATAAAATTATATATATATATATAATTTTTTTTAAATTTTTTTTTTTCTACATAGTGGTGTCTTATAAGCCCGTCTGTGCTGGCCATATTCTCTTTCATGCATGACACAATAATAATAAAAAACAAAAAACAAAATCAATCAAATCAGTAAGTTGAACTCGCGTTTGTGTGCATCAGCAGCGAGCGGTGCCTCGTCTGCCATTAAAAAAAGAAGAATCAGTGTACCACATGGGCACGTTGGTACGTGAGGACGCACAAGCTTGACGCACGTCTTATAAAGCCCTGTTTTCTGACGTCAGCGTCCTCTTCCCTGCCTATGCCCTCGTAAGGTGGGCAGTGTAAAAATTTTCTGTGTCGTTTCGCCGTTAAGCGAATCCAAAGCCATCCGTCAAAATGGTGAGTTTATCATATTTCTCAGATTCCTTTATGAGTTATCGGGCACACAAGGTGCCCCTGGCGTTGATATTAATATTTCCGCATTCTCATTTTTGCGGTGCCATGCTACAGTCGTGGCAGTTCTATGGGTTGTGCTTTGATCAAAATGGCAGCCATTCTGTCTTCTATAATGGTACTGTCAGCCCTACTGAGGCTGTAGAAATCCAGTTCTGTTACCAAGTTGTTTGCTTCTCTATCCAAGTTCAATCATCTATAACTGTTTCGACTGCTAACGTAACGGTCCGACTATTTTTTAAAGGTTAAAATGGCTAATATGAAATGACGCAACGGTGTTGCGTTGTTAGCTAACAGTAACTTTACTATGGCGGCTATTTGCTCCAACGTTAACGGTTGTCATATGAACATCTTTAGCTAATATCGATATAAATGTAGTTCTATTAGGACAAATGTATTTTTAAATGATGTCCGTGGTGGGATTAGCAACATGTTGAAGTTGTTACGGGTTGATGCAATAATGTACCGGCACTTCGCAATCGTGGCCTGACCGGCTAATTTAGCTATCAAGCCAATGTTAGCATTGAGCGTGTTGTCAAAATCTGAACACGTGGCCTATTTGTGCCGACATATTGTGCCGACATATTATGCCGGTTGTTGTTTAAGCAGCTTTTCGTTTTTTTTCGTTTTTTTTTTCCTTTAAAAATAAATAAATAATACTAACTATTGATTACACTGTCAACTCGGTCAACATCGTTTTATTCAATGGATATGTCGATGAACGCCAGAAGGGATTGTTAAAAAATTGGCTAAATGTAGATGATAACGTCACAGCTGTGATGATGCTGGTTGCGGACACCCAACGCCCTGTAACTATCGTCATGGCCCTATTTCCAGGGTCACGACACTTAACTCGTGTCCAAAAGATCAAAATATGGTTGGTTCTACATACGGTAGATTTGGATTTTCTTTTCCTTTGATAATTTGTGTTAACTTTACCTCTACAGGGGTAGTGAGCCCCGATCTCCTGCGTGTACCCACCGACCCACTCAAACTACCTACCTCATCCGTTGCTTACTGGCACTTAACTGATGTGATTGCATAATATACTTACTCATTGAATCTGAAACCCCAATCTTCTCATAAACCTAACTGTGTAGTTTTGGTGGCTCAACCTCAACCTCAGCTAAACCAAACCTCAACCGTTAAGTGTTAACTACATTAATGCATAATGTCACCTACCTAAACTCTATTCTTGTTGTCGGGTACTATGTTGGAAACAAACATTACCTCATCACCTTGGTGGGAGTGCCAAGTATATTAAATTAATTGCAGTTGTATACAGACTGAAACATAAGTGTACATAATTATAAACATTGGACGTTGACAAAGTGTAGATGCACAGACAGTTTTTTTCTGAAAGGCCTTTTGTGCTGCATGTGCATTTTTGTTTTTTGTGAATGTTTTAATGTGATTTTTGTCACCCCAGGTGAACTTTACCGTCGACCAGATCCGTGCCATCATGGACAAGAAGGCCAACATCCGTAACATGTCTGTGATTGCGCACGTAGATCACGGAAAGTCAACTCTGACCGACTCGCTTGTGTCGAAGGCTGGCATCATTGCCTCAGCTCGTGCTGGAGAGACCCGTTTCACAGACACACGGAAAGATGAACAGGAACGTTGCATCACCATCAAGTCTACGTAAGTATCTTGTTAGATATCCAACTGCACTCTTAAACTGCCTTACTACTGTTATTGCACTGCTGACATTGCAAGAAGATGATTAACATTGAAAGTGCTGTGAGCATGTATTAAGCACAACCTGCTCAGTCATTTGTCCAAAAATGTCAATATAAGCCTGTATTAGATTTTGTCAATGCAATATTGTGAGGTAATGCATAGCAGACTTTAGAATATCACTGCGTTTAAACGGCAGTACTGTACTGGACCAAAAAGTTAAAACCAAGTTGTGGCACAGATGCTCTAAGGAAATCATGAAGGACTTCATCAAGTGTTGCCTATACATCCACCAAAGTAGACATGGACATCCTTGTCTTGGGTTACTCCACTATTCGTTAGATTGTTATGACAGACTGAACATTTAAAGTGTGTTGCAACCCTGAAATGAAGTTTCCACTTTTGCACTTGAACATCTAATGGTAAGATAGGATAAGATGATCCCTTTATTAGTCCCAAGATGGGGAAATTTGCATTGTTACAGCAGCAACAGGGCAAAATGGAAATAAGCATCAATAAAAATGCAAATAATAAAGTAAAAAAGCAAGATAAACAAGAGGAAGATAAAACCTTAGAAAAATCTAAATAAAAAACAAACTCAACTGTTGAGTTTTTACCATTGCACACAAGAATATTAAAAATGCAGAGTTGAATGATATTACACCCAAGTCAAATATTCATATTGCACAGTATGAAATGATATTACACCTAAGTGAAATCGATATTGCACAGTTGGTATACATTAATATTGCAGACAGTGAGTCAGTCCTGGTGTGTGGTCTACTGGGAGCAGTGCTGGTTGTACAGTCTGACAGCAGCAGGAAGGTAGGACCTGCGATATCGCTCCTTCACACACTTTGGGTGAAGCAGTCTGTCACTGAAGGAGCTGCTCAGTGCTGTCGGTGTCCTGCATTGGGTGGGACTTGTTCTCCAACAGAGATGATCCTCCTTTCTCCCACCACCTGCACTGGGTCAAGGGGGCATCCCAGGACAGTAATGCTATATATTACACTGAACATGTGTTTGCGACGTTTTGAACAAAAGGAGCAGGGTCAAATATTTTTGGATTTCTTTCAAGCACAAATTTAGTGATATTTAAATTGTTACATTTGACATCTGACTGTCTAATAAGTTGTCCTTACTTGCAGCGCCATCTCCCTGTTTTACGAGCTGGGTGAAAATGACTTGGCTTTCATTAAGCAGACCAGGGATGGTTCTGGCTTCTTGATCAACCTGATTGACTCACCAGGACACGTTGACTTCTCCTCTGAAGTGACTGCTGCTCTCCGTGTCACCGATGGAGCCCTGGTTGTAGTGGACTGTGTGTCTGGTAAGGACATGACTGAACAATCCTCAGCAACACCAGTGCCAGTAGCAACATTTTATCAGATGCATATAAAATTTGAAGATTGTTTAATAAAATTCACACTGATTTAAAATTAGATTATATTTAAATGTTTGTTTTGTGTAAGAAACAAATCCTAAGACTAATCCAAACTCTGCTTTTCTCACATGGCAGTTTGCTAATAATTGAAATTAAATAATTTTGACATTTGCTCGTTGCTGCTGTAACACTGTAAATTTCCCCGCTGTGGGACTAATAAAGGATGATCTTGTCTAATAGTCTTCAAAAAAAATCTCCAGTGCCTAAATTCAAATGTACACGTTACAGGAAAACCTGACATGCTAATTTACCAAGTACAAAATTGGAAGTCTTCTTCATATTATGTTTACCGTTGTACTAGTGTGAAATTAGACTCACAACTCGATCTGCTTTACCATGGATTACATTGTCTCAATGTGTATTATTGCCAGGTGTTTGTGTACAAACTGAGACAGTGCTCCGTCAGGCAATTGGTGAACGTATCAAGCCAGTCCTAATGATGAACAAGATGGACCGTGCCTTGTTGGAGTTGCAGCTTGAACCTGAAGACCTTTTCCAGACTTTCCAGCGTATTGTCGAGACCGTCAATGTCATCATCTCCACCTATGGAGAAGATGAAAATGGGCCTATGGGTAACCTCATGGTGAGTGGCTGTCTGAATCTTGTGTAAGTGCAACATACTGGCCTCATTGTGTCTGGATTTCTGAGCACACCCAGGACACGCCATACAAAAATAGTCGTGGTATGGTAACTTGGATGTACTCTTGAAGGGGAGTGTGGAAAAGAAAATGCAGCTCTACTTGATCGTTCAAGGATTTGTGGCTCAAACATTTGTCCAGTACATTTTAAAGAGGATAGATCGTTATCAGTTCACTCCTGTTTCCCATTTTATGGATTGCACATCTCTGCAGTAACATGGACCGTTTTCTCTTGTAAAAAGAAATCTGATTTCTGGAACTTGTAAATTTTAAAACTAAAAGTTTGCGTTGCAAATGTATTAAAAATTGATCCAAGGACTATTGGTCTATTTTTACACTTGTGATACAGCTGTGCTCCGAGACAGTAAATTATTTGTCTGAATTTAACTAATTCAACCCCTGAACTGAGACGCAACATTTTGTCTCTTATGTCTAAAGTAAAATCATTATCAATTGACAGAATAACTAAATTAAAATCATTTATAATCTCAAAGTGTACTATTGTCCTTGTGTGTGGTGTATCAATTCTACTAGGTTGATCCCATCATTGGTACTGTTGGCTTTGGCTCTGGACTCCACGGCTGGGCTTTCACCCTGAAGCAGTTTGCTGAGATGTATACAGCCAAGTTTGCCGCTAAGGGCAACACCCAGATGACACCAGATGAGCACTGCAAGAAGGTAGAAGACATGATGAAAAAGCTGTGGGGTGAGAGGTGAGTCTCTAAAACAGAACTTGGTTATCAAATGAAAGTGCATTACACAAACGGGGATGGGAGAACACAAAGTATATTATTGTAGGTTTTGTTTTGTTTTTTAGAAAAATTTACACCTCATGTATTACTCTAGGTACTTTGATGCAAGCAATGGAAAGTTTCTCAAGAGTCCTACTGGAGCTGATGGCACCAAGTACCCCCGCACCTTTGTTGCTCTTATCCTGGATCCCATCTTCAAGGTAACAAGACGATGACTACTCATTTTATTTTAATGACATTTGGGCTGGTGCGACTCATTAATGCCATTGATTACAGAAGTGTGTCAATGAAGCATGGCTGCGCACAGTCAAAACATGGATTACTCTGGAGAGCAAGCTTCAGCTAAAAAAAAACCTTCACCCATGATAATCTAAAGTGAGGGAGTACTTTAGACGGTGATCAAATAATGTGTTGCTCTGCCAGTTGTAAAAGGCATATCATAGTACACCTGCTACACACAAACACTTGAAGCAGAAGAACCTGGTGTGCTTTGTCAAGATGGGAGTGGCAGCAAGACGGCTCAGTCTTTTGGTTTGGTTTTTGTCCCCACCAAGCATGATCTATTTGGATTATCAACCTGTAGAACATGTTTCTGTTTCAAGTCACTTCAATATCTAAGTTTCTTCATTGCCAAGTTGAAAGTAATTTCTGCACCACTGCCGTTATGTTAAAGCAACATTATCACCGAGTCGCCTGGCGTTATTCAACTGTTTTATATTTTATTTACTTTAACAGCAGTGTATGAGTGAGAAAATTACTTGGGTTAGTGTTATTGATGTCTGTAAAGTGTTCATTTTCCTTGCCTCTCACTAATGCAAAAATACAATTACCAGTGATTCATCTTACCTGCACATGACTCCAGCGATGAAGTAAATCCATGTCATAACAGTTTTAAGTCAAGTATTTAAGTTTTTTAAAAGATCACTGGATACAATATAGAAATATCAAGACAAGCTTTTACTACTTTAAATTTTGAAATTTTTATTAATATAGCAATTTACCTTAGAATATTTGATAAATTAGTTGTTGGATCAATCGGTGACTCAAAAGAATATTTAGATTAGGTTAGCCCTATTAGGTACATGTATAAAACAAGACGGCATTGTTCAAAGAAGTAAATTTTGTAACTGAGTAATTCCATGTCAGAGCAAATGTTTATTTCCCTTAAATTTTACTGTGTGCCTGTAAGTGATGACCTAAACATTCTTCACTTTGACCTGATTCACCAGTGATGATAACCCCAAGTCTGAGCAGGACACAGAAACAGTGGTTTACTTGAACATCCTTGGCTTGATCATGTTAAGTTTAACTCTACTAATTAAAATTGACCTCTTTTAGGTGTTCGATGCCATCATGAACTTCAAGAAGGAGGAAACGGCTAAATTGATCCAGAAGCTGGATATCAAGTTGGATTCTGAGGACAAAGACAAGGAGGGTAAGCCTCTCCTGAAGGCTGTGATGCGTCGCTGGCTCCCTGCTGGAGAAGCTCTTTTGCAAATGATCACCATCCACCTGCCTTCCCCTGTCACTGCCCAGAGGTACCGCTGTGAACTGCTCTATGAAGGACCTGGAGACGATGAGGCTGCCATGGGTATTAAGCTTACTTTAGTTTTGCACAGGAATAAAAGTTTTAATCATACATATGCATAAATTCAGTAGATGCTCAAGGTAAAACCTGGGCACGGCAGTTGGCTTGTATTTGGAGTGATTATATATGATGATTTATTTATTTAAATCAGGTATCAAGAACTGTGACCCCAAGGCTCCCTTGATGATTTACATCTCAAAGATGGTCCCCACTAGTGACAAGGGTCGCTTCTATGCATTTGGACGTGTGTTCTCTGGGTCTGTCTCCACTGGTATGAAAGTACGCATTATGGGACCCAACTATGCCCCTGGAAAGAAGGAAGACCTCTACTTGAAGCCGATTCAGAGGTTGGTTTCAACATCTGGCCTTATTAGTTGATGTGTATTGGTTAGTGTTAGTTATGTGAAGTCAATTTATCAGATATTGGTTACATCTAACTTTTCACATTGCTATTTGCCAGGACCATTTTGATGATGGGCCGTTATGTTGAGCCCATCGAAGATGTGCCTTGTGGTAACATCGTGGGTCTGGTTGGAGTAGACCAGTTCCTTGTCAAGACTGGAACAATCACTACCTTTGAGCATGCACACAACATGAGAGTGATGAAGTTCAGCGTCAGCCCTGTGGTGAGAGTTGCTGTGGAGGCCAAAAACCCTGCCGACCTGCCCAAGCTGGTTGAGGGTTTGAAGCGTCTGTCAAAGTCTGATCCTATGGTGCAGTGTATCATTGAGGAGTCTGGAGAACATATCGTCGCTGGTGCTGGAGAACTGCATCTGGAGATTTGTCTGAAGGATCTAGAGGAGGATCATGCTTGTATTCCACTCAAGGTGATTAAAAGCAAAAATTGAGTAAACTTGAAAACCATTTGCATTAAATCAAATGGTTAGTGGTGAAAAGATGTCCTTTCTGATATCCCTTGAGATGTCTATTTCTGCATTAAAACTTATTATTTTCTTTTTAGAAATCTGATCCAGTGGTGTCCTACAGGGAGACCGTCACTGCAGAATCAGGTCAAATGTGTCTGTCAAAGTCACCCAACAAGCACAACCGTCTGTTCATGAAGGCCCGACCCCTTGAAGATGGCCTGGCAGAAGACATTGAGAAGGGTGAGGTTAGCGCTCGCCAGGAGCTCAAGGCCCGTGCCCGTTACCTGGCTGACAAGTATGAGTGGGATGTCACGGAGGCCAGAAAGATTTGGTGCTTTGGACCTGATGGAACTGGCCCCAACCTGTTGGTGGATGTTACCAAGGGAGTGCAATACCTGAATGAGATCAAGGATAGTGTTGTGGCTGGCTTTCAGTGGGCAGTCAAGGAGGTAAGGGGGCCAAAGTATACACAAATTCAGTCTTGAGTTCTGGCAGAGTATTATGAGGTTATTCAGTCATTGCATGTACTTTTACCCAGTGATCCGTGGATAAACTTATCCACAATTGGTGTCTCAATGTTGTCTTTAGGGTGTCCTCTGTGAAGAGAACATGCGTGCCATTCGCTTCGAAATCCATGATGTGACCCTGCACACAGATGCCATTCACCGTGGTGGTGGTCAGATTATTCCCACAGCTCGCAGAGCTCTGTACGCATGCGAGCTCACGGCCGAGCCCAGATTGATGGAGCCTGTCTACCTGGTGGAGGTCCAGGTAAGTGTCACTGGAGATGTAGTCTGTATCTTGTTTCTTCTAGTTACCGTCCCAGGAATAATCCTGTTTTACTTTAAAATCTTACATTTGTTGCACCATTTTGGGGTTTGGCAGGGCACAGTGGTTAAGTTATAAACGTTCTTACTTGTCACACATTGACAAGTATTTACCAGAATTGTTTATATCCCACTATTGACTTGCCTGTCATTTTACAAATTTGAATGTCTGTGACTCAATAGTGACTGTCTACTTTGCAGTGTCCTGAAAGTGCAGTGGGTGGAATCTTCGGTGTGTTGAACAGGAGGCGTGGTCATGTGTTTGAGGAACTCAGTGTCATGGGAACACCCATGCGCCTTACCAAGGCCTACCTGCCTGTCAATGAGTCATTTGGTAAGTCTTTTGAGCACATCTAGTAGAGCAGCCAGTGTTAATTTTGTCACCTGATTTTCATTTAGTTTGTCTTCATTTTGGCAACATTTTTGTCCGAAATGGAGTCATTAGATTGTTTCACAGGGTGATTGGGTACAAGAAATGGCTGTTTGAATTGTCATTCCAGACTGAAATTGTTTACACATTGCCCACTTCACTCTTGCCCATTGTTCTCCTGTCCTGTACAATGTTTACTCAGCTTTAGCAGTCAGTCCTGCACTCTTCAAACTTGATGTATATGCTCTGAGCAAAAATCATGGTACAACAGGCCCTGCTTTTGTTTTTTAGTTTGATTGTAGAAGTTCTTAAGTTTGTAATGCGTATGAGAACAAATAACAAATATTAAAGACAATGTTACTGGAACCCAAGATGCTCTTATTTAGTGAAATGAGTACCTAGCTACCTAAACTGAAATGGGCAAGACAATTCTGGCAGCAGAAGATTTTTTTTATTTTATTTTTTTACCACCAGGAACTGTGATTCTGCAAATGAAGACGGTTTGATGTAAAAGTCTTCATTGTCCCTCAGTGTCTAGCATTTTACTTCTTACCACCAGTCATTGTGGAGGAAGATGAGGTGCTGAGTGCAGTTTTACTAAAGACCAAAAGCCTGCTAATGTTTTTAAAATTGGTGTCTGTAGAGGAATAAATGGGTTGTACAAGTAAACATGCCTCCTGCCAGCGATGGCCACTGCAGGAGGTACATATATTTTTGGGTTATGTCAGTCAATCCCATTCTTGTGAACGCCATATCTCAGGAACACCTTGGGGAATTTCTTAAAATCTGGCTCAGATATTCTCTGGACTCGGGGATGAACGGAGTAGACTCTGTGAGGTCACAGTGACCCTTGACCGCTAAACGCATTTTTGGTTATGATTGAAGAATTTATATGCCAATTATGACAGTTTTACCCAAATGTCTAAAGGAATAAAATCAAGTGATCACCTTTTTTTTTTTTATATCAAATGTCAAAGGACCACTTTGCTATGATGTAACATTCTACACAAACATTTTTCTGGGCCATAATTCAACACCATAACTCGGGAACAGAAGTGGAGATTGTGACCATATTTCGCATTTAGTTGGATACTGAATGTATCCAAGGCTGGGACACCATATTTGAAGCATTGTAGTCGACCATAAGCTCATTGGTTTTGCTGCTTTTGAGTTTCGGGGATTGTCGTTGCTAATAGCTACACGCAGCCTCCATCAATCATCTTCTCAGCTGGAATTGCTGACTTTGAGGGAAAATAAAAGCTAAAAAAAAACCCAAAAAATCTTTATAGGTTAGTTTGATCAGCTCCAGATTTATTTATTGATTACTTTGACTTGGATGTTCAGTTCATCAGTTATCCAGTTTCTAATAAAGTTAAATATCGTTCCTTTCCCAAAGTGTAGAATTTTTTTTTTTTTTTGCACAACGATGGGGTGGAAGGAAATATTGTCCGATTAATTGGCTATCTGTATTTTACTGCTCCAAATTATTATAACAGCCTTTGAAAATCCACTATTGGTCAACCTATAGACCCTAGCTATTGACCAGAGGAAAAACAAATGTCTTCCATATTTGTGACTTCTTTACGATCACACCTTGTAACCATTTGCCTATAATGTAATGGGGGTTTTGAAACACACTTTGTTCTTTCCATTCCCAGGTTTCACTGCAGACCTTCGTTCCAACACTGGTGGCCAGGCCTTCCCACAGTGTGTGTTTGACCATTGGCAGGTCCTCCCTGGAGACCCAATGACCCCTGGAACCAAGCCTGGTATCGTTGTGATGGAGACACGCAAACGTAAGGGTCTCAAGGAAGGTGTCCCAGCCTTGGACAACTACCTGGACAAATTGTAAAAGCCTGGGACTCGCACGACTCTTGCCCCATTCCTCCCTTCCCAACAAATTTAAGTCTACATACATTGTTGGACCGGATTGTACAGAACACAGTGAGCACTGTTTGCTAAAAGGATTGACAATGAAGAAACAACTACAAAAATTGTAAACGATAAATAAAGGAAAATAAAAACTTGAATGGTTCAGGCTGTTTTTTTGTTTGTTTGTTTTTTTTCTTTCTTATGGAGATGATCGGGTGAAAGCTGTTTCTTTAAATTGGTCTTTGGTGGCTACAATTAAAAGAATGGAGGTTAGGTGCTCAGTTTTTTATATTGCAAATAATGAAAATTTCATTTCAGGCTACTGGGCAGATATTTGCAAGTATCAGACTGCTGTTAACGTCCACTGTAAATTGAGTAGCTTTATTCTGTCAGGCATTCATCTAAAGATGTAACGTTGAGCTGATGGGCATTTTTCAATATTTTCTGATGTTTTGTAGACCAAATTCATTCAAGAAAATGGTGGTGGTTGCAGACCTACATACACCCTCAAAGCCAACACAATTTTAATCAATAAAATCATTACAAATAATACAGAGCTTTAGATTAGGATGTTTAGTCAGAAATGTATCTTGTGGAATAATTCTATTTTTGGCACCACTGAACTGATCTTTGGCAACACTGGCCCTGGTCTGGTGGGCATGAATTTCCACCAAAACTACAAAGGTGGTCTTGAGATACTCTGGGTCTCTTATTTCTAACCCACAGAGTTGTAATTAGTTATAGATGTAATAAGTTATACAAGGGCAACCAAATAAGCTGTGGGTGTCGATGTTTGTATGAATCCTGACAGACTTGTTCTGTGAGGTTTCTACTTTGTTTTGGAATGAACAGGTTGACTAAAGTAGCTCAAACTAGATCATGGACCAACAGTCGGAGACTTACAAATATCTGGTTTGGGGGGCAATAGTTTAATAAATGTGTTGTATCTGGAATGCGCTGGTGAGAATTTAGCTGTCTTGTCTTTATACACCTATTGTACAACGTCCGTCCATGCAAACATAATGTACTTAAACCGACTTTTTTTTGGATAGAGAACAGCCATCATGTTCACTGAGATCAATAAATGTGATTAGTTCATGACATTTTCTGATGGTTTGTTTTCTGATTTTCTCAGATTGGTTTATTTTGAACATATTGCCGGAGGCATAACGTCTGACCTGCTTTGACTGGCTTTATTCAAGCCAAAGTTTTGTTGCAGTTACGCACTATGACCAGTGGAGGGCAGTGAACACTCAAGATTCTAAACTTAATATAGAGACGGTCCAAAATCCCTCTGTTTGCTATATTGTGCTTTCAATGCGCTAGATCTGTCATCCGCCATTTTATTTGAGGTCTGAATTCTCAGTGTAGCAATTTGTGTCTTATTGTACCTTCAAAAATCGCGCAATGGAACGACAAAGGTAGTGTACAATCCCACAATGCAATGCGTCTCGTTCTGTCCGAAAATATAGTATACTGGGGGTAACGGTGATTTCGGACACAACCAGGGATTTAAGTAACTTTAAAAAGTAACTATTGTGCCAGTGGACATAGAAGCAAACAACTACTATGTATAAATGTAAAGGAGCAGTGAGCTCTGTAAAACAAAAAGTAAAGAGTACAAACTACCTAAATACAGTGGATAATAAAGAAAAGAAAACGGGGTCTCAAAACATCTCAGTTTATATACATATTATTGAAATAAAGTACACAGACCAAGCCGCTTTTGTATTTATGGTTTTTAATTGGTTTCAGGGATTACATAGTTTAGCCTACCGTCTCATTAATTTGAGTGTTTCCATTTTATGCTACTTCACTGCGACACAGTTCAGGCACGAGGGCTCCAGCCAACCAATCATGGCTCTTCTTACCGACCAATCAGATGACAGGCAGCGTTCTCTTCCTGTTTGGCCGAGGAAATTATTATCGGGTGAGTTAAAAGACTTTTATCCAAAAAAGTAGAAATAATTCTGTAAATCTTCGATTGCCCAAAGTGAATAAGCATTTTTGTATGTAAGAATACACATTTTCCTGTATTTCACTTTGTTCTTGTGAAGAGTTAGCAGTTACCTTTTAGTGTGTGAGAACTGCATAGTGCGACCAGTTAGCTGCACTGAACTGCTAACAGTACCATTAGCTTTAAGAAGCGGCTTTCTCTACAGGGAAAATAATGTTGAAATATACTATTTCTCGCATTTTTCCACAGCTTCTCCCATGTTATTTCTGCACAGACGTCTTTTTACGACATAACCCCAACGGTTTAAGACATTTTTTTTTTACACTTACTTAGTCAATAACACAGACGACGACCATGGGAGGGATCAAACAAGAGCAGAGTGATGCTTCACAGCAGCCCAAACCTTCACATTCAGCAGATCAACGACAAGATGAGGTGGGTACTGCTGCATCTGCTGCAATGAAATAAAAATAACACCTCTTTGAAACTAACATCAACATTATAACCCTCATCAGGTAGGATTTATCACAGGGTTCTTGTGTTACAGCATATGTAGTAGAGCTGTGTCAATTAGTGGATCAGCATAAGATTAATGGGGAACAGTTTTAATTATTAATCGTTTAAGTAATTTTTAAAACCAAAATGCCCCCAAAAAAATTTGTTTCCAAATTTGAATATTTGCTGGTCTTCTTATTCTTCTATGATGGTAAATTGAATTTCTTAGGGTTTTGGACAGTCAAAACAGGCATTTTTCTCTCTTTACCATTAACTGACGTTTTACTGACCACACCATTATTTGAAAAAAATAATCTGCATAGTAACTAATATTTCAAAAATTATTGCAACCCTAGTGTGTTGTTATGGTAGCTTTCTACTGAGCTAAAGGAATTGCACAGATGAGTGAGCAGCCAATAAGAGTGTTGTTCCCTGTCCATAGCAGCCAAAGAAGAGGGGCTGGCCAAAGGGAAAGAAAAGAAAGAAGGTGCTACCGAATGGTCCCAAAGCACCAGTGACGGGATATGTCCGCTTCCTGAACGAACGTCGGGAGCATATGCGGGCCCGATACCCTGACTTGCCTTTCCCAGAAATCACCAAGAGACTTGGAGCAGAGTGGACACGATTAGCCCAGAATGACAAACAGGTAGTTATTCAAGTTTTGCAGAAATGCATATAACATGTATTGTTTGATATAGTATATGTAGTACCACACATTACTGTAAGCACTGGGTATATAATGGTGCTTTATTACTGGGCCAGTTGGGCTGGTATCCGCAACTGCACACAGAAACCATCGCCAAGAATAGAATTACAGATGTTATTGCTGTGTTTGAGTTTTGCTGCAAGGAGCATCATCATCTGTCTTGCCCTATGGTTGTGAAATTTGCATGCTGGAAAACTTTATGATAAAATGTAGCACATGACCAGTTTCCAAAAACTGAAAAGATTTCAAACAATCAAGCACCTGTCCATTAGTACAGCAGCACGACATTATTTGTCCATTGACAGCGCTACCTGGACGAGGCAGAACGGGAGAAGATGCAGTATGCCCAGGAACTGAAGGAATATCAGCAGACTGAGGCCTATCAGATCACCAGTGCTAAGATACAAGACAAGAGGATCAAGAAAGGTGACAACTGAGCTCTACTTATGTGATATATGTTCTGTTGGTTACTGATCGTACGTGTATTTTTTATTTTTTTGTAGGACAACCACCACATCACCAGGGCAAACAGAAAGAAACTGTATATATGCTACTTCATTACTCTGCGCCATGTGAGCTGTAATATGCACATATATATTTCTCTTTCAGAAGACACTCCATCTGTCATCATCAGTGCTGGTTCAGAGTCATCTTTATCAAAGGTACATGACGCATCCATATCTTGTCACTGTATAATCTGCAATGACATTTTTACATACAGCTAAGATGTCTGATGATGTCCTTTAGGCTTCTGACCTCTCAAGCAGATTTGATATCCCCATCTTCACAGAGGAGTTCCTCGATCAGAACAAAGGTAACAAAAGAACTGAAAACAGGAAATGATCATTCTGAGCCCACTTTAACATGGTTGAGTACCAAAGCTTGGACAGTTGCACAATTACTTTTATTAACTAATTCAGATATTTTAACATCTCCTTACACTGTAAAGAAAGTTTCATGTAGTAGCATTAAACGGATCATTAAAACAGAATCTTATACTCTCAGGAATCCATTTTTTTCCATGTCTTTGTGGTTTCAGCTCGAGAGGCTGAGTTGCGCCGGCTTCGTAAGGCCAACATTGAGTTTGAAGAGCAGAATGCAGTGCTTCAGCGGCACATTAAAGACATGTACAACGCTAAAGAGCGACTGGAGGCTGAACTGGGGATGGACGAGAAGCGAACCCAGGCCCTTCACCAACACTTACTGGCCATTAAACAAACATTGGTCAACAGTCTGTCATCAGTTCCCCTGCCTGGTCAGCAGTCAATTGTCTATATTAAATATAGGAGAAATGCAAGTGGGAAGACGGACAGATATTAGATAATCTATTGTTATCAGATTAGATTTTATTGCTACATTTATTTTGTTTAGTCCTATAGTATAAATGCTTTTGTAATGTTAGCACTGTTAAAAGACCAGTCCACTTAAATATTCATTAATACTCCTAATAACACTAATTCTTTTAAGGATTGGATTACAAATATCAGTGCTCAAATTCCCTGATATTTCACCCGGAGAGGATGTGTGGGTTTCATTCTTTTGTCTTCTCTGAACAGGTTCAGGTGAGACGGCGTCTCTTGGGAACCTGGATTCATACCTGAGTCGTCTCAGTGGAGTGCTGGAGGGAAACCCTCACAAGCATCGTGTCCTGCTCACACAGCTTTGCGAAGTCCTGTCTCATCTGGACAGGTAACTAATATCAGCCTGGTAGGGCTTTAACATCAAAAAGAGAAGATTGGGCGCTGTAACCCAGTGTGCTAAAACTCTCTTCTGATCTATCCACTATCCTTCACATGGCCTGAATACAGGACTGGATATGCACACATGTCATCCTTGAACATCAGAGCATAAAATTAAGCCAGACTTTAAACATATATAATACTAGCATGCCAATATATAAATAACATATATAATAACTGAATTTAATCATTTCATCATCATTAGGATTGGTTGCTAAAACTGGTTGTTGCATAAAAACTATTGCAATTACACCTGAGATTCAGTGCTGTGAAGAATCCACGCTAATCAGGTCTAACCTTGTAAATTACCTTTAATAGTCAAATTGTTTAAAGGCATGTTCAAGTGTTCAAGGTTCTCCACATCTTTGTTTATAATTTATAATTGTTTATCATTTCCAAGTGACTTGCCTTCCCTGACTGCATGCTTTATTCATTGTCAGTGAGAAGTTATGAGAAGGCTTCAGCTGGAGACCCTCACATGATGGCCTCGGTGGGGGATTGGGACAAGTCAGTGCCATTAAACACAGCATGTGGATATCTCAAGGATAGTAAAGACAAGGGTACAAACATTTCAAAATACCTCACACACACAGTCCATGTCTACATGCCTCTTCTCTATGAATATGTGTATTCTGTAGAATATATGTATTCATGCACATGAGTTTTTGTAAATGTACATTTGTGTGGGAGTGAAGAGGTTCTGTTTACAGTTCAGGAATTTCATTAAATGTAATGTAATTTTATCTTTGAAACTGCTTGAATTAAGTAAATTTGGATTGACCGTAACCTTATTGTGTAGTATCAACAATTACTACAGGCCAATGATCTGTCCAATAAGACACACCCAGTTATTATTAGTTTACAATAAATGCCATTTGGCATTTAGCGGGAGGGGGATGTGTACGTAGTGTTATTAAGAGTGCATGGCAAAAAAACTGGAAAGGGTGAAACTGAAAAGTTGGGGTGTACATGTTTGAATTTACATTGATGATGATGGGTTGTTAAATGGACAAGCAGTGTCACATGTTGTCAGAATATCAGATATTTGTGAAGTACATTTGTATTTTCTGAAATGTTCATTAAACCACAGTGAAAATGCTTTCAACAAAAGGTGAATGTGTAAGATTTTCCTGTTTTAAAATTGTTGTTCTGATTATTTAAAAAGTGACATCTAAATTTTAAAATGAAATCACAAAACAACTTGTTTAACCCCTCTGCATGGTTAGATACCACTAGAAATAACTGGCAAAATATGCTTTTTCGGGATTTTGGTGAACTGAAGCCAGGAGGAGAAAATGTCGAGACGCAGTGGATCCAGCAGGGGAAGCTGTTGGCCCACGCTGGTTGTTGGACCAGTGTTTAAGATTCTATCTTTCTGGTTTTAACTGGGAGGATGAAAGTGGGACGACCTGTGGTTTAACACGACTGAGCCTGGCTCAGATTTTGACAGGTTTTGGAATACTCTGTCACATTAAGGCACAAATGATCTATTTTGGTTTCCTGTCTTCTGTCAACATGGGCACCAATACAGTTAATCTGCTGCAGTCAATCTTAACATTTCGAATTCCTGGTGTATGCAGGCCGATAAATGATGACAATAAAGATAATTTGTTTACATAAAGACAGTGTTTCACCAAACTAAGTTGCACTGGAGCATCTCAGTAAGAAGAATACCACGACTTGATTTAAAATACTTTAAAACGTGCTTTTCCTATTTATATTTTGCTGAAGAGAAACAACATAAGAGGCTCCATACATTGTCTTATAACTGACACTCCTGTTGTTGCCTGTGTATGTGAAAATGAATGCCCTTTCAGTGACTCTCTAAGCAATAATTACCCAGAACTGCTTCCTCAGAAGTAGGGCTGGGTAATATTGACAAAATTAATTATCACAATATTCCTCACTGAAGACCTCAGTGTCCACAATGTGATATTATCTGAGGATACCAAAGAAAACCAAAGATCTCATTAGACATTTTTTGAGGAGTCTGCAGAAAATGTGGAGGGAGAGGCTAATAATCATGTGGTTCGGCGTGGGGGGGGGGGGGGGGGGGGGGGGGGGGGG
>JBBPCS010000375.1:5339361-5349983 GCA_037974645.1 Hollardia meadi
CCCCCCCCCCCCCCCCCCACACACACACACACACACACACACACACACACACACACACACACACACACAACATCCCGCCGCCGCTCTGACGTCACTGCCAGGAGCTTTCCACACTAGTGGTGGTGCTGAAGCTGAACAAGATGGCTGTGTGTTGGGGAGCGGAGAGCTGAGAGAAGGGGGCGATTTTAGACAGACGCGCCATTAAAAAGAAGACAAGAGAGGATCGCGACACTGGCGTTCACTCCAGAAGGGTGAAGATTTTTTATTTCTGTCAAGCGTAACGAGCCAGGCCCCGTCTTAAAGTGGCGACGGCAGGCTCCTCCATCTCCAGCCCCAACGACTCACTCCCCGGTTGCATATTGCACAGATCGTCTCAATCACGGAAGCTGAAGAAGCTGGACCCTGTACTAAAGGCGCATATAAGAGATGTCATTGTTGTGTGTTGGAGGTAAGAGAGAAAAAACAACAACTAACAATCCATGTCTTGACGCGACTTGCTGTAGTGTGAGCGGCTTCTATAGCTCCAGGTCTGATCCTGACAGCTTTCTGGGGGGTTTACCTGTGAGGATAACGATCCATTCGTCAATATTTGGAATAGCCATTTTGCATAGGAATGTTTTTGCATAGGGAATCTGCTACGCTATTCAATGACAATTCAATCCAAATACTATTAATAAGGCGAATACTTCACCTCACTTTTGGTGGTTTTGCATTGCATTTTAATGTAGTTTCTGACTGTTAATTAGCCTGAAATATTCCACTCCTGCCTTCCTGGTTTCATTTGACAAAACCTGATTTTGCTACAACCGGATCGATTTGTGGAGTAGGTGTAGCTACGCTTTCTGGCAGCCGCTGTCAAACATAGTAAAACAAGATGTAATCCACTCCCAGTTTGTCCCTGTGTAACAGAAGCGTGAGGTGTTGTATGTGTCATGTCGAAACGCGGATTCTGACTACAGTTCATCTCCAGTGCCGGTATTTCATCTCGGTTTTCATGCGTAATTGCGCGGAGGGGGAAAAAAAGGCGTGTGCGGCAACCTAGCGGGTTTCTTTACAGTAAGATATTTCTTTCAGCCACGTGATTGGTTGCAGCATTCTTAAAACATATCTCTCCTATTGATTGAGCTCTATAATGACGACCACAGCAGGTTCTGTCTTTGAATAATTAAAGATTCCCAGTGGTGTCCAAATTGGTTTTCTAATATATTAGGCCTGGCCTCATCACACTGTATTATGACAATATCTTCCTTCAGTCATCGATGGTGTATTTTTCAACTATAAGCCTATGAAGTTGTCTGTGATGTACAGTGAAACAAGTAGAAAGGACCCAAAAGAGATCTCATCTGTTTCACATTTAAGGGCTTATCTGCAAATCAGTGATAAGCTCTTAAATGTCATCCAGTCACATTTACAGGCAGAGTATATATGGGCATATCTAAGATGTAAAGTCATCTTGGTTTGGATTGATGAAGATGGAGTTTTCCAAGACAGTTTTGTATCAGGAGCTCCAAATAGGAACAAAAGACTGAAGACAGACTGTATTTGTCAACTAAATCTGAGTACTTTGCTGTCGGATATGATTTGAATTGAATTGTATAAGAAGAAACTGGCTGGATGGATTGTGCGAATGTCATGGGAGTGAAATACCATTATCCTGGGGATCTCCTGAAAGCTTTCTCAATAACCTCTGGTCATCTCCAGACCCCACTTTGCCAACCAGGCTTTTAACACATACAAATCATGTCATACGTTGTCGTTGTCCTCATAATCATAAGGTTTTGTAAGGATAAAAAGTGCTCCCCTTTTAGAGTAATTAGTTATTATTTACACTGCCTCTTAGCAAGGGGAAGTTCTCCTCGTGTATTACAACTCTCAGAACTTTAAAATGAAATTCATGTTGTTACAGCATTAATTCAACACATTTCAAAACTGACTGCCACATGAGGAGACAGTAATTTGATACAGAAAAAAACTATCACTCTTAAATGGGTTTGAAGAGATTGGCAGCTCTCTTAAATCCTTAATGAATTGGTATGATTTACAGTTAATATCAACTCCTTAGTAATGCCTCAAAATATAGAATAGCTGTAAGCAACAATTCGTGGTTTCAAGCCCTTTTGTGTTCAGCAGAAACAAGCAGCTCAAAGGGACTCGATACCGAATACAATGATGGTGCCAATTGAGTCCAATGAGAAGTGGCTTCCAGGTTTACTTCCTGGTTATGCAGCAGTGTTTCTCCCGCTGGCCCCGCCCACGAGTTCCCGCTCAATCAATAGACTTTACATTGTGATGACATCAGAGATTTTTAAATCACTTGACTCAAGGAAAGTTTTACAAATCCAAAACCTCCATGAATCAAAATGTCATCATAGGAATAGTCATAATTGGCCTTCTTTTGCAGTTCGAGGCGTTCTGTCAACAGTTTTACAGACGTTTCTTTCATAATGGTGGAAAATGCTTTTAGGGCCGCAGGGGAATTCTTGGCTGCAATACCACAAGTGGCCACTGGGCAAAACATGGAAGCAAGACTGAGCAGCGCCATCTTCTAAATGGGTCTAAATAATACATTCAAAGATTAAAGTCACTTCAGCTTGTTTAATACTGCTTAAAGAAGGAGTGAGGAGCAATCAACCTTTTGTTCCATCATCAGCCTGAAACATTTCAATAATCGTGTTCCACCATTTGTCCCCCATTTATCCAATTTGAATGAAACTCGGTGTGTATGTTCAGGAGATGGCGCATAATGTCGCCAGTGAGTTTAATCAGGATTGCTCAAAGGCATCTTGAGCTGTGAGCCAATATGTAAAAGGCCACGCCCACCTTTATCAATCAATATGGCACTAATATGGCAAATCTTGTCCACTGGTTTGCAAGGTAAACATTTTTGGCCCCCTCTGGGCCAAGTTGATGGTTTAGCAGACCTACTCCCAAACACGGCCTGAAAATATGTGCCAAGTTTTATGGTGATTGGACAAATCTCTAATGAGTTATAGCAATTTTCCTGCTAAGCCCAGCCATTTGCAAAGTTTTTTGGTTGATGCTGACGATGTTTTTCTACTCGTCTTGCTCTTTAGTGTGTGTGGGTGTGAAATGTGTATCTCAGTCCTGAAATGCTGTATACCCAATTTGGTGTTTGATTGATGATTCTTTACTGTTTTTCAGTTTATGCCAATTAGCAAAAAAATCCATCATGGCGGACTTTTATGGTTGAATAGGCTTTCTTTGTAGAGCACATTGAGCTGAAAATGTGTGTGTTGACTTTCTAGTTAATCAGTTTGTGAGGGGCGTGGCCTTTCCTAAATTGCATTTTTGTGGTTTAACTACAGCACCATCATCTGGCTTATCGGGCTCACTTGTTGGGAAGTATTTGGGCATCATTTCTGGTTCTTGGCCAAGTTTCCTGTTTCTACTTCATTCCAGCTTGTAGCATCTTCCGTCGTGGCATGTGACAAAATAATAATAAACTGTCACAAAAAGGGGCTTGAACCCTAATTAGGGACAAATTTGCAAAATGAGACTTTGGGGCCACTTTGGGCTCATTTGGGCTCTGAGAGACTTGATAAATATGGTGCCTGACTGATCGGGGAGCAGTGAAGGAAAGATGGGCTTCTTCAGAGAGGTTGGAGAAGGCCTGTGGTGTTGATGAAGAGGCTGCTATATTGTTGACACAGGTGCTAGAGCTGATGGCGCAGATGCCAGAATTGAAATTCAGACTCGTTGATGGTCCCTTTATGTCCTGAAGCCTTGTTGGCATAACAACCCCCGTGGTATTTTAGGTGTCTGCTGGTATTTTCTCATAAGGTTTTATGCAGTCTGTTATAGGCCTGTAGCCAGAGTAATGTGATATTATATTTTTTTCTGGTTGTGAGAAGAATGAAGAAATACTGTACGTATAATACTTTACCTTTTTGGCGGATAAACACCACAGCAGTAGTGATGTGGCATTGCCTGGTCAGAGATGAGTGTATGCTCTAATTCCATGCCTTTGAAATGATATGCAGGAGCTGAATTGGCGTATTCAGATATGGAAATCATCCTCTTACTGTCACCCCCCCTGTAGTGAGATGTCATTTCACGCATTATAACATTATAACAAAGTAAGCAATGAGAGGCATTGTCATTAGTGTCACCTTCTTTCACCGAGACACCGTTCAAACAACTATTTAAAGGAATAGTTCACCCCAAAATGAAAACTTCTCAGCAAAACAGTGTTGCAGCATTCTCTTAAACAACTGAAGTCAAACCTAACCTAAACCTAAAATCTACACTATAGCTGCTTAGCTGAAAGTGTTAGTGCACACCCCCAAATCAATGATTGGAGGCTTCTTGGGGCTTCCAGAGACTTAGATTACATCGGACATCTTTTTACTTATTTATATATATTTGTTGGGTGTTGTTTTGTTTTTGTTTTACGTCCCCACGTTTTAAGTCCCCATCCACGTCAGTTGTTTAAGAGAATGCTGCAACACTGTCTTGCTGCGAAGCTCCAGAAATGTTTTGTGGATGAAGAAACTTTTTGCCGACTTTCCATCGGCATTGGGGTTGAGCAGATGATGACTGAATTTTCAGTTTTGGGTGAACTATTCCTTTAACACTATTTCCATACAGTATATATTCAGATCATTAGGGAAGAAGAAGAAGAAGAAGAAAGTCCAGAAAGTCCAACATTAAAAATGTATATAATCTAGCAGCAAACCGCCCTTGGTTAGTTCTGTGTCTTATTACCATTTCAAACACAATGCTGCATTACTATAATGAAGGGTTAGTCTGGAAATAGTAAGGAGCAAAGATAAATTGTGTTTTCATGGAAATATATACAATACAGTAGATGTAATGCATTCATATTCTGTGGTGTCTTCTTCCAAGGCTACATATACTGTTATATATAGCCTTAAAATCTATACAGCACATACTGCATATATATATACTGTAAGTCTGCACTGTCTTTATATTTTGTACTTACGTTTTCAGTTTCTAATGTTTCTAACAGTATTCAGTCTTTAGTGACTATCTGTGTGTCATTCTCTAATCAGCATCATTGATATATCCCCAAAGGTATACTGCAGGTGTGTGACTGATTTTTATCTGGCAGTGAGTGACTACACAGGGACATGCTCCCTTTTTTGTCATTAACTTTTTCTTCTTATTATTATTATCTTTAGCTTTTGATTGGAAAACCTCAGGAAATAAAAGTCCCCTTCGGCTCCTCTACATCAGGGCATGAGTGAATGTATTTGTCCAATTTTTCCCCAGCAATGAAAGAGGAAATGAGTTTCTGCATTTGCTGTGGCAGGTACTCGATATTTTCTGTCGAGGGTTTGCAGAAAATATACAACACTTTTTTTTCAACCTTCTCCCCATCACTCCTTCCCCCGTGCTGTAACTGCAGTTAAATCTTATGCCTGTGAGCTGTAAGTACCCCCCACCACCCATCCCCACACTCACACACCCCTTTCAGGCACCCCCCCACCCCTGTCACACTGAAGTGGTTATTTTTAGTGTTGGGGATGCAGCTCGCTCTGCCCACATCCGGCTGCACAGAGAGATTAATGGAGCACAAGAGAAAGAGATAGAAAGGGAGCGCACGTGCATACTTGCCACATGGCAGGGGGAGCTTGGAGGAGCGGGCGATTGAGTGTGAGGGGTGTGGGGTTGTGGGGGAGAGAGGGCTGATGACTGGCTGATGATGTGTAGAGGACAGTGTGTGAGAGAGGAAGAGTGTTGGCAAGGTGCATTTGTCATTTTCTGTCTATTTAAAGCAAAGAAATGGCTCATTTGAACGCCTCTTTGTTAGGTGTATATTGAGTGCCTCCATGGAAAAGAATCTTCCTCACCCCGTAGGTATGACTGCCTTGTCAGCAGCTAAAATGTCAGGAAGGGGAGTTTGCTTTGAAGTCGGCTAAGAAGCACAAGCTCCACCAGACCACTTTCTGCGGAACCTGCCCCATGAATCACACCGATATTTTAGTGATAAGCATTATCCCAGGGGTTTGCTGTGGTGATGCTATTTTTAGTAGCCGATTTGTCTACAATCATTATCATGCTTTCCTCTGGTGTCACTGACTAAGAAAATGACTCCGAACGTGTTTCTTTGTCAGCAACAATCTTGCTACTCTAATATTGCTTGACTGAATAACAGGGCGTGTTTATTTGCTTAGTTCTTTTTATTACAGAGAGTTGCACTCTAGCTCATACATAAAGTCATGCGTCTTGAGCACGAATGCTCAGTGAGTTTGTTGTTGAGGTCCAATTAGATTGATTTTATTTTATTACCTGTATTTCTTTGCCGAAATGTAACATCGGTGAAAAGAAGCAATCGCCAGGGATTAAAAACCAGAGCTCTGAATATTATTAGCGCTCTGCTGAATGTGGGGATGCTGGGCGTCCGCAGGGTGCCGGATTGAATGAATAATGAAAAGGCTTTTGACGTCACTGGTTTTAAAAGTCAGTCTGGTACCTTCAGAGGTCCCTGCGTGGAGGAGCTGGCAGAGGCACCTCAGCAGAGCCTCATCTGTCTATTGTGTTAGACAAAAAGCAGCACTGCTCCGTGTCTTATCCACCACCCCCTGTGGTCCGCTATGCAGGAATACATACACATGCATCATTCAGAGACGACAGGCCATGTGGCCGCCTACCTACCTGGCATTACCTTTCACTCTCACCTGCACAAACTCTTCCAGCTCTGGCCCTGTGACTCAGAGATTCTGACATGTCTTGCTGAATGGATGCAGTCTTTAATATTGAGATTTTGGCATTCTTCCCAAACTGGACGGAGGAGTCCCAGGCTGCCCCTCCCCTCCGCACTGAAATGCCAGGCTCTTGTCGATCACCAGCCCACCATACTTTCATGCACATGAACTATAGGCAGAGGCCTGCCAGGAAGGAAAAGCCTTCCTGAACATGATATTTGCATCATTGAAACTGTCATGTTAGCATGTTTGAAAATGTTACATTTCAGTTTGCTTTTAGACTAATTTCTTCTTCGTTTTCTCAACTTGTTTGCAGTGAAGAAAGCCAAGCTTGATGGACCACAAGGTGAGCTGTGACCTGTGACCTGCGGATGTCGTCCGTTTTGTTACTTATTGTTACTGAAATCAGGTTGTTTCGTATAAACGGTTGCATGACTAATAATATTTGTATTTGCTACTTTTTTTTTGCAGAGAAATTTAACACATACGTGACCCTGAAGGTGCAGAATGTTAAGAGCACAACCATTGCTGTGCGTGGCAGTCAGCCATGCTGGGAGCAGGATTTTATGTTGTGAGTGCTTCTTGCCTACTCTCATATCTCCTGCCCCTTTTCATCTCACCACGTCTTTCCCTCATTTAGCCCCTGTCTTTGTAGATGTGCTTGTATGTTGCTAAATTGAAGGGCAGTCTTACAAGTTTAAAACAAAATCTGAAGGGGTGTGGAGTTAGAAAGAATGTCTGTTTGAGGCTAGTGGCTCGAGGCGGCATTAGCCACTAACACAAATCTCTGACACAACTTTTGGTATAGTTGAGATGCATTGTGTCGATTTAGATTATTTTGAAACTGTCCATTGTGAGTGCAACAGTGTTATCGGAGTGCAATGCGACTGTATATCAGTGGAGTAATCTTAAATCTAAGCTTTCTGCTTGCTTTTCCTCTAGCTCCAGCTTTGCTGATATTAGCGTCTTAATCTGAACATGTCTTTTCACTTTTAAAGAGGGAAAGTATTATTAAACGGACTTTGACGCGAGAGAGTTGTATTTAATAATTTTAATTTAAAGGTGTAATATGTTTGGCGTGACATAGTTCCAAAAAACATACAGTGTGAATATCAGTTGGCAAATCCAAGTCCGTATACATAGTTTCAAATAAGTAAGGAATGAACGCTGTTAATTCACACAAATAGAGATGTTACCTCAGGGCCTGAGTTCTTCAGCACACAGACGTTGTGCAACACAGGAGAGCAGGGTCAGCTGTGACATGTATACTTCCTAAATGGAGTTATTTTTGCCTGTTTGTCTGTCTCTCTTTGAAGGGTGAGGGGATGACATAACACCTGTGATATTTTAGCTGCAGCAGAGTTCACACACCCAGTGTAGAGGCGTTCTCCAGGATTCATTACACACTAATAAGTCCAGAAAGGTGACTGAATAGAGGGAGAGAAAAAAAAGAAAGCCAAATACAACCGATAAAAATGACTTGTCATCCTACTGTTTTTATCTTTAATCTAATACAGCCTCTTTTAAGAACCAAACTTAAAAAAAACCCAGCACATCACATCTTTCCCATCTTCTTCTCGTTTTTTTTTTGTTTTTTTTTCTTTTTGTAAAGCAACACACCCTTCAGCCATTTGACAGATTGCTTCCTCGGCTCCCAAGGAAACTGAAAGATGCATTTTCATATCAAAGCTGTGGCTATTGTTATGTTTTGACTCACTCAAGACAGCCAGTGGGCTTGACCTGAGGCACTGTTGGACAATGAAAGACGCTTAGCGAGCTGATAATCTGCCAGTCAGATTTTGTAATCACTTTAGAAATCCGAGCCATAGTCCAGACCTTAGCTGTATGGACTGTGTGTGAGTGCTGCTTGATGGAAAAAATGAGGCGTTTTTGTTTGTCATACAGAAACACAGATAGCCTCTGCTGTCGTCCTATCTGTGCTCTCTCTTATATCCTGCCAGCAGCGTAGTTGACAATCACCTGCTCTTTCCATCTTCATGCTGAATGACTCATTTCCCTCAGCAGATTGAATCACAGTGCATATCCATCACCAGATTTAAGATCCCGATGGCATGGACTGTGTTTCAGTTGAAACTCCTCTGTGCAGTGTGGTGTCTGCATCACAACTCGGCTCCTTCTGTATTATTTGACTCTCTTTCCGCCACTGTTTCCTAACTCGTTCCTCCTTAATCCGCCCCTTCCTCTCTCATGCTGTGCAGCGAAATAAACCGCCTGGATCTGGGCCTGACAGTCGAGGTGTGGAATAAAGGACTGATCTGGGACACCATGGTGGGCACCTTATGGATACCCCTGCGCAGCATACGGCAGTCCAATGAGGTACACTAACCCCCCCCACACACACACACATTCACTCTCAAGGCAGAGTGATGAATGATGCAATTATTAAAAAGACCTAATCGACATATGGGCTATGAAAGAACATCACATTTCATGTTGCTTTAATGAAGGCCATTACGGCAATAATCAGACCGAATGTCATTTCTGCTTTATATAACACTTCTTATATTGTTGAAAAGAGGAGATGTGGAGAGAGATTCAGAGAAATGACAAACTTCGAGCACATGTAAGGCATATTTATCATGCAGTAAGTATTCTTGCAGTCATATTTCTCTGCCTCTCTTCCTCTAATTTTTCCAGGAGGGTCCGGGCCAGTGGCTGACCCTGGACTCCAATGCAATCATGGCTGAGAATGAGATCTGTGGAACCAAAGACCCGACCTTTCACCGGCTGCTGCTTGACACCCGCTTTGAACTGCCACTAGGTTTGGCTTTTCAGCCTAGTTGTATTTATCCTACCTGCTGCTTTATTCCGCACTTTATTTAATCTGTACCAGTGAGAGTTTAGATACATGCACATTCAATACATTCAATCTTGCTACCAGCACTGTTGCCACTACTACAGCACCATCACTACCTCTAGCACCGTCACTGTAGTTTGAACGTTCATTCCTGACGCCGTAGTTGGTAAAACGATCTCAACGCAAGATATTTGACGAGCTGAGTCGAGAAACGTGTTGAGTTGTTTGTGTTGTGTGCTGCAGACATTCCAGAGGAAGAGGCCAGATACTGGGCCAAGAAACTTGAACAACTAAATGCCATGAGAGATCAAGATGTAAGATCCAAATTCTGCACCATCTGTTGTCTATATTTCCTCATTTGTTTATTCCTTCCTCCCTTTTCATAACCCCCACTTCCCTACTCTGTGTTTCGTTCCCACCTCTTCCATACTCTCTCTAATTACACTCTATGGCTGCCAATAACAGCAGAACTGCCAGATTCTTTTTTTTTTTTAACCAGCAATTTTCCTCAAAATAAGTGCCGGATGTTGTTTTCTAAGATGTCTGTCACTGTATGTTTTCTTTTTTTACCCTCAGTATGCCTATCAAGAAGAACAGGAGCGACCGCTCCACGCACCATCCACACAGTGCTGTGAGTGTCAGACACCACCTCTGCATCCACCTCCTCCTGTCCTGTCCCCTGCTGTGCCCTTTTATTTTTTTATTTTTTTATCCCTCCTCCTTTTTCTTCTCCTCACTCCCTCTGCCCCATCACATGGACTCGTACTGAGAAAAGGACTAGACAGGTGGTAGAAATGAGGCTGATAGATGAAGCAAGGCATGGAGGGAGGGAAGCTGATGTGACAAATCATGCATGCAAACACTAGAATGACTTATAGGTGCTAGATGTGTGATGAATGTGAACAGACATACGCTGGGTTGTCAGACTCCACACCACCGTGCCTGACTGTCTGTCTGTCTCGTGATGATGACACGGGGAGCAGGTGGACAAGTGTGTTGAGTATAAATCGGTGAACAGAGGGGTTGGTTGCTGGCATGATGCTTGTGTGTGTGTGTGTGTGTGTGTGTGTGTGTGTGTGTGTGTGTGTGTGTGTGTGTGTGTGTGTGTGTGTGTG
>JBBPCS010000375.1:5350083-5363847 GCA_037974645.1 Hollardia meadi
TGTGTGTGTGTGTGTGTGTGTGTGTGTGTGTGTGTGTGTGTGTGTGTGTGTGTGTGTGTGTGTGTGTGTGTGTAGAGACGATAACAGCATGTGTGTGTTTTCTGTTCCTCGTTACTTAGCAGCAGCAAGGCCAGCATCATTTCCACAAAAGCTGATTTTGATCCACGATTCTCTGAAGACCTTGTGCCTTTCTTTACTCACACACATGTACATGTTTGTTTACCGGGCTTTGTAGACTGCTGATTTGTTTAATTTGTGGCCCAAACCTAATTATTCCAACCCTTTATTTTCTTTGCAGGTAATTGGAGTCTGTGGGGAGATCAACAAAGTAAGTTTATTTCATGTGCTTCTGCTAATGACTTGGAGTAATTCTGTATTTATTGCCCATGTCTCACTTAATGTAATGATCTCCTTGTTGAGTTTTCCTCAGAGACCATAAAAAAGAAATTTGTTTCTCCACACGTCCTGTCTGAACTTCCTTATCCACATCGATTTAAAGTCACGCTGCTAGCATTAAATTGAGTAAACTCCGTGGTGACTATGGGTTACAACACAGATGTTTACATAGCATTTCAAATTTAGTTGTTCTATCATTATTACTGAATATACCAATAACCGATTTTAGCATAATTTCTATTGATTTAAAATTGCTCATTTGATTTAAAATTGTTTTGTCGCCGTTTCACCCCATCTCTGAAACCAAACCTACTGTACGTTCTTGTTTTTTTTCAACCATAGCAAAGTATATTAAAGTCAATTTGTGATTGTGATTGATCACACCCTGCCCGGCGCTATATAAATTGTCCTAAACATAAACCTTATGGGTTAAAACATGGAAAAATATCTGAATTATTTACTATACAGAGATTGCATAATATATCTCCGTCCTTTTCTCGCCTCCTCACTTTCTCCTGTCTCCCGCTGTCTTTGTGTGAACAGACGAGGATCCAGACAGCGCCGTGGATGACAGGGACAGCGACTACCGCAGTGAGACCAGTAACAGCATCCCGCCTCCCTACTACACCACCTCCCAGCCCAACGCTTCCATGCACCAATACCCCATGAGGCACCAGCACTACAGACACTCCTACAACGACGAAATCCATGAGCTGGACTACGACCACAGAGCCATGAGGTAACAAGCACCCTGCAGCCACCACCTCGCCGCAGCGGAGACTAAGTGGTTTCTTTTTCATGAGATTGCCATGGCGGGCTGTCAGAATGTAACAGCAAAAGGGAGAAAGGCTTTGTTTTGGTGAGACGGGAAGAGAAAAAGGCCAAAAGAACTGAACTGTTTAATGTTGAAAATGAGCAAATCGAGCATTTAGCCCTGAGACAGCTCAGCCCCCTGCTGCCTTGTTTTGTTTCACTGTATTGTACATGGTAACATGTCCCACTGTGCTCTCCTCCTCTAGAGAATAACCCTGGCCTCAGTGTATACAAGCACGCTGAGGCACACAGTTCTTGTATACAGGTCATGTATGAAGTGGGCCGTTGTGGTTATTTTTCCTGCGTGTGAGCGTCTGTGTGTGTGCATGTGTGAATGCGTGTGTGCGTGCTTGCATCTTTGTGTGCATGTTGAGTGCGTGAGCATCAGAAATCCCCATGTGATCTCTTCTGCGCTAACTTGTTATGCTGAGAATAAATGAACTGCTGGACATGACGGTAATTTCTTAACATTTTTAGACCTGTTTTCAAAGGCGGCAGATGATGCAAACTCATGCATTGCTCAGAAAAGCTGAAATATTTGATTAGATTTAGATGGGTGAAATACATTTTCAAGTGCTCAACCTCAGTGAGAGGTCTTTGTGCAGAAACTTAAAGGATAGGTTCACATTTTTCTACATCTGTCTTTAAACTGTATTTAGATGTTGAAGTGAACATTACAACATTGAAAGGTAGCTGTAATCATTTCTCCTGTTTATAAATCAAGTGGGTACATTCTAATATATTACATTGTTTAGTGCAAAATGTTTCCATAGAAAGCTTTGTTGAGCTACAGTGGAGGGACAGCAACACAAAACGGACAAAAAACAGTAACTCCGGAATATACCCACTTGATTTGAATAAGTTAATATTAACTTCAGATTAACTTTGGATTGAATTTTTGCACAGAATGAGGACTGTGGATTTTCACTTGCATTGTGAGCACAAAAAGATGGGATGTTTCAATGGCTACTATGAAGAGGAGGAATTATTACAGCAAGAAAAAAAAAACTGTTTCAATGTTCATATGAACATCTGACTGTTGTTTTAAGACAGTCTGGGGAAAAACTGTGAACCTGTCCTTTAACCGGGCAATGCAGACGCTCAGTTTGGTTAGAGCTTTCTTTGAAAGATTTGCACTGAGCTCTACTGATGCTCCTCTCCCACCTCTCCCCTCCTCCCTACCTCCCTCCCTGCTCCTCTTACCAGACGCTATGATAGTTTAGACTCGGCCACCAACGGGCGCAGCGATATCGACTCAGGCTCAGGGTCGAGCCAGCACACCAGTCGTCAGTATTCTCTAGACAGTAGGCATTCACTGTCCGATAGGTGGGTCTCTGTACCTCCTCTCCAACTCCTCCTCCTCTTCCTCCTCCTGCTCCGGCCTGTGACTCCGTCTCGCTGTGACGTCAGTGATGGACTTGTCCCGTCCTCCTCGCTCGCTGTGCTTGCATGCATGCGCTCTTACCTCTGTATCTCTGTATTTGTATATTCTATACTTCTTTATAGAAAACTACTGGTCCTGCATCTATATTTACTGTGGCCCTGATGAAGACTCACAAATCAGTATCCCAAATGATGTATCATACTCATCTTCACCGTTGTCAAGCTCTGCGCAGTTTTGTGTTTATGTGTGATGTGTATGTGTGGGCGAGTTATTGAAGGGATGCTTGTGTGTGTGTTGTTTCGTAACAGTCAGAGACAGAGAGGTTAATTGTTGGTTGGAAGTGTGTGCGTGTGTGTGTGAAGCTGTCATCGCGACAGCCTGTTATTACAGCCTCATCCCGTATGTGAGACTTTAAGATGAGCTCTGTCTTGTCCCACACTTGGTAATTATACACATTTCATTTCCACTTGTAAGACAGCAGGAGGCATTCAGCCCAAGAATGGGGGCCTAGCACAGAGGCCGAGACAGATTACTTTCATTTTCATCTTAGCTCCGCCATGTTTTTCTCTTCTTTTCACAGAGAAATAGGGCAGACGTGTACTTGGACTCACACATTATTCAAGCATTTGTCACTGTCTGTGTCAGTCTTTGTGTTGGCTGAGACCATGATTGTGAGATAAAGGATGAATAGAAGAGAACAGGGGTGTTGTGATTGAGTGTTTGTGTGTCCATTCACTCGTACCCGTATATTCCCTCTGGCTCACAGCCCGAAGCCATAATACAGTTCTCTACTTTACTGCTACTGCACCATGCATTATTGAACCAACACGACTGTAATCAATAGGGGCGAAACAATAAAGTGTGTGTGCGTGTTTGTGTAGGAAATTGTTTCTGCATGTGTTTCAAATCTGACTCATGGTCTGTCTCTGTGTCTAACAGCCTCGTTCATCATCATGAATAAATACTATTCACTTATTTATCCGCAAAAAAGGGGGATTTTTTTTTTGTTCTGCCAGGATGATAAATTAGCCTCAACCGCTCCAGCTTCACTCTCTTTCATTTGAATAGGTCTATTTATATCTTTTTGTACAGTGTGTGTTTCTATGTTAATTTGCGTGTGTACTCGTGCCCCTAGTACTGATTTCCCTTGCAGTTACAAATGCATCCCCCCCCCCCCCCCCCCCCCCCTGCTCTGAGTTTTCTTACTGGTTGGTTTAAAGTCGCTCCTCTTTTCCCTTTTGGTTAGTTGTTTCCTTCCCTGGCCCCAAAACAAGTTCCCAAACTGTCACTGTGACAACCAAAATCCTTATTGTTCAAGTGTGGGAACTCCCCTAGTGTACCTTTAAACCTGTGTGGGTGTGTTGACGTAACAGGTGTCTGTGTCTCCCCCTCCCTTCAGTCCCACAGACAGCCGTTACGCTTCATCAGGCGAGTTGAGTCGAGGCAGCTCTCAGCTCAGCGAGGAGTTTGTTCCTGAGGACGGCCAGAGCTTGCGAGGTTCAGAGTTCTACGATGAAAACGACTCCTACCACTCCTGCCACTCCTCTGTCAGCTACGGCAAAGAGGATTCCCCGGGCTGGGATGGCGAGGACCCCCAAGGCATCTACAGTGACGAGGGAGGCTACCTCAAAGATGGAGGGGAAGAGGGGGCGCTGTATACCGAACAGGAGGGTGACATGTATGGGGAGGAAGGAGAGTACAATTATGAAGATGAGGAGGAAATGCCTTATGAGGAAGATGAAGATATGTATCCTCTTGACGGCACACTTAGCGAAGACCAGGAACCGCCCTACACCCCCACACCCACAAGCACTGCCCCCACCCTGATGCCCCCCTCTGATGGTCTGTCCTCCACCAGGCCGCCGCTGGAGAAGCAGGCGTCGTTGCATCAGCAGCGGCCAGCCCATGATCAGCTCCAGCCCCCCAGCACAGCTCCTGGACTTCCTACAGTCACACAGGAGGACAAATTGCCCCCTTTCAGTGCAGAATCCACCAAGCTTCCATTTACACCCACCCAACCAGCTCTGTCTACAACCATTACACCCACCCCTATGACTACACCACATGTCCCAGCTCCAGATATCAAGCCCCTGGAGCCTGAGCCCAAGTCTGAGGGGCTGCCGGAGGAACCTCGACCCCCAGAGCAGACCCCCGCAGCAGAGAGTGTCCCTCCGGCTCCTGAAGAGAAAACAGAGGAGCCACCCGTTCCAAGGTGAACGCTGTTCACACACACAGCTTCTCAGAGGACAAATAAGCTGTCACACACTGTCAACACTACATTTAGCTGCATTAGCTACATTTCGGTTCAAGAATAGTAATTCAAGAAAAAAACAATGGGGACCACACAGCCAATTACTCAAACGAGAAACATAGGAAACAGACTTTGAGCAAGGGGATAAACCACTCTAATAACATGGCCAATAAAAGTGTACAAATAATCATCTACATATTTTGAATCACCTGTTTCGGTGAACAGGTTACAAAGACTACTTTTCTTTGAGAGAAGCTTCACGACGGACACATGTACATCATAGTTAACATAGTTAAAGGGCTTCTCCGGTAATTTAGTATTGCACTTCCAAAAAGGTTTGGGACTTTCGAGAGAAAAGAATGATTAAAACCAAAGAAGAAGAGACAGAGATAGTCTGACTTTTTGCCCTTTGTATGAGTGAAGCCCAAAAAAATGCTGAATCCCACATTTCAAAGCAACTTAACCATCATGGTTATTTTCTCGGACTCTAGAAAGTGAGTTTCATAGGCTGTGTCACACTCCTCACAACAAATATACTAAACTGAGTGCAAAATCAGTGGGATGCCCCTTTAATGAGTTTGCTACTATTAGTCAATTTAAGTTATCTCCATGACTACTGTACATTCTTTACATTAGCCAGTAGAACACACAGTAACTTATGCAGCGTATGAATAACTTTTTGAAAATGTTGTTCCTCCTTCATTCATTCTTTTAGCTTCCCAAAGAGAGAAATCATGGAACCTGGTCCTGCCAGAGCCAAAGCCAACTGGCTTCGACTTTTCAGCAGAGTACGACTACAGCTGCAAGAGGTACAGCCTGTGTGTTTCGTAGCGCGTCTTTGTGCATTTTTGCAATGTGCATCCATTCCAGGTGAATGCCTGAGCTCATAAGAGTGGTTAATATGTCTTTTCTGTTGTTGCTCTGCTTTAATTCACACTACTGGAGCTCACTGACATGTTGCATCAGTCCCTGCATGTCCTACTGTTACTGTGTTTATTTCCAGTTTTTGTCAACTGGTCCACCATGTTTCCCAGTTATTAGTTGGTTATTGCTCTGGATTAAATTATCTTGTGTTGATTTAATAGTTTCTGTTTACCCCCTGTACTGTTTTGCCAGTTGTTTGCCATCCTCATAGCGATTTGCATGTAGTCCATTCTGCTTACCCATGGCCGGAGCAGACGCTCAGGTGGGTGTGGCCAGTGGTGTGTTAATCAAGTTCAAGTTTTCAAAGCCTGGCGTTTATACCAATCGTGACTACTTCTGGGCGCAAGTGTGACGTGAGCATCAATGCTGTGTCATTCTTTGAACAGGCAGGCAGACAAAGAACATGTCTTTCAATAATACAGCAGATTGAATTAGAAGAATGATTACACGGACGGCCATCTGGCTGTAATCTACTTTTACTATGATTCTCAAACACAGAGAAGCCATTGACAATGACAATAAGCCACACTCGCTCAGAAAGACACAGCTCAGCTATACCACTCTCCTAATCCCCCGCTTTTTCTTTCTCCTTCTCCCACTTGCACCACTGTTGTATTATTCATTTGTGAACACTTGCAGTCATTGTGGCTACAGCTACTAGTGACACTCAGCATAAAATTGCTTTTTGCTAAGGAACACCATATAGTATCTCTCAATTCTGTTTTTCTCTGTTTAAGGCACCATGTACAGAACTATAAAATACTATTCCTTCTATTTTTCTGACCACAGCCCGTATGGCACCCTGCTTGTCCCTCTTTCTCATCTCCTCTCTCTCTCTTACCCCTCAGGCCCGAGGAGAAAGTGTTGGCATCGCCTCTCTGCTTTTATCAGCAGGGTAAGTAACCATGACACTGTTGCTACCGCCATCACTGAGGATCTATAACTTACCAACCAAAAGGCAAGCCCATGGCCTTAATGTCTGAATGCATTCATTGTCTGATTGATCCGTCGGGCCCACGTTCTAGTTCACAATTGAAACAATCGCTGATGTTGAATCTTGCTCTGTGCATGTTTTGTCTCCAGGATGGGTGGTGCTCTGTATAGCATTGACAGCATGCCAGACCTCAGGAAGAGAAAAGCTATGCCTCTGGTCAGAGATCTGGTGAGTTTAATCTATTTATATATTCCCCTGACTAAGTGTCTCACATCTCCCCAGTCCATCTATCTCTCAGCTCAGCAGTCAGCGACCTCATCTATTAGACCTACTCCTGTTTTCTTTCTGATTCTCTGCAGTCCTCTCGTATCTTTTTCTCTTTACCTTATTCTTCTTAACTTAAATACTTTCTACTTCTTTTACTCCTCATCATCCCTGTCTTTTATGCCTCTGTGCTACATCCACTCTGCTAGCAGACAATATATTTCCCTGCTATTGCAGTCTGACAGCATGAGCTGCAGGGCTAAGGGGCCATAGACAAGGCCAGAGGTTTCCTCTCACTGACACTGATGTCTGCTAGATGCTGTCATATAACAGACCTTTCATTACCCCCTTTGCTGCCATTGTGCCCATGCCTCCCTGACACTGTCTCATTAGGGATAATCCTCTGGAGAAATACAAGTCAATTAGAGAATCATGTAGTGTCACACAGTCCAGACAGTATTATCATTTATCTACCTTTGTTAAAATGACTCCAGGCTCAAATTGTAAGCCCAAACTAAAGCCAAAACATTAAATAAAGGATACTAGTGTGTGTTCACAAATGCGCACACACACACGATCACAACCTGTCAGAGCGTGTCAGGTAATTGATCCGACAGTGTGGGGTCCTGGCTGAATGAGCAGTGATCGCAGGCTGTTTCATTCAGATATTTAATAACTCAAAATTGGTGGACATCCTCACTATTTAAGTCTTCACATCTGGCTGTAGATTTGCCTTGTTTCATTACCCTCCCTACCCCATGCTTTTATTGTGGATGTCCATACGTATTTAACCATATTAACTAAAGTATACACACAACGAATGCATAATTTCTCAACATCTCTTTTGCCTTTTTAATTCTCTACTCTCTTCTCTACCCCCCCCCCCCCCCTCTTTTTCTTGCCTTTTTCTAATATTAAATCTCTCCCCTGTTCCTCATACCTTCACGGCACTGCCACAGGCTATGGTGAGTAACACTATTTGCTATAAAAACACTTAGTTTTCTTGTCTCACCAGCAAATCGATCACTCTTATGAGAGGAAGCACTTTAAATTCTGTAGGTGTCACCTGTAGTTTGCTGTAACTAGTCAGGAGAACATTGCTAGACAGACAGCAATAACACACATTGCCTCATAGGCTGCACTGAGATTTTATCTTGATAAAAGAATAAGATACTGAGGTGGGAGCTCAAAGAGACTGACCATCCTCTCTTCTACTATTCAGTCCTTGGTTCAGAACTCCAGGAAGGCAGGCATCACCTCGGCTCTGACGTCCAGCACCCTCCATAATGAAGAACTGGTTAGTGCTCATTTGCAATATTAATTCACATCTAGTCAAAAAACAAAAGTAATTCTGTTGACTCTGCATGTCTCTTTTCTGTGCCCTTGTAGAAGAGTCATGTCTACAAGAAGACCCTCCAGGCACTCATATATCCCATCTCCTGCACCACCCCACACAATTTTGAGGTGTGGACAGCCACGACGCCCACTTACTGCTACGAGTGCGAGGGACTGCTGTGGGGTATTGCTCGCCAGGGCATGCGCTGTACCGAGTGTGGCGTCAAATGCCACGAGAAGTGCCAAGATCTACTCAATGCTGATTGCCTGCAAAGTAAGCAACATATGTGAAAAATGTACCCCTGCTTTAGCCCCTTAAACATTGATAAGAGACTGGATTAGAAATAGGAGGAAAGACTTGATACCACTCTCATGTCTGTACATTAAATACAAGGCTGCACCCGGGAGATGCTTAGCTTAGCATAAAGACTGGAAACAAAGGGAAACAGCTAGCCTGGCTCTGTCCAAAGGTTTAAAAAAAATGCAGAGCCAGCTAGATTCGTATTTATTAATACAGATATGAGAGTGGTATCCATCTTCTCATCTAACTAAATTTCTTTTACTACTTTAAATGTGTAATTATATGTTTACCGATTGACCTAAAATTGGCTTTGCCACATTGTGTTCACGCAGTGTTCAGCGAGAAAAGGTTGTTAAAATATAGCATCAAATATTTACAGGAGCTGAGCAACCATTTGCTGACTTTATGGTTTATACTTCTTGGTGTGTCAGTGCTGTTTTTTCTTCTTATAATAAACTATCTGGTCCATCTATTTTCTCTTCTCAAGCACAGAGTCCTCCTTCGCTCACTCCTACTCTCCTATTTTCTTTGTTTTCTTGAGAGGATATTAAAAGCCATTTGTCATCCGCTTCTCATCTACTCAGCATTTTATAGCTCTGCAAATGTGTCCGCCTGTCATTCATGAAAAGTTTTTCATCATCTACAGATTCTTTAATAGAAATGTATCCTCTATGCAATTCTGTTTTTACTATCATTAATGACGGTATGGCAAATATAAGTCAACTTATAACAAACACCTCTCATATGATGCTACTTCTGTTTGCTTCTACACGTCTAATCCTTTTGCTTCTCGTCTTTACTTTCACACCAACCAGGAGCAGCTGAGAAGAGCTCCAAACACGGTGCAGAGGACCGAACCCAGAACATCATCATGGTTCTTAAAGACCGCATGAAGATCCGCGAGAGGAACAAACCTGAGATCTTCGAACTCATCCAGGAGGTGTTCACCATTGTCAAGGCCACCCACGTCACCCACATGAAGCAGGTCAAGCAGAGCGTGCTCGATGGCACCTCGAAATGGTCAGCCAAGATCAGCATCACAGGTGAGAGCAGAGCCAAATTAGTACAGTACAGTAGCTTTGAACGGAGCTGGCCAGCGCTGTCAACATCAAAGTCAGCGAAGACGGCGCATGTCAGGCGTTTGTGTCTGTAAAAAAGAGACGAGAACAAACTGAGCACAGGTGGCATTTGTGGGGCAGTAGAGCAGAAGGGCAGATGATTTAAGAGGCATCTGTTTGCACACACACACACACACACACACACAGAGTAGCTGACCAGCTTGCTTTTTTTTTTCTTCTTCTTCCTATAGTGTTGTGTGCGCAGGGTCTTCAAGCCAAGGATAAAACCGGTTCCAGTGATCCTTATGTCACTGTCCAGGTGGGAAAGACCAAAAAGAGGACCAAGACCATCTACGGCAACCTCAACCCTGTCTGGGAGGAGACATTTAACTTGTGAGTCGAGACCTCTTGGAAATAATGTGATATGTGATATCTCTAAAATTGTTAAATTGCTTGTTTAATTAAAATCGTGGTTTAAAAAAAACAGAGAAAACTAGAAAATTGCAATTTACTATGAATATTTTTTTATTCAATTTCTGTCAATCAAGTAAACTTTCCCACTCTAGCTGTCACACTGTTGTAATCTTAAACAGTTCTATCTATCTTCTGTTGATTGGTTCATGATGATAGTAATTCATCTGGTCTTCTTGGCCAGCTGCCAGTGTGACTACTAAATTTGGTCCGCTGTGGCTGACTCTTTGGTTCTGTCTCTTCAGCGAATGTCACAACTCCTCAGACCGCATCAAGGTGCGTGTGTGGGATGAGGATGACGACATTAAGTCTCGCGTGAAGCAGAAGTTCAAGCGGGAGTCCGATGACTTCCTTGGTCAAACTATCATCGAGGTCCGCACTCTGAGTGGAGAGATGGATGTCTGGTACAATCTGGGTCAGTTGGATTAAAATCGACGTCACTTACTGTATAATGCACTGATAACACAGCTTCTTGTTGTCAGTTCAGATCGCCTGGCAGTTGTATGACTGATCTAACTGTGTTGCTCTATGTCCTGTCCTCTCCACAGACAAGCGTACAGACAAATCGGCTGTGTCTGGAGCTATCCGCATGCACATTAATGTAGAGATCAAAGGAGAGGAGACGGTCGCCCCCTATCACGTTCAGTACACCTGTTTGCATGAAGTAAGCTCAGAGCGTGTGTGTGTGTGTGTGTGTGTGTGTGTGTGTGTGTGTGTGTGTGTGTGTGTGTGTGTGTGTGTGTGTGTGTGTTTGAACAGGCCATTCAAGAGCTGTACTTAAATACTGATGATGTGCTTGTATGGGCATTTTGTGAGACTTTATACCTTTACTTCATTACTACATCCTTGGGAATATTGTAAATTTTCCTCCACTTATACATCCATAAGGCTATTTTTTTGCAGATTAAAGTTAAAAACAAACCTGTATAACACTTAAAACTTTATTACCAAACAAAACAAAAATACAAAACAAATATATCCAGGCCAATTTTGATACTTCAGTCTATCAGTCTTTGTTGTATGTGGATGAGCACACTGCACACTAATGGCAGACTAGGCATTTAAATAAAATATTCGGTCAATGTGGGAATTTAGATTTACAGTTCTTTTTCCAACCACTATGCGTGTCTCCATCTGTCATCCTAATGAGCCGCGCCAAACAGGTTAATTTACTGGACTGATGTTCAGTTTCATAATAGATCCATTCCAAATTGAGCTTGAATGAATACTCCATGAAGTTTGCTTTGCTCTCACAAGATAAAGACCATCTCGAGACATCAGACACATCTAGCCCGGCTCCGTGCAGAAAACTCTGCTGATTGATTGTAGACCAATTGCATGCTTGCGTGGAGTCATTACTCGGCCCATTACTCAACAGATCATATTAGCTGAACTTTAACAGACAAATGACCACTGTTATTGCTGCACATAAGTGGCCATAAACCACGCCGCTGACTCTGAGTGTTTTACAGCAGCTTTATGGCTGAGTAGTCAAGACAGCACCTTGTGTTGGCATCATAATGTAGTTTAATGGCTCTCCATGTAGCACAGGCATTCAAAGATAATTGGATCATACGTTGTAATCTGCTCTGTTTTTATACAGTCAAACGTATAAAAAGTTTGATTACAGCTGAGAGATGTGTGAATGCTCAGCTTCATAATGACAGAATTAAGGAACATTAATTTGCTGGCTACTGAAGGCACACTCTCAAACAACCATTGTCACACTCTCTTTGTCCTCATGTCGTGGCTACTCCTCCTGTTCCCAAAACACAAATATATCCTTAATGACATAGCTACTAATAGCCATTTCTCAATCGGTCTTTTTTTTTTAACCTTAAGTCTCTATAATTTAGCTGTTTCTCTTTTTGCTTCTTTATTTGCCTCCTCTTCTGCTTTTCCTCTCACTCTCTCACTCTCACGCTCTCTGTATCACCTTCAATGGTCTCTCTAACTCTTTCGCATTTTCCTCTCTGCAGAACCTCTTCCACTATGTGACGGATATCCAGAACAACGGTGTGGTGAAGATCCCGGATGCCAAAGGGGATGATGCATGGAAGGTCTACTTTGAGGAGACTCCCCAGGAGATTGTAGATGAGTTTGCCATGCGCTACGGAGTGGAGTCCATCTACCAGGCCATGACGTATGTTACTGTTTGAAAGCCTGACTTCAGAATATCCTTTTATTTTGAAGAAAATCTGGGTTGTTTTCACACATAAAGCTCTCTTTAAACTACCCTGTGTTTCCTTACACATCTGTGTCTCTTTTGCAGTCACTTTGCCTGCCTGTCGTCTAAGTACATGTGCCCAGGTGTGCCTGCAGTGATGAGCACCCTACTGGCTAACATCAATGCCTACTATGCTCACACCACCCAGGCAACGAACAATGTCTCTGCCTCTGACCGCTTTGCTGCCTCTAACTTTGGGGTGAGTCTGAAAGACGTAGCAGAATCAATAAATGCAGCGGGTGCAGCACAGTTCTATATTTATTTAATCCAACGATGAGGCTTGTAGAAAAACCACAGTATCAGAACTGAAGTGCGTCTTCACTTTTCTGTGTAGTTATTTTTTTCTTTTTTTGCAATCAAAAAATCTTTTTTAATTTTAATTTTTAATATCTGTTACCGTGTGTGTTTTAATGCCCACAGAAGGAGCGATTTGTCAAGCTTCTAGACCAGCTTCACAACTCTCTAAGGATTGACCTGTCCATGTACAGAGTAAGATTGCTCTCCATCTTGTTGTTTGCACTCCTGTTATCTTTGAAAGGTTTGTACCAGATGACATCTACTGCACAGTCAAAACTGCATGGTAGAACATCAACCCACCTCCCCTCTTTTTCTCGACTGTACTTTCTCTCCGTGCTCTTCTTCCTCCTCGTCCTTCGTGAGAGCCAGTAAACACAAAGCAGGCGGATGTGTTAATTACAGTGACAGCTCCTCATATATAGGAAACACACCCACACAGAACCAAAGTGTTGGATATCACAGTTGAAATTGTGTTGCTGTTGCTTTATCGTGCCCACAGACACAAACACACACTGGGCAAGGGGATGGATGTCATGTCATGTGTTGTGGCTCACTGTATATGTTTCTCCATGTGACTGCAGAACAACTTTCCTGCCAGCAGTCAGGAGAGGCTGCAGGACCTCAAATCTACAGTGGACCTCCTCACCAGTATCACCTTCTTCAGAATGAAGGTACCGTCCCTGCCTTCGTCTGTCAAAGTATAAATATATATATTTGGTGTTCGAAATATGCATATGAATATAAACTTATAATATTTCGTCTTTTTTTTTTGTTTAAGATGAATTTAAAGACTTTATTGGAATGCCATAAGTGAATTAATGTCGGCAACTTTCTCTGTTTTGTTTGTGTGTTCAGGTCCAAGAGCTCCAGTCTCCACCCAGAGCCAGTCAGGTCGTGAAGGACTGTGTCAAAGCCTGTCTCAACTCCACCTACGAGTACATCTTTAATAACTGTCATGAGCTGTACAGTCGCGAGTATCAGACAGACCCGGTAAGAAGCAGCAATTTATTGAATATCTGTGTGGGTGTGAGTCATTGTCTCTCTCTCTCTCTCTCTCTCTCTCTCTCTCTCTCTCTCTCTCTCTCTCTCTCTCTCTCTCTCTCTCTCTC
>JBBPCS010000375.1:5363947-5375249 GCA_037974645.1 Hollardia meadi
CATCTGATATACTTTTTTTTTTTTCACGATAATGTCGAGACTCACATGAAAAACTCCGGGGATGAAGGGGGGTTGTCGCTGCTGGATCCATTTTCTCTGAAGCCGTTGCTGATGAGCTTCTCATACTTTTCTTTGTACGCGTCCCTCTCCCGGACCAGCCTGGAGATCTCCTGCTTTAGGTGATCGACCTGCTGGATGAGCTGCGTCTTCTCTCCCTCCAGGACGTGCCGCTGCTGGACCCGCTTGTACCGGCAAGACTGAGCGTAGCCTCTGTTCTTTAGGGTCCTCCTTTTCTGTTTCAATCGGATCACTTCTTCCTTGCTGACCCCCCTTAGCTGCCGGTTGAGCTCCCGCACTGACATGGTGACCAGCTGCTCGTCTGAAAACCGGTCATCCAAGCGCATGTGTGGGTGAACTGTCCCAGAAGTGCCGTTGGACTGGACGCCAGGTGCCTGGTGGTGGCTGCCGTTGTGGTGGTGATGGTGGTGGTGGTGGTGCTGCCCTCCGTTCTGAGCGGCTGCCGCAGCAATGACTGCGGACACTACTGCCGCGGCGGAGCCCATCTCTTCCCCGGCCATGGTGCCTCCTGCTCCGGCTGCGCCAGCAAACTGCTGGCCCCGGGCGTAGCCATCGAATGACTGGAGCTGGTGACTGCTGTTGATCAGCGCCTCGACTGCGTCTTCGGGGCTGAAGCCCAGCGCTTCTGGATTCAACTGCTGTTGATAACCGGACATCCAGTAGAAATCCTCTATGTGTGTCTTCTGCTCGCTCCCCGAGCTCGGACTGGGTGCCGAGAAGCTTGGGGAAGGGGGCACCGAGCTGCACGGCGTGCTCATCGGGGTGGAAGACAAGGATCCCCCGGCGATAAGGCGACTGCACTGGCTGATGTTGCGATCGGGCTCCACCGGCTCCTTTTTCACTTCAAACTTCATCAGATCGAAGTCATTAACATATTCCATGGCCAGGGGACTGGTGGGCAGGTCGGAGTTGCTCATTGCCAGCTCTGATGCCATCCTCTTGCTGCTGACAGTCCTCCAAGCGGGGTGAAGCGCAGCTGTCAAACTGGGTTGGCTGGGAAGAACGTGAGCCAGTTTGATTTTTAAACGTTTGTTTTGAAACTGAAAAAAAAAAAGGTTTTCAGCGTCCTCTTTGCAGCCGCGGACTTGCAGGCGTGTAAAAGTAGTTTTTCTTTGCAGAGTCTATTGCACAGACACACCAGTGCCGCGCGCACGAGTAGCGGAGTCCCTTTTCAGCATGTGAAATTCGGCGGTTTTGTATTTCAAACATTTAACACTTTACGGTTTCCTCATGAATACATTGCGCAGGCGGAGAGGGAGAAACGCCGAAAGTAAGGGAGTGAATGCAGCCTCGCACGTTACAAGCCGCTGACTGGTGGGGCGATTTTTTAGAGGGATCACACAGCAGATGAGTTTAAGAGCATTGTAGCCGCCCTGACGTCAGGCTGGAAATGGGAAATTGACTCGGACGAAGAGCCAATAGGGTCGCACACTCCGAGAGCTAATTAACATATTAGTAGCCTACAGAAACAAAACTTTTCGTAACTGTCAAAGGCCATCAGCTGACTGTCAGCTGGGACCCAGGCTCTCTGGCCGTAATTTAGGCCTAAAATCTCCGTTTGCGCATGGAGCAAAAGTGTATTCTTGTTTAATTTATTTAGATTTCAGTGGGAGGAAGTGAAGCGCACATGCTGTAAATTCATTGACATGTGATGCAGAGCATTTATAGAAAAGAGAAAAAGGAATCATAAAGATAGATAGATGATAGATCGATTAAATGCTAACATTATCATAAATTTTCACTTTTTAATGAATAGAGAGAATTTAACTACTTGCTTATGCAGCCCACTTTATTTTACTTCTTATATTTGCAATTTTTAAACACAGCACATTACATTTTTGTGTCTCTCACTTCAATTTATTCATGCCAATATCTCATGTTTCGGTTATTTCAGAGGACAAATAACTGTAAAACACGAGGAATACATTCGATGTTGAGTACACAAAGGTGGATTGAAGAGATTTGCCATGCCTCTGCGCACCATTATAAAACTCAACACTGCCACCTTTTGGACATGCCCGTGCATGGGATTCCCCTTTCAATCACTCAACATATTTCAAAGAAAGGTGTCATAAAGGGATGAAAAACAAGCTCTGTGCAGACAAATGAAGTGTCTCTTTATTCTACCAATTTCAGTAAGTCAAAGACACCACACTCTTTTTGTGAAGTATAAAGGAGTTATATAAGAAAGTCAAACCTGTGTGGAAGATGTCATGACAGTGGACGTGAATGCCATGGGAACCCAGAGTTCCAAACAGATATTATGTGCCACAGCCATAAAAATCACTTTATCTAAGTCACATAAGCTGCTCACATTGCACTTTATCTCAGTTCAGAGGTCTCCTCCTTTCAATTGACTCATATACAACAGTAACACAAGGGAGCGTGGTTAATTCCCACTGTAAAGAATATGTGTTCAGCTGAATATATATATATTTTATTTTAGCTAGAGGATGTAATACTTTTTTTTGTATATTTTCTTATCTCATACATTAACCAGAATTCATCAACAAGCATGTCTTTAGTGTGTATTGTATCTGCATTAATGACAAAGTGCAAATATCTGATGACACAGGGTAGTTTATTTATCAAATAACAATAAATTTGTTTGAAGGGAGTGAGCAATCCTAAAGTTTGGCCATGCTGGCCAGTCAGAGCGATGATTTCTTTTGTGGTCTCCCTTGACATGGTGCTGACAAATAACCATTTCTTTCCTATGACAAAAACCTATAATCATACTCTCTCTCCCTCTCTCTCTCTTTCTCTCTCTCAAATGATCACTTTCTGTTTTCTTTGTTTTACATAAAGACATTTTGAATCAAGTTTGTAAATGATAAAACACTGCTCACAGTGCCCTGATAATCTGCCACTCTGTACAGTCTGTTCAGTGCTAAAAACTTTTTTTTTTGTTAAAGATGTCCAATGGTTGATGTATTTTCTTCTGTAGCTTAATTGTTTCACTTTCTCAGATGGAACATAAGCATAAGTCATTGTCTAACTCACTGAGTTGACTCATAATAATCATTTTAAACTTGGCCAGCAGTTTCCTTCATAAATCATCATTACAAAGAGAGTTGATTATTCAGAATGCTGCTGCAAAATGATTTGAGAATGTTAGTAGTGTACCTTCTGTGCTTCCTTTCTGTATTGTTGTCAACACTGAGACACTTTGTGCTTGTCTGTGTGTGGTGTCCCCATCATCCTCTTAGTCTTGGTAGGCCAGGCTCTTCCATCCATCACTCCACGTCAGATTTCAACAGGGATCTCTAGAACTTGCTTTGAGTCCTCATTAAAGCCCCATTCAGACTCCCCCGTGAATTTCAAATAAGCATTTTTTTTTCCCCCTTTGAATAAAACAGTTCATCCTGAGGGACGTTACTATATTTTGTCGAATCTCTGCAAGATAATTCTTCACTCTTCAACCCCTGCGGTGCTCAGCCCATTTTTTTTCACATATTCAGCTATTTCAAAGAAGCTGTCCAGACGGTTGATATTCGGAGTCGGTTTAGAAGCTGTTTGAGCAGCAAATTTTGATGAGTTGTTGAATTAGCAACACAATGAAGATTTGAACAGTTAATACTAGAAAGAATAGCATTCAGTAGAGCGCATACCTCCACCAAGGCCCAACACCCACTTATTTAAGCCTTAGCACCAACTGCAGCAACTGGTGACACTCTGTTAGTACCTTACTGAATCCCTTTTAACTTAACTACACATTGGTGGTAGGTGCAGGTTTCTAGCGCCATTTGTTACCGTACAGCAGCCAGGAAAAGACTAACCCCCAATGAAAACTTGTTCAAATCCACTAGATCAGGATTTTTATTTGGATCGGCACTAAATTGTACACACTCATAGATACCAGGCCTCTAAATACCCCTGCTTTTTTTTTTTTTTATCAAGATCCATGCGTTATTCCCTTGAAAATTGAAAATGTCAAAAAAAAAAAGGAAAAAAAAAAGAAGCCCTATCTCGTAATGTTAAAGAAAGAGATAAGAAATTCCTGGAACCGTCCCTTTATCTGGATTTGCACCAAAATTTGATGGGTTCTTCCTTTGGCCATGCCCCATCCTTCCACCAAGTTTCGTGGAAATCCATTTAGTATTTTTTGTGTAATCCTGGTGACAAACAAACCAACCAACCAACAAATGGACACAGGTGAAAAGATAACCTCCTTGGTGGAGGTAAAAATTCACATTATGAGCACTAAATGGTCACACAATCAATTATCACACATTTTGTTGTCTTATCTAACATGTAAGTAGAGGTTTGGTGTGTGCAGTGCAGCCTAAAATTTATGTCATGAAAAAAACTGTAGTTGTTGTCAGAGGTGCCCATCATATCCTCTCAGAGTTTTATTGTGACTCTAGTTGTGTCTGCTTTTCCAGGCCAAACAGGGCGCCGTGCCTCCGGAGGAGCAGGGACCCAGCATCAAGAATCTGGATTTTTGGTCCAAACTCATCACACTTATCGTCTCCATTATTGAGGAAGACAAGAACTCCTACACTCCCTGCCTAAACCAGTATGTCTCTGTACTCCTTCAATATGTTAATTTGATCACATTCCCTTTTACTGACATTTCAATTTTACACCATTTCATCATTTATCTCTTCTCCAGTTTCTGTTAGTGCCTTTAAAAATACACTTTCAGGCTCTTATCTGGTTTCTCGGTTTCATATACCTTCTCTCTCTAAGTGCGTACACAGTAAGTCTTTCTTCTTCTTCTCTCCTCCGTCAAGATTTCCCCAGGAGCTCAACGTGGGTAAAATCAGTGCTGAAGTGATGTGGAACCTGTTTGCTCAGGATATGAAATATGCAATGGAGGGTGAGTGAAAGTCAGTGATGTACTGAGCCTTGTCACAACGTGGAAAATTCGTTAGATAAATGTTTGAAATTTTTTGGTTTAGTTATAAATATAGTAGGAAAACTAATTTGTTTCAATTGCCATTCAACTTTACTTTGAATTAAAATTTCAAATAGAGGATTTTATAGTAGCTGAACAATCACAAGTAAACATACATGTTAATATGTGGTACGCCACACCAGAAGACTTTTACTATTATTATTTTCCCAAAAAAATAATGTATAGACTCAAAAATAATCCCTCTCAATCGTCACTTATGACCATTGACTGTATATAAAGATGGATGACAAGAGAGCTCCCCAAAAGTGAAGCCAAAAGATCTTGATCGCCCCCTAGTGGTGGGCTGCAGTATAGGTCATAAACTCCTCCCCCTCAATGATGTCAGGTAGGACATGGACCAAACTAAAAACTCAAAGTGCACCTCAAATAAATTTTTCCCAAAGATGGTTTCTGTCATTTTAGGTAGTTCATATCACACTGATGTATGTTCAAGTGTTAATTTTTTTGATCAGTTTGGTTTTAATTAGTTATTTGATGCGATAAAAATGGGGTGAAACGTCATGATTGACAGCTGAGCCCTGCTTATGATTGGGCGGGTGCATGTATGTGCGGGGACTCGATGCCGCGACTCTGAAGATGGCTGATGAAACTCTGATTGTTATCTATTGAACAAGCACATCGAGTGCAGTCTGCTATTGATTATACAGAGTTCTGAGTTATCGTTGATTTTGTGTTAGCCCAGGCAAACAACCAGCAGGTATCATGTGCATATTTTCCAACTGATCTAGTTCAAAAAAAGGTTTCAAACCGATCCTAAATATCCACATTCACAGAAAAACAAACGTTTTCTCAAATTGTAAAAAGCCTGAAAGGCCAAAGTCAAGCTTCAGGTTTGATTAATATTTGGCTATATTAATAAAATTGGTGTGATTGGTCATCTTTTCATAATGATCTTGAATTGGGCAGAGTTATGCAAAAGTTGTCATAACCCAGCCCAATTTTGTGAGTAATTAAACATCGATTATATTCATCAAGCCCATAAGAATGTGCACAATAGGTCTGAGCTAATTGCAGGAGACGTAGCTAAAACACCAAGAGAGAAATTTCAGTTTTTAGCCAACATGCATTTCTCCGCTTTACTCTCTCAGAACATGAAAAAAATCGCTTGTGCAAGAGTGCAGATTACATGAACCTACACTTCAAGGTCAAGTGGCTGTACAACGAGTACTGCAAAGACCTGCCCTTCTTCAAGAGCAGAGTGCCAGAATATCCTGCGTGAGTAGCATCTCGCCCACAATGGTTCTGCAACATCAGACTTATCCTGAAAACAAGAAGAAAAAAGCAATAAAAATCATTATCTTGTGTGATTTTGGGTTCCTAGTTTATTATAAATGCATATATTCTGCTCTCCATAGGTGGTTTGAGCCATTTGTCATTCAGTGGCTGGACGAAAACGAGGAAGTGTCTCGAGACTTTCTGCACGGTGCTTTGGAGAGAGACAAAAAAGATGGGGTAAAAGTTTCCAGCTCTTCTCTTTATCTCCCCATCACTCACACTGTTCAGGCCCAATTACTGTGATCCGTCCTTTGTACTTCCTCCGTCCCACTCAAAGCTATCAGCAAAAGTTTCACCCTCCCTCTCGCTCTACCTCCCACCCCACCTCCCCCGCCTCTTCTGCACTCTTCAAAGGCAACAATAGAAGCATGGACACAGATGTGGAAATTGTGTTTGAGCTGAGAGGATGTTCATCGTATAAATCAACTCTTTGAAAGTTTAAAGAAACGTGGTTTCAGACATGCATGTTCTCAAGGAGAGAGGTATCTCTGTGACAGCAGGACATTGTGAATTAATGGCCTTATTCCAGAGTTTTGACTGCAGGAGAGCTGTCCTCACCTCATTACCCAGACTCCCCAGAGGAGCACCTCCACATTCACCTCTAGCCAATTAGGGACCAGGTGCTAACCAGCAGCCAATTACAAGTAGATATACAGGAGCTCCCACCTGTCACTGGATGGCTGTCTAACTAACAGTATGGCTGGTTGGCACAAAGGGGTCTCATGCTCTGTACATCTGGTGAAAGATATCAAAGTTCCAGTTTAATATAGCATCTAATGGTCTAAGGTGCTGAGAGCTCACGTCTTGCTAGCAACTCTTGGATCCCAGCTTCTCACCTGCTACCTCTACTGACTCTTAATAATCAAATCAAATCAAATCAAATTTTATTTGTATAGCGCCAATTCACAACAAAGTTATCTCATGACACTTATAATAATGTATGCCTTTTGCCCCCATTACTTTATTCTCTTTTTTTTTTAATCGTCTTGCATACTATTTTCTGCCCTACAGTTCCAGGTCACATCAGAACATGCTCTGTTCTCCTGTTCCGTGGTGGATGTGTTTTCCCAGCTCAACCAGAGCTTTGAGATCATCAGGAAGTTAGAGTGTCCTGATCCGCAGATTGTAGGACACTATATGAAGCGATTTGCGAAGGTAAGCTTATGAACTACAACAAAGGTCTTTAAATGTAGTTTTTATTTACATCATTTTTAAATGCTCTTTCATGTTTGTTTTTTTCTCCAGACTATCAGCAATGTACTTCTGTCCTATGCTGACATAATCTCCAAGTTGTTCGCCAACTATGTCAGCATGGAGAAAGTGGTGAGTGGTCGAAGAGCTTGAGGAGTCAGCTGGAGCACTTTCTAAAAACAAGACAAACTATTTAGTTTCATAATACCTTTGTTTTTTAATCATAAACAGAACTTTTGATGGTTTCTTTGAACAAGAAGGTTGAACCAGTTGTTTCAGTGAGCAGATTGTTCCAAACAGACATGCGCCATCTTTCTGTCCTCAGCCCTGCATCCTGATCAACAACATCCAACAGCTCAGAGTTCAGCTGGAGAAGATGTTTGAAGCCATGGGTGGAAAAGATGTGAGTGATTTTCTTTTCTCTGTTTTGCACCATCCTAAGCTCTAACTTTAAGCTTATGCCAACCAGCTTAGCTTTGTCCGTGTATGTTAGTATTTGGTCATAGTTGCCTCATTCAGACAATTTTCTTAATCTAAATGTGTCCATTGTTGTCATTATTATTGCATAAGCCCCCCCCCCTGCCCGCTCACTCCAACCAGCTGTGTGTTTCCATGTATGTCCTTTAGCTGTGTGTGGAGGCCAGCGATATCCTGAAAGACCTGCAGGTTAAGCTCAACAATGTCATGGATGATCTCAGCAGGGTCTTCTCTGTCAGGTAGAAACCTACTCCAGCATTGCTGTGGTGTATATTTACACAGACTGACTTCATTAAACGCTTCCCCTGCTTCTCCTCTGTAGCTTCCAGCCTCACATAGAGGAGAATGTGAAACAGATGGGAGACATCTTGGCTCAGGTGAAGGGAACCTCAAATGTGGGAAATGCCAGCAGCGTAGCCCAGGACGCTGACAATGTTCTGCAGCCCATCATGGAGTTCCTGGACAGCAAGTGAGGCAGCCTGCCATTTTTAGTGCAGTCTCGAAGGGATAGTTCAGCACTGAGGGCATTTTATTATTTTTACATACTTACTTGGGGTTAGACAAACTCATGTCTCTGAATGCAATTTGAAGGTATGTGAAATGGTCTGATTATCATAGCTTGGGTCAATATGTAGATGTCTGTGAGGTTAGGGACAGTTCCCCAAAAATCTAAAATACTTATAGCATGTAGTACTATACTCACAGTAGTTTCATGTAGGAACTATTTTCTTTATACCAAACTACACTGTATCACTGCGCAGAAGGAAGCACACAATTACTAAGGACCAGAGGCTCGTGCTGGTGACATTAATGGTATCTTTCTTAGTTTAGCTGTAATGTTAGCTAGCTTAGTTATCTTAGTTAGCTAGCCTTATATCCATGAGTAGTTGATGCTTCCTTCTGCGCAGTGATATGGAAAGAAAATAGCTCCTACATGAAACTGCTCACAACAAGTTCTGTGGATTATCTTAAGTAATCGGGTCATGATTTCTTGAAAGAGACATTGCTCTTGAGTTTTGTTTTGTTTTTTTAAATGTGAGCACCACAAAATAAGTGCAATCTTGAGAAAATGCAGAAATCTCTAAAACTGAGCTGCTCACATCAAAACAATATGGATGGATAAATAGCACTAAAAGCCAGAGGAAAAGTATGTATTTTTGGAGTGAACTGTCCCTTTAAGTTGCAGGTCAGGAGTTAGACCAGCAATCCTCACACACAAGATTCATATTTTTATGCAGTTCCCCCGACTTTTGAGAGGAACTGATATTTGATTCCACAGTCATGTATGGATTGTTTCAAGCTAATGATATCAGTCAACATTCAAACTGCTCATTGAGACAATATAGAGACTAAAAAAGGCATCCAGGCAAGCAAGGATTTCAAGCAACCACCCTCTTTTTTTTAATGAACCACCTCTCCCTCTTTCTCATCAGTTCTTTTCTTCAGGAAAGCAGAGTTTGCCTCCTTCTGCTGCGTATTATTCATCTCCCCTTCCCTTCCTTCCTTCCTTCCTTCCTTCTGTCTCCCCCTCCTGCCAGCCTGACTTTGTTTGCCAAGATCTGTGAGAAGACTGTGCTGAAGCGTGTGTTGAAGGAGCTGTGGAAGCTGGTGATGAACACCATGGAGAAGACCATCGTTCTGCCACCACTCACGGACCAAACGGTGAGAGCGCTCAGACCCCACACACACACACACACACACACACACACACACAACTACACAAATGCGCAGGATATTAATGCTAAGCTACACGTGTGAAGTTGGCCCTCATTGCTGACTGTGCCTGCTGTACATGCAAGGGGTGATACTTAAAAGTAAGTGTGAATGTTGCTACGGAGAGATACAAATATTTGATATGTTCTGATAATGAACACAGCAATACGGTAGACAGCAGGACCAATATTTACAGAACATGTAAAGCGCATACAAACGCACAAGTACACGCTCCGACTGCAAAGGCAGCATCAAAAGAAAGGAGGAGGAGTAGGAGGTGGAGAATGAGGACAGGGAACACAAAGGCAGACATTTTGTGTGTGTTGCAATTCAAGATGGCCCTGTTATAAACAAAGATCAAACTGCTTTTACATCACATCCACATGGCATCCTATTCACTTCTTAACCCCTACACATATTAAATTTAACATCGCCCTGAGTGCTTTCATTCATCCAAACAATCAAGATGGAAAAACTGGGGGGGGAAAAAAGAAAAAAGGAGTGCACCATATCATTTTAACACCAGCTCCTCATGGCTGCTCTCCAGTATGTCAGCCAGGAATTATTTGGAGAGATTCCTGAGAGATTCCTCTCAACAGAGTGGCAGAATTGGTTTTTTGTTTTTTTGTTTTTTGCCCAGAGGATCTGGCCCACTTCCAAAAAATAAGAATCATACATTTTGGAAAGCAGCCACTTGTTTTCTTTTTGTTTTGGATATATGTGTTCTTATTTGTGTTTGGCTATTGACTAAAGAGCCTCATATCACTGTTCAGGTGAAGCCATAGGTCATTGTCCATTGTCCAATTAAGTTTATCCAATTAGAAAAAAAAAATAGGAGAAGATAGTGAGCTCTCAGTGCGCGCAAACAGCGACATAATGATCACTTAGTCGCTGTTAAAAGCTGAAACGCTTATTTGCTATATTCTAAGAAATTCCATAGGAGTAACGTTACTTTTTTACTGGCCCCTCGCACTTTTCTCCCTGTACCTAGTCCAGGCTTTAGACAGGTATCAATTGGTCCATGTCCCTCCAGCCCTGGGGCCCAAACTTGTGTTTTTTGATTGATGTGGGGCTCTTTGCAGCTTGACTGACCCTTCTCTCTGGTTGTTGTTGTTGTGATTACTATTACATCCCGCTCCCACCGCTCTCCCTCCACAGATGATTGTAAGTACAGCACTCCTGCGTGTGTGTCTGTCTGTCCGTCCACGGTGGTTGGTTCTCTGCTATATGTGGCTGCGATCTTCCCCTGTTTTATACCCCACATCACACCCTCTCCCTTCTCACAGCCTCACCTCTCAGAGCTGTCCCATCTCTCATTTACTTCTTCTCCTCTTCTGTTCTCTTCTTCTCCTCTCCAACACTGTCTCTCTTTTGTGAAGACAGAAGCATGGTGCATTCCTGACTGGTTCTGATAGGTCCCACTACTTCTCAACAGTCTCCACCAATCAGTGCCCCCCACCCTCCCCCTCTTCTGCTGTCTTTTTTTCCTGAACACTCTCCTCAAACAGGAAGTGGAACTCCTCCCTTGCGCCTGGTGTTGCCTTGTTTCTTCTCATGCATTGTGTCCTTTTACTGAGACTCTGGTGGGGTGACTCTGATCTCTCGGTGGCTTGGTATCTCGTGTCCTGCCCCACCCCTTTGGCCGCC
>JBBPCS010000375.1:5384388-5434722 GCA_037974645.1 Hollardia meadi
AATCATAATCTCCATTGCGGAAGAATAATAGGTTGATGAAATAGAGAAACCAAATTACACTAAGAACAGCATTTATTTACAGCATAAAAATCACACTAATGAGAAACAAAATTACATTAAATAAATCTGGGTTTTTATTTGGATCCGCACCAAATTGTACACCCTCATAGATACCCACCTCCTACATATGCCTGGATTTTCTCATCAGGATTCATGCATTATTCGCCGTGAAATTACCGAAAATGTGGAAAAACGCAATGTTAACGAAAGTGATAAAAAATTCCTCGATCCGCCTCTTTATCTGGATCCGCACCAAAATTAAATGGGTTCTTCCTTGGCCAATTCCCCATCCTCCCACCAAGTTTCGTTGAAATCCATCCAGTATTTTTTGCCTAATCCTGCTGACAAACCAACCAACCAACAGACGGGGGTGAAAACATAACCTCCTTGGCGGAGGTAATGAGTGAGAGCTTAAAAGTTCATAATAAATCTAATTTTCCAAAGCCAAAGGAACAAGACTATGCATGTGCAAAGTCATATGGATAATATGATGTAGCCATAAAAGCCCAGCCTCAGCTGCCAAAGATAAACATGACTTTGTAATTAAATAAATTCCCACTCCGCCTTCACTTTCTCAAGAAGGAGCTGAATATAAGGGCCTGAGGGAGAGCCAATATTTTTTTGTTCTGAATTTTCTCTTCACTCACTTTCTCCACATGACTCCCTCTTACCTTTCCTCTCTCTTTACCTCCGTTTCCTCCTCCTCCACCTCTCCCTCTGTGTCTCAGTGGTGGCTGCCAATGACCTGAGGTGGCAGACGCAGGGAATATTCCGGCCATTTGTGGAGGTCTACATCATCGGCCCTCACCTCAGCGACAAGAAGAGGAAGTATGCCACCAAGTCGAAGAACAACAGCTGGGCTCCCAAATACAACGAAACCTTCACTTTGTGAGTAATAATGCAGATGATGATTAGAAAACTACGACGTGTGAACAGATTGTTGATAACCCTGCTCTCCACTGCAGCACCCTGAGTAACGAGGTGGGCCCGGAGTGCTACGAGCTGCAGGTGTGTGTGAAGGACTACTGCTTCGCACGAGAGGATCGCACTGTGGGCATGGCCGTCCTGCAGCTGAAGGACGTGGCCTCCAAGGGCAGCGTCGCCTGCTGGCTGCCACTGGGCAAACGCATCCACATGGACGAGACGGGCCTCACAGTCCTGCGCATTCTCTCCCAACGCAACAACGACGATGTGGCCAAGGAGTTCGTCAAGCTCAAGTCTGACCAGCGCTCGGCAGAGGAGGGCCGCAGCTAAGAGAGATAGCCTCCCCGTCTGAGGCTCAACTAGACGTCGCCACCTACTGCCCCGGAGCTCTCCCTGAGCCCCTGCTAGCCACTGCCTTGATGATCCAGTGTTGTAAAAGCACATTTAAGACAACAGTCACCACACATCCAGTGCTGTAAATACATTCATTTCAGTGTACAGGACACCGTGCTAAACCAATCCTCACTAATTTTCTTCAAACAAAGCACCAGTGTCTTTATTGTTGCAGATATACTCAGCCATCCTTTTGATGAACAATGCATAGAGTTTAATCATAGAGCATATATCAGCTCTCCTCTATCTGTAGAGGTGAGTCATGCCATACACACACTCACACACACACACACACACCTCGTTTAACTGGTTAGGGTGAGAAATATCTTGTATAGCTTTGGCTTACGTTCTCACTTTCCCTCTGCCTTTTTACTTTACCCCCTCCACTTTCCAGTTCGTCTCGTCCCTTCCCTGGCCTGCACCCGCTCAGAGAAGGGACCGCAAGTGCCAACAGATACTGAAATATGCCAAGACCAGCCCTAAACACAACAGGACCAACTGTCCAACTGACCCATTAACAACAACAAAACGGCTGCAAGGCCTCAAACATTCCAGATAACAGGTGGGAAACACATACTGGGAACAAAGCACTATTTCGTTATGTTTATTTTTTAATATTTATTTAGTTCTTTCTTTCAAATTATATTTATATTTATATATATCATAATATATATGAAGGATATACATAAAGTTATATACAGGATTATTCAATGGACGCGTGGAACTTGAAAGGTTGTCCTTGTCCGTCTCTACCCTGTAACAGAGCACACTGCCTGACACCCTCAATGCCTTCTGTCTCGCTGACCCTCGTACAGTTTGTGTGTATCTTATGTAGCGACTGTGTGGAGAGATTAATCTGATGAAAACAAAGCTCATGCGCTGTTATTCACCAGAGCATATGCGTGTGAGAATGACTGTGTGCGAGTGTTTAATGTGCGAGCGTGTTTGTAAAATGTTCCAATGTTGACCTCATGTCGCCGTCCATGTTGCCTGTTACCTGCAAATGTACTCACAGGAAGCCATCACAAAGCAAAGAGCATCACACAGAGGGGGTAGTGTCCATATTCACAAGTGTTTTTCACTTTGGGGAGGATGCATTTCATATCTTAGGATGGTTATTTGGTCTTTTTTTTTTTTTGTTCCTGTAAATTTTCCATGGCTAGAAAGCCCTATACTGAGTGTATAAGAGGTGCACCATAGAAGAAGAAAAGTTAGATTGCCACCTCCTTTTATTAAAAAAAAGACCATTTTGCCAAATCAAAACCTGCATTTAAGAAGATGGTTTAAAAAAAAATTATTTTTTTTAAAGTCTTACGTCCAAGGCAAAATACCTATGTGGGTTACAACACCACACACCCCAGGGCGAGCACAAATCACTGATGATCTACCACCCATGATCCCCTCAGGATCGGGCTGCAGAGGCTGGAACCCTGATCCCCGATACTCCAGAAATCAGACCTCTGTTAAAGAGTTGTAGATCCAGACCACACCGAGTCTGGCGCTTACATTTAAAAAGGGGCCTACAGTTTAGAAAAGATGTAGTGTGAAGATTTAGAAGCACAGGGGTCTTGAATGCACCCTTATAATAACACATGTAGATTCTGATCTTTTTTTTTTTCGCAGTAATTGTTTACAGAATGAAACTAAAATTCAAAAAATCAAGGCTTCACGTCATTCAACTGTTATCAAGAGTCAACTTAATATGAAACATTACTTTTTCTAGCATAACTCTCAATTCAACTTCTAATTTCATGAAATTTGTAATCTATAAGAGGTGTTTGTTGTGGGGGAAAAAAGAAGCTCAGACTCCAAAAAAAGAGTCCAAGTTTAACAATGACAGGGTGTTTTGTCTCTTTTTCTAAGTTGCCATTGATGAGAGCCTTTACCCCTAAAGCACTTAAATTAAATTAAACAGACCCCCCCCTCTCTTTTGATCAAGGTGTAACAACTGAACTCTATGCATCTAATTGATTAAAAAAAATCTATGTAGATGGGTCTTTTTTTTTTAAGCAGTCTTATAATGTTTACATTGTGGGTTATTATATCAGCACACGTGTTTGTCTGATATGTTGTAAATGCTGTCTCTATTGTAATGGGCCAAATATCACAGCTGTAGTAGAGCTGATTAGAGACTGAAATTTGTTTGTACAGCTTCTCGCCGGGGAGGAAACTAATCTGGAACAGGGAGAGAGAGATCAATTGCTGTTGATTTGAGGGTTGTAAATAGCTTGGATGTAACAAACACATCAGACTATGTGAAGTGAAGTTTGCTGCTCTTTTGTAGACTTGAATTCTGCTCTGGGTGACTGGGCAGTCAGGAATTATGTGCCGGTCAGTGCCCAATCTGGATATGTAGCTATTATTGAAAGATATAGGAAGGCCATGTACTCACCGGAGATGACTAGCGAGCGACACAAAATCTGTTCATTTAATTGGCTTGAGTTGAATAAATGCACAGCTAGCTTCTGAATTTAATATAGGCTTTACAAAGCAAAAGTCTAACTAAACTAAAACTAAACATGTCGTGTCACTCTCTGGTGTGTACAAGGTCTTTTATTCAAGGAGACATCTGCACAGTCTTTTAATAACTTTAAATAGCAGGTACACAACTGTCACATAGCTGGAAATGCCACGAAAAAAAAAATCTTTATTTATTGCTGTTGACAATGATATTCTAGTCGACGGAATTCCTCCCTCCTTCAGAGGCTCAGTCTGCGGGTTGGGGGTTTTCGGGACTGGCATGTAGAACAGGAATGCACACAGAAGTTCAGGACGAGGATAAATGTTAGAAGCACAACGAAAAGCACACGGACACAGAGTGGACAAACGTGCATGATCTGTCCAGCTGACCGGGCCTCCGCAGTGATGCCGGTCCTGTACTTCCAGGAATGGTGCATGATAGGAACAATAAAACAAAACAAAAAAATGTATATTGTGCCAGCACGCATAATTATTTGATGTTTGATGCCAATTGTCGTCTCCTTTATTTTGATATTTCCATTATTGTTTTCTATTTTTCAAATGTTTGTGAATATATAAATATGTATTACTGATGATGTGTAGTGGTACAAGGTACTCGCATGAGTTTTTTTTATACACGAGATGTTTCTAATTTTTTGGGTTTTTTTTTTTTATTCTGGTTGTTCTTATTGGGGGGTTTGGAGGAGGTTACTGGGACTGCAGTCTCGTTGTGTTTCTGCTTCCAATAAAATCTGAAAAAGAAACTCCTTATTTCATTCCTCGTTTGTCAAACATTACTGAGGTATAGATGCACCATTGCTATTTCTGACTACAAAATTACTTAATCCAAATTCCTACTACCTCTTTTTTTTAGAGAAGTACTTTATATTCCTGCCCTCCATTAGCATTCAGGCCATTTTGACCAGTTAGTTAGTTACAGAGGAATTAAGTTCACAACACCTCCTGGAAGTTAAATTTCAAAGGATTCAATTGAATAGGCTGGGATTTAAATTAGCCAAAACAATATATTTGCTCTGAGGAGGCTTGGCATCCTGTTCTTTTAGGCTCTGCGTAGAAAGGAGATCTTAAGGGAGTCTGGTATGACCAACTGCTCAGCATGGAGGATGGGGGGAGGCAAGTAGGGAAATGTGACAGGAAACACTCGTCTCACATCCATGAGGAGCTGCGGAGGCTGACCATCAGAACGGCCTTTGAGGAGGCCCTGCAAGAGCAAAGACAAGAGACCACTCGCATGAGACACACTTTACTCTAAATGGATGAACGCATAAAAGCCCTCTATGTGGAGCCAGTACCTGCACCGTACGGATGAAATTCAGTGTGACTCTTTCATCAAGGTCACTGTGGGGGGTGTAGAGGGTCAGAATCTTCACAACCTGCAAAACAAATCAGATGCCAGCAGTTAGCCAACAGTGAGTTTTCTCTCTTTAAAGTGAGATGTAGATAGACAGAGACCCACCTGCTGGCTGGACAGGGCAGTGCAGGTCTGAACGAGAGCCCGTGCGTCCGCCTCAGTCTTTTTCCCGGCTTGCAGCAGCTGAACTGCCTGGATGAGGGGCTCTAATGTGGCCACAGCGCCCCCTGCTTGCACACCTCGGCTCCGCAGCCACTCCTCCAGCAGACTCACATTATAGCTTATTGACAGGAAAAAGTAAAAGCTGATTAATAAGTAATATGTTTGCATACACAATAATAGGAACACAGGAACATGGATTAGCTTTGCAACAAAATATTACTTTATATGTAGAATTTATCGATGCTAATACTGTTTCAGGGAGGTATTGATAATATTAATGTGTATTAATTAAGTAATTTGAGAGGCTGTGGTTTGTGGTGTTCTCAGGATGTGCATCTTATATGTTTTCCTCCTAATATACGATGAGTAAAGACATGAAACACTTAGGTTGATTTAATGACAAAATTAATCAGTTAATTAATCAGACTACTTTCAAAATATATTTTAGAATATATTGAATTTATAGAAATTAAGTTAAATCAAACTTAAATTACAATACATTACATTTAATATTCAGGTAAATCAAATTTAATTTAGTAAATCAAATTGAAATACATTACATCAATTTAGTTTAATCAAATTTAATAGTTTGTTTAATTAATTAGTCAAAAATGCCAAACATTCACTGTTTCCAGCTTCTCACTTGTGAGTAATAGCTACTTTTCTTTTTTATATATATATAAAATAGTAAAGTGAGACAGAAACAGCACTCCTTTGGTATTAATGGTACATAAAAAATTAGCCTCTCAAGGTGTATAGCTTCATATTGGCCCACTCTAGAACGTTATGGCATACAAAGTGCAATTTAAAGTTGCATACCTTTACGTGTTATGAAAAAATGTTGCATATGTGTACATTAATCTGTGCGTATTTTTACCGAATTTGCATGCCACGACTCCAGCAGCACACGTCTTTCCTCAGCAGCAGGCTGTTGAGAGCGGAGGCAGAGATGAGGTAGGTGAGCTGGCGAAAGGCCTGCTCCATCTGTGTCAGGGGCAGAGCCTGACGGGTCAGAGCCGTGTGAAGGGCTCCCAGCTCCCTCAGCACCGACGCCATAGTGGGAGCATCGCCTCCAGCGGCCCTGGGGTCTGAGCCGGCTCGCTTTCTGGACGTTATCATCTTTACCGCGGAGCCAGACAGACCAGGGATGGTCTCGCTCTCCAACAGAGCAGGGACTGGGGGAGAGAGGAAGCAGGAGGTGAGACAAAAGGAGCAGCGGAGGGGGAGAGCATTAATATCATCAGTATTGTCTTCATTGTAGTGGCACCTATGATGTTTTGTAGACTTTTCTCAGTGATGGAGAGGAGCTGCTGATAGGCCTGGATACAGAGGTCACTCAGGGCACGGATCAAGTCACTCATATCAGTGGTCAGTGGAAGCAGTTCATCTGAGTCAAGGGTCTGAAAAGTAATTAAATCCAGTGACAGTAACAACAAAGATTCAGTTCCCAGTCAATAACATAATTAAGAGAGGTTCACCCTACATGTTTTGGAGAGTGCTGGGTCAACAGGTCGTGCAGCAGGCAGGCGTTTTTCAGCCACAGAGCTGTCATATCTACATCGTTACTGTGTTTCTGCAGGGACACATCAGATGGAAATATTGTCACATGGAAGCCAACACTGATGTGAGAAAATGAAACAGATTTCTCTGCTATTATGTGTGTGCGTATGCAATTGTTTTAAAGTGTTTCAAAGTCGGTTGTTAATGATTCTCTGTAAGTGACAGCCAACTAAACATGAGTTGATCTGCCCCCACGTATGAAACCTTGACCATGTGGTGCACCGAGCAGATTCAGAACTGAGGTTACCTTCAGAGCTGCCTTCATAGCCGTGACGGCAGCGCTACAGAGTGAGCGAGCGTGAGTTTGGTCTCCGCTGCAGTCGGCCTGACGAACGCACAGGAAGAGCACACTGGAAGGCAGACCAGGGGGCAGAGACAGGGCGCTGTCAACACGGAGGTCTGGAGCACAGAAGGAGAGAACACGACCAGGTAAATATATATATATAATAATATATATTATATATATATATTCTGTTGTTCATTTATTCCTTTAATTACAGATAATATGATCATCTGTATGTCTACTTTGTTTCAATACTTTGTTTCTGTAGAAATTAAACCACTCGACTTCACCGTGTTCTCAAGAAAGAAAGAGACAATAAATGCTTAGTTTAGACAGTCCTTCTCTGTCTGCGCTGGTATAGATGAAGAGAAATCCAGCGTGTCTGTAGACAAAAATGACGCTTCGAGACAGAAGCAACTGAGACTTCAAGGATATGAGCATGAATAACCTTGACCGAGCTACTGTGCCTGAGTCTGGTGTGCCCAGACCTCCAGACCTGACTCTCACCCAAAGTCTGGAGTTCTTGCAGCAACACAGACTAATAAATTAGGAGCTACACCAAAGGTAATGCCATTACAGTTTGTATTTCAACTTGTTTTATTGATGGCTATTTAATTAGGAGCTCTTTAACATTTAAAGGGCTTTCTTTATCGTGTTATAGTGTGCATCAAAGTCAGATTGCTTCCTATTCACTCTCTTATGATTCTGTGATTGAATATTGTTTTTCCCTTCCCAGCCATTTAATGTGTGAGGTTGTATAGGTGTATTTATTTGCACTTGTGTGGCTGCTCTTGTTGACATGTCTTGTATGAGGATTCAAGTGATTGACTTGAATATTGAGCACCTGTTGACATTGCATCTGTGCCCTGATGAAGAGTTGAAACCTGTTGGTTTATCCATGATTCAATAAAGGATTTTTATTATCATCAGAGTGACTCAGATCCTTTGTTAGACTGCCATCCAATACCGTGGACTTCCATCACTAGTAAGCTGGACAGCCACTGTTTCTTTTTTATTTTTACTCATCCATTGGCCCTAGCCTTGAATGCACCTGATTTTTCACACCTAGATTACTCGCTTATTGTGCTCAGCTCTACCCATGTTTTTTTCTTTTATCATGTTTCTCTATTTTCTGACATTTGGTAGACCAAAATATAATCAAATCAATTAATGATGAAACAAAATATTGGTTTCCTTTTAATATACTGTATGTACCAGGACAAATGTCAAACAGCTTGTGTTTGAGGTTAACGTCAACATGAAACTAATCAAATGGAATGCTGGTATACATTATATCTAGTGTTACACTTTTCAAATTGTCATGGCTCCGACCATGACAATTTGCTTGTCTGTGTCATCTGTCATCAATCATCTCATCAGCCACAGTATAATTGTTCTCCTTGCTCTAGTGGCATCAACTCTCTGGGCCCTCTGCACTAGTTACATGAGTAATTCTTCTCGTGTTGCCTTTAATTACATTTGTTCTCCTATGCTTAGATCGCCACAGCCATCTCCAGCAGCCTTCACCAAACTCAGCCTGACACCACCATCTTGGAGCGCCCTGCACACCACGACTCTCCACCACAACCTAAGCTTCAATAAAACCCCTTTTAACTGCTATTCTGTGTCCGTGTCTGCTCTTGGGTCCAATGTGTTGATATTTGTTTGGTTTGTTCATGCTGCTCCACAGGTGCAAACTGTGTGGTTTCATCTGTGCTCTTTCTACTTGTAAAGCATCAGAAACTCCAGTATCACCGGGGACACAGGACATGCAGATTGAGATGAGTAAAGCAGACAGGGATCAGACTCACCTGTGAAGAGGTTCTTGATGAGCTTGGTTTCATCTCTCTTCCTACATTCCAGTAAACCGGTGACTGTTGCTGGCTTTGGTCGGGCTGGACAGGAGGTCGTCTCTGGGGTGAAAGCTGATGGGAGAACTGGAAAGAGAAAGCATGACAACACAAACAACTGAAACAGCAGCAGAACAACTGCAGAGATGTAAGAGAAGATAATAACCGGAAGATTCAGACTTTATATGTTGTACTCGAGTTGTTAGATTAGTTTATCGAAGTCAACTGATATTGAAATGATATTTCCCTAATGATAAGTGTTCACTCATCTGTTCTTATGTACATATATAAGTTAATCATTCAAATACAGCTACACACGGTGATGTTAAGTGGAAAACTTACGTGGAAGTATGCAGCAACCCTCTGAATTCTAGATTCAGGTTAAAATGACCAAAGTAGTGAGTTAGAGACTTTCAGGTGATGCCCTGATAGGAGATCTGAAGAGATCCTACCTTGTGTCAAGAATTGTCTGAGTGAGACTGTGTTTTTAAGCTCCTTCAGCTGTCTCCTCAATCGGACACACTCTTGCTCTCTGGCCTCCAACAGTTCCTGCAAGTCCTTTATACACAAACACATTTTAGATTTATAACTCATAGCCAATGCTCTCAACTACACTGACTTTTAATAGAAACATTAAAAAAGCGTAGATGGAGTGATGAGGAAAAACGTAGAACTTTTGGGAAGCATAATAAGGTCAGGTGCAACATCAAAAATAATGTTTCATGACTAGTTTATACACAGTCTTTCAACAGCACCCTAACCCTAACCCATGCACCAGAGATAACTGCCGTAATAAGTTGATACCTGACGCTGTGCACCAGAGAAAGAACCAGAGATCGCTTGTCTGAGCTGCTGCTGCAGAGCCTTCAGCTCTTCCTCCTGCTGACTGCGCTGGCCACGCAGCTGGCTCTCCAGAAACCTGAAACACACAAGCGGAGAGATTCACCCACATGACATAAATCACAGCGTAAAGCTGAAGAGGACGTTTATACACTAATAGGAATGAATGAGGAAGCAGACTGACTTATTGGCCACTCGTACAGCATCATAAGCATGTGCCAGGTCCTCTCCTTTCATCTTAACTGCTGGGTCTTTGGCCACGTCCATACTCTCCATCAGCTGGTCCTGTATCCAGAGACACAATCATCAACAATCAATAGGGGAAAAAACTACTCATAAAATCAAATCATGAGGCCATTCCTCTTTGAGTTTTTCCTTCTCTCACCATTGGTGCTTCAGACCTCCACACCGAGACCCTCCTCTCGAAGGAGGGAGATGTCACGCTGATCCTGCGGACCTCCTCAGGGGAAGGGAAGGCAGATGAGAACGGTGAAATGGAGAGTGGGGTGAGAGACTGGGGTGACAGCAGAGTGGGTGACAGAGGCTCCAAGTTCAGACTCTGGGCAGAGTCCGTCCTTCTGTGGCCCTTGGTGCGCTGTTGTGAGGAGAAACCAAGATGGAGTTTCGGACTAAAATTTGTATTTTTGTCAGAGTATTAGAGTGTGTCTGCGGATGTGTTCTGAACCTCAGTGAGCAGACTCATCTCCCTGAGGTTGTCGTATCTCTGCTCCAGTCTGGTGAACTCTCTCAGGAGACCCTGGTACTTTCTTCTCTCCTCATCCAGCTCTGCCCTCAGAGCTGCACTCTCCTGAGACACAGCCTGCTGCACACACTCTGCACACGCACACACAAGGAAAAACAAAAACACATAAAGATGGAACAGTAAGGGTTTACCTGTGAAGTAATGCAGACTGTAGTGTGATGCTACCTTCTTGTGCTTTTTCTTGTCCAAGCAAGCGGGCGGAGAGTTTCTCCGTCTCTTTGCAAAAACTGTCCTTTTCTCTCTGCAGGGCTTGTAGCTCCTTAAAAATGAGGGAGAATGAGGATAAACAATTCATAATAAAAATTAATTAAGATTTCAACAGCAGGGCAGGGGGAAAAATATCTTTGAGTCAACTGGTATAATAACGCCATCGTCAGCAGTTTGAAATGTGTCAAGTTATTCTTGGGTTTGTAGACCTACGTACCTTTGTGAGTTGAAGGATCTCCTGGGCAGCCTTCTCCTCAGCTCTCCTCCTTTCCTCCACCTCCTTCTCGCTGATGACGGGGCAGGGCTGAGGCTTCTCGTGCATTTCGCTCTCAAGTTTTTGCATCACTGCCCTCAAAGCCTCCAGCTCGGCACAGGAGGCCCCTCGTTCTGCTTGCAGGGTCTCTCTCAAAGCTGCGCTCTCTCTGGCCTGGACACAAACAGACACACAGTAACTTCATCATGAGAATATAAAATGAAGTAATTTCTTGACACAGACGTTTTAGAGCTTCCGAGGAGCACATCACAGGTTCAAACTGCCTTCACCCACCTCCTGGTCTGCTCTCAGCTGCAGCTGCATCAGTTTGACTTCCATGCCCTTGTTGAGTTCTCTGTACCTCTCCACCGAGCGGGCCTCGGTCTTCAGTTTCAGCAGCTCTCTCCTGGCAGCCCTGCGGCGCGCGCAGCATTGCATGAACACCACCGCCGCACGTACTTGCGTGTACGCGCGCCTTGCCAACCACCCACGCACTCTGGCCTGAAGCAACACGGCAGCCCGCTCTGCCACCAGCTGAGGAGGGAGAGTTGAAATTTCAGTATTTAAACTCTTCACAATTGGCCCGTCTTCTAAACAGATCAGCACAGCAATTTCAAAGAAAGAATTACTAAAAAAATCAAAACAAGTGGAGGTTGTTTTTTTTTTAAATATCTACTCAAGCAACTAATGAGATGGTTAAGGCTGCGATTAAATGCTGACCAGTCTGTATCTGCGGCGTGCCAGTGTGCCCCTGGTGAAGGCCTGGATGGTGATGGTGGCCTGTCGGATCATGAGGAACAACTGTCTGACCACCACCATGCGGAAGGTCTTCTGGATTACTAATGCAGCCTTGGAGTAGCGCAGGGTCAGAGCCAATCTGCAGCCAAAATGACAAAGAGGAAATTCAAGTGAAAAAACATTAAACATCACACTATTTTTCTACTTTCCTACTGATTATTGTCCAGTGTATAATATATTGTAGCTTACCTAGTTCCAAAGCTTCATTAGCTCTAATGAATAAATTAGTAATATATTTTAAAAGATACAAAAATACAAACAATTCAATCATATTTTCTCTCACTGAAAGGTCAATCCTCTGGAAAATAGTAGTTTTACGTTATGACCAAACATGAGGAAAAATTTAGAAAGGAATACACAAACAACAGGTCAGACAGACACACAAATATCTTTTTCTATTCTCACCGTCTGGCCAGAGCCCCTCTCCAGTACTTCTGTATGGTGACAGTTGCCCAGCAGATCCTGGTGTATCCAATCCGTGCCAGCCACCCTCTGACCCGGCTCTGGATGATCACAGCAGCAACACGCAGCCTCTCGGCTCTCAGTCTCTCCAGAAGAGCCACCTGACCGGCTCGGAAGAACACTTTGGTCTTTCCAAAGCGGTACTGGTCTGGGTCTGGAATCAGCTCAGGCAGGCCCTGTCTGCACAAGGCCTGGGCCTGATCCTGGCTTTGAGGCCCTCGAAGAAGAAGGCGGTACCTGCTGAAGAACTCCTCGTACGTCCATCTGGAGACAAAGATTTTCAGCAGGAATGTTAGAGAACACAGCCTGTTGCTAGCTCTGATAGCTTGAAAGTTCTTTTGTTGTCTTTTGTTCGGAAGAAGTACTCAGATCATCAGTCAAGTTTTTTTTTGGGTGCATTTACTGAAAATTGGACATCTGAAAATTGACAGTTTGCTTGTTGCATCCTTGTTGCATGAGGATGGGCAACAAATCTACATTTGTCCTTCCTCAACATCCATGTTTGTTCATTGTTTGTCCCGTAAGTTTAGAGCTGAAATAGTTCATCAAATAGTTGTCCTTTAAGATTAAGTAGACTTTGGAAAGTCCAACTCTGGTCCATGTGTCTCTTCGATCCATTAATTAAAACTGCAAAAATCCTATGTTATGACTTTAAACACTAAGTTGTTTGTATGAGAGCTTTGCAGAGAGTTTGATGGATGTCAGTACCTGGATGGATAACCTGCAGCACTGATGCGAATTGTCTCCAGCACCCCACAGGCTCTCAACTGCTGGACTGTCCTCCGGGGGTCAAACCTGACAAAGCAACGCTGTTAGATTGTTTGGCGGACACGCCGGTGTCGGGGAAAGTAAAAAATCAAAAACTTTTTTGTGAAGAACAAGCCAAACAAAGACATACAAAAAAGGTTCTTTGAGATCGTTGGGTTTAATACAGCGGACATAATGAGGAGTGGTGCTGTTGAGAGTGTCCATTAGCATCTGTAAGGACTGACGGAACTGCCAGGCACCGAAACAGAGCACAATGAGCACAAAACATACAGTGTTAAAGGCAAATTCTCTACTCAATCCGCAAAACACGCGGATGCAGTCATAACGAGCTCACCTGGAAGCCCACTGTCAGTTTGTGTTCTCTGGCGGCTCTTTTTCCTGAGCGAACACTTCCATTAGCCACAGAGGAAACATTTCCCTGCTGCTGGAACAACTCAGCCACCAGCTCAGACTGACACACATGAACACACACAAGTTAGTGATCCCTTGGTTACATAAAAATTAAACAAATGTATAAAAAATGTATATGAAGCAGTCTACCTGACTTGCTTTGAGAATGTTAATGAGCTCCTGAAAGACTGTGTCTCGATTCTTGTCTAGAAAGCCATCACATTCATATTGCACCTGATTAAAAAAACAGGAAAAACTGGTAATACAAATAATCATATCAGGCTATAAATTGTGACTGTTGGGACTTCTCACCAGAGCACTAAATTACAGTCCAAAAGCAGATTCAGTTTACAGTTTTCACCCACTTTTCCAGAATCAGTATGTTGACTTTCATCACTCACCGCGTCAGCAAAGTGCAGGACAATGAAAGCGCTGTTGGACATGCGAGGTTTGCGGAAGTGAGGATGGGGCTTGCTGGCCAGGTGCTGGTCATACAGCTTCCGCACCCAGCTCTCATCTGAACCTTTGGGCATCTGACGATCACAGAGACGAGAGCTTAACACATTATCACTAACACCGATGAGTTAAAAAAGGAAAAAAAAAAAGATGCTTCAAACATTTATACGTTCCATTTGAGATTAAGGCAAGCATGTTGTAAAAAGAGAGAGGGACATGTGTGACTGACCCTGCACTCCTCGTCTAGGAGATCAAACAGGCCCAGTTGTCCCTCAACGAGACTGATGCACTGCTGATTGTCACTGAACTCAATCCTGCTCCAGGCCAGCTCTTCCCGGACGTACTCCTCCTGCTCCAAGTGGAACACGTGCTGCAGGAAAACGCACAACATAAAACCTCAAGAACTGACCATGCTGAGGAGAAAAACAGCTTAAGATCAACCAGGGCTTGTTTCACCTCAGAGAGGCCAAGACAAATCTACTATATGTGCAATATCCGATTATGAATGTATATGCATCTTTGTTATACTTTTGTTATTAACACTCTTATTATTTGTTGTTTTTCATACATTTCTTTTGCTGCTATACTGTTTATTGCGTTGACACCCTTTATTTCTATTACATTCTGTTTCTATATTTCTATTCCTTGTATACATTTGCACCTTATTTCTGCTATACCTTTTATCGCTATTTACATTCTGTTACTTATTTAGAATTTTCTGTAGTTGAGCTCCCAGCCACATAATTTAAACATCTTGAATCACTTTCTCTTCCATTTTGCAAATATGAAGGGAGAAAAACTTTTACTCCCTAAATATCTGAACAATATGATGTGATTTTGGAAACTGTAGGAGAGACAGTAGGAGGACTGGAGGTAAAAGCTGATTATAGAGGGCCCTTGTGAGAGGAGGGACCATTAAGATACTATACTCAACAAAAATATAAACACTGTTTTTTGCTCCTATGTTTCAACCAATTGAATTAAATTAGACTTATTCCTCTCAGATTTTGAGCACAAATTTGTTTAAATCTGTGGAGGTGAGCACTTCTCCTTCGCCCAGATGATCCATCCAGCTTTCCACCTATCAAGGTGCTAATTAAACAAGGCACAGGTTTATTATTGCACAATTAAAGGCTACTCTAAAATGTGCAGTTTTATCGCATCACACAATAGTTTTGAGGGAGCGTGAAATTGGCTTGCTGGCTGCAGGAATGTCCACCAGAGCTGTTCTCCGTGAGTTGAATGTTCATTTCACTGCCATACGCCGTCTCCAATGTCGTTTCAGAGAATTTGGCAGTACATCAACAAATTTGTGCTCAAAATCGGAGAGAAATAAACTATTTGTCGAATGAATGAATATCTGTGGATTTGGGGAGGGTCCCAAAGAGAATGGCTATCCAAAGTGTGAACAGGATTGGACATTATGATATACTGCGGTGCTGATCAGACTGATTCTCTGTAGAATTTAACAAAAACAATTTAGCACAAGTACATGATGGCTCTGGGTGTTGACATTAACACATCGAAACACAGAGGGACAGACAGACCTGTAACATGACTTACCCTGTTGAACTGCTGTTGCAGTTTTTCATTCGCATAATTTATACAGAACTGCTCAAAACTGTTCCGGTCAAAGGTCTCAAACCTGCTCCGACAGAGAAGACCTGTCATTAGATTTAAATTTGTAGTGGCACACCACTGCATAATGTTTCTGGTGCAATTTTTTAAAAAAAAGTTTAACCAGATAACAATTTATATTCAGTGTCACAAAGCTCATCACTCACCCATAGATGTCTAGCACCCCTATAAAGGACTTGGCCTTCCCCCTCTGGGTGCGCAGAGCAGAGTTGAGCCTCTGGACGGTCCATGTAAACAGCTGGCCATAGATGTGTTTGGCCAGTGCGTCTCTGGCTTCTACAGCCTGCTGAGCAGAAATGGGTTTGACCAGCATCTCTCCCCCTACAGCCAGTCTGCGATGACACAGCCAGTGGGCCATCTGTGGTCCTTCCACCCCTAACAGCTTGGAGAAGACAGCCAGAGAGCGGTCGTCTGCCTGAGAAAAACAACAACAAAGGACTTGGGTATACCTGTTATAGGAGAGGCACTGAGAGGAAGTAGGTTCTATAAGTGTTTATAGAAGAACCAAAGCACCACATCAGAGAGGAGACGTAAGATTTGAAATACATTTCTTACATCAATGGAGCTCCGCTCAGAACTTCTCCCACTGGCTTGGATGTTGACGTTTCCCAGATGCAGAACAGCTGCCAGGATCCTGAAGAGCTCCATCTGTTGGTCAGGCTGCAACCCTGCAATTTTAACAAATACACCAGCAAGTTTGTAATGTTTTCATAACAAGGACATGATTCAGTTACATGAAAATCTTACCCAAGTCTGAACAGTTGAAACATCTGAGAATTTGTAGTGTGTGTGTGTGTGTGTGTGTGTGTAATTACTCTACCCAGAATGGTGAAAGCATTGCGAGTGCGCTCCAGGTCCGACAGATCATCAGTACCAGGAATCTGCATCTGTCCTCCCTGGCTGGTGTAACGGAAGTGCTCAGGTGCATCTGGAAGAAAAACACAGTCAGACTGCATGCAACATGGACATTATAATATACAATGCGTCATGGACGCAATGAATGGAAAAGAAGTGTAGACGTTCTGACAACAAAGTCTCACAGAGTTTAAAGGATCTCATTTCGGGCAACTCTCTGGAGGCACACAGCTGGTAGAAGATATGGTAGTTCCTCTCTGCGGATGCCTGACATACACATAAACATACAAGGGCAACCTCCTGAACATTCGCAGCAACGTTTCACCTCATAACAAATGACAGATTCTCATGTCACAAAAATGTTTGATCATCATTCTGCCAAAAGCGCTTACTTGGAAGACGACCCTCGACTTCTCCAGGAGATACGTTCTCATGTTTGCCCCAATGATGTCCCCCTTTCTGCCAAAGCCGATCTCGATATACTTCCCGAAACGACTGCTGTTGTCATTTCGGGTGGTTTTAGCATTCCCAATAGACTGTAAGACAAAAGTGTGTGAAGCGTGTGTCGTTTGTATCTTTAAAGAAAAACATAATCGAGAGGACAAATCTGTTCAACCATCCCTCACCTCCATTATGGGGTTGGAGGCCAGAACCCTCTCTTCTACGCTGGTCTGCTGTGCTGCTCCTCCAACCACAGCAAAGTATCGCATGGTGAATTTGGCCGAGACCGTTTTCCCTGAGCCAGACTCTCCACTGATGATGATAGACTGGTTTTTCTCCTCCCTGTGCGCACAGATAGCAATGACTGTTTGATATGGCTTATAGTGAAAGTATAAGCAAGAGAATATAGGACATATTTTAACTGGTGCACGTTTTACTGTGTACAGTTTGACTCCTAACCTTTGACCACTGACCTGGTCATGGTGCGGTAGGCTTCCTCGGCCACAGAAAAGATGTGAGGTTCCATGTCGGCCATGTCCTGACCGCTGTAAGCATCGATTACCTCCTCTCCATATATGGGGAGCTGGTCATAGGGATTGATGGCCACCAGCACAATACCTGGAGGGACAGAAAAACAAAGCGACACCAGAGTGTGGGTAATGACTTGAGCTTTCACGAGAAAGGATCATAGAAATAGAAATATTTTGCAACAGCTGTATCATTTCTGTCCACATACTAGAAAATATATTTTTGTGTTCAAGTTTTGGAATAGTACATGTCTATTTTTAGTCGAAGTTAAACCAAGCACATGTTAGTCATAACTATAGTGAAACACACAACATACACCATTTTAGGAATTTAAGATTTAAAATTTCTTTTACATTTTTATGAAAAATCCACACAAATTACAAAAGAAATAAATGTGAATTTTCCGACAACAAAAAACCCACACATCTTTACCACATCTTAAACCAGTGGCAGTGAGGGAGGTGCCTCCCTGGCTCAACCTTTGACCTACTGTAATCTAGTCGACATTATGAGCTATAATCTTGCAGACAGAAGCGGTCTGTCGCTGGCTGTAGACCCTCAGGTTGTCCCACTCACCACAGTACGTGTAGATGCTGCTGTAGTCCAGGAATCGAACCCGGAGGTTGTGCAAGACGGCAGGTTCGTGGAGGAAGCTGAGAGCGGTTAGATCATTTTCCCCCTCCAAGATGTCAGGGTTCCCCAGCGGTGGGAGATCAGAGGAGGACACCACTGGGTAATGGACCTCCTACCAGTGGAGAGGAAAGTTAGGAGTTCTTGTTATGGGAAATTTAAAGTGATACAGAAAGGACACTTGAGTTTAAGCATGACGCTGTTGTATGAGGACCATGATACTCTAGCACTGATTTTTAGATACTGCGTGTCTCACCTTTCCATCAGAGAGCTGCAGCAGGAGATGTTTCTCTCCAGGACTGTAGTCCTGGAGGAGCAGGGCTGACACCCACACTGCATCTGGGTCAGGAACCCACACACTCGCTCCCTAGCAAAGGAACAGGCTGTTGGTGAAACTGTAAACATCCTGAATCAATACCAAAGATGAGAACTCTTTATTATTCAACTCCTGGTTGAACACATTCTGCATGTACTTGACCCATTTGGAGTCCAGGAAAGAGGAGATTTTCATTACATGATATTGCATTTTGTGTTCCAAGACTATTCGTGTACACGTAACACTTCCTGGCCCCACCCAGACAAGATATTTGTCACCCATCAGCATAAAAGGCTCCTAAACAGTGTTAAAAATTAACATTGGTCATCCTACTGCATCCTGCTTGCACGGATTAGTCATTATCTACTTTTAACATATCTAATTTGCCCATTTACCTGTCCATTTTACAAATTAACTTTTAATCCATACCATTACAATGTTATACATTACTCACCACCATTTTACAGAAATAAGGATAAGGTATGCCGGATATTATGACAGCAAATCTATTAATAACTGGGAATCATTTAAGAACACGCAACACTCAGGAACTTCTACATTACTGGGAAAAGGCTGTCAAGCAATATTGTTTTGAAATCAGTATTCTACTTTGAAGGACACACAAGTGTTCTGTTATATTCTGCAGCAGAGAATGATCATGGGCCCATCACTTTATAAAATACAAAAAACAAAACAAAACAACTCAAGTCAGTCTTACCTTGCTGTATAGCTCCAGTGAAGCCATTGTAACAACTTCAAAGGATTCAGGAAGACATTTCTTTAAAAAATCAAAATGGGTAACATCTACAGGAATGATCTGTATCCTCCACTAGTACCGCTTTGTGTCCTGGTGACAGTGTTTTGCACTTTGTCCAGGCTCACACGGAGGCATGAGGACTGTCGAGTTAACTGTTAATCTGTGGGAGGATGATGCAGTGAGCGGATGGAGGGGTTTTGTGCAGAGTTTGAATCACTACTGCCGGCAGGGCGGCCTCTTAGGAAACCTAGTTTTTGGAGGTGGGGTGGGGGTCAGATGCATTTAAATACAGGTTTAACCTCAGCTATAAATGTGAATGTACACTTCTCAGAAATGGAAAAAGCCAAAGTAGCAGCAGGGTTAATGACATACCGACTCATTTTATTAAGCAATACAATCAAATTCATTTCAGCAATCAGCCTGCTGATATTGAGAGGGGGATTTCATGATTTGGGCTGGATACATTGTGAAACCTTGACAAAAAAACAAAAACAAAATCATTATTCCTTATTTAATAAAGGAAATTGCTGTGTCACCAATTTTGTGCGTGGGTATATAAGGAGGCAGCATGTGTGGTAACATTGACATAATAAAAAAAAAAAAAGTGTACTGGAGCTGTGACAAACAAAGCCTTGGCACTAAACAGCAGTGTTTCATAACATCAGTAAGCACCCATGATGATGATGATGAGAGTTAAAAACAGTAACAATTGTACAATAGAAAGAGGTTTCAAGTCATTTATGTCCCGTTGTGCTCAACCCCATCACGTGTACCTTTTACTTTCCTCGTATTTAGCTGTACAACAATAGAGCTTATGGTAAACTACGAGGCAGACTTTTAAGTTACACACAAGTCAACCTGCACCCTCCTCTTCAAAATGACATGTCTCCTCTTTGGTCAATACTGACTCACAGAATAACACACCTGACATTGTAAGACAACATTTCCATGAAATCACAGCAAGAAAAATTTGACTCCGTCCCCCTCCGATGGATGTAAACGAGATTCAAGCTACTCCATCTGTATTAGTAACGCCAGACGCCTGCAGGTTGGCACCAAGGCTCATTTCGAACTGGCTCCACTCGATATAGTTACTGTACATCTGAACAGCTTCCACTAAAAAAAGACGGTCTGTGTGTTTTGTGTCTAACCACTAATGGAGTGCATCATAAAATTCAAGAGACATGTAAAAAAATATATAACATTCATCTCCAATTTGCCCACAACAAAACAAAAAGCACCCAGATTGGCCTTTAGCTGATGAAAAACATTTGGATTTGACATGATTGTCACCAAAAAATACAAACCTGCTCAAAGCCTTTTAGTAAAAAACCCGCTCATTGGCAAACACTGAATTTGACAAAGTGTAGATAAGTTGGTTTTTTTTTTAACATTTTCAAGTCCGTTTGATGTCATTTCTTTTTGTTTTTTTGAACAATTCAAAATGTCGTAGTGGGAAAAAAAAATAAAAAATCAACGAAGCTCAGAAAATACGTCAAGTGATCTAATTGGTGTTGAAGTCAAGGAGTCCCATCCAGTGGAGTTAATGATGGATAGACACATCTGAGACTCCTGCGTCACAGTTCTTTAGCTTGTACGGGAAACCGGAAGTCAGGTTAAGGTTTAAGTTGGACGCAGATACGAGGGGGACAGTTCATCGGGGCTGGACTGCTGTGGGGGCTCCTACTGTTCATGGTCATAGGTGTGCAGGCTTTCAACAGAGCCATGCAGACTTCACAAAACCCTACAAGAGGAAAAAGGAAAAACACATTCTCTATTTTATTGGATTGCTCGGTTGCATCTCATACTGTGCAACATTAAACATCACTTTTCACGTTCTCAAATCATGTGTTCTGTGTGAGCCACAGGTGGAATACAATTATGAGACCATACATTGTCTACATGAAAATAAAGCATAGCCCCTTAACCAACCTGTGCTATACGCTCTCCATATCTTCACTGCCGTTGCCCTCCTCCTTCAGAGCCTCCCCTTCGTTGGCGGCCTCCTCGACGTGGGCCAACATATCAGCCATCAGTGCCTCCTCAAGCCTTTTCCTCACGCTGTACACCAGCTCCTCCTGTTTCCTACACAAGAACACAACAGGAAGCTGTTACAGTTGGCAGTTACAGCTGCCTAGAACAGCCACCGAATCAGGACATGACAGATGGTGTTTTTACATGGTCACTCCTTATGGACTGTGGGATCTCTGAACAGACTCCGTTTGGTTATCTCTGGGAAAAACTACGACAAGCAGTGACAAATTAATTTCTAATTTGGAAGGTTTCCGTTGTTTCTTTGCAACTCGGCCCTTTTATAGTCGTTATTGTGCTTTAGCCTTTAAAATGAGGCAAACGTCTCATGAACTGGCACAATAAAATACACATGACATTATTCATGTGTTTTTAAACACAATGAAGGAGATCGGAGAAAGATTTCCAACACAACCGTTTCACCGGCACACATCTGACTCTTGGATATTGGCTCAAGCAATTAACAATCAGGATCTAACACAGTGAAAACAAAAAAAGTGATCCATGTGTGGAGGTGTTCTGCGATCGCCCACCTGATGTCCTCATCGGTGACTATGAAGGCCTTGCACAGCGGCTGAGCCGTGTTGAGCCACACTCCTGGGTTCTTCTCCACGGCCGCAGACAGCTGGCCGGTGATGGGAGCAGCGCTGGTGTGCAGAGCGCTCGCAATGGCCGACAGGAGAGTCTTGTCTGTGCAGCCTGGACCAACACCTGAGGGACCAACCGGATGGTTAGAAGACATTCTGAAGAAAACAAAGCTGAAACAGCACTCAGGATTAATTTTATCCGAAAAAACAAACAAACAAACTTTGAAATATAAACTGCTTATTTTGTCTGAAGAATCCATGTTTAACTTGCAAATATCACCTTGAAGGCCTTTAGGCAGCTCCATTGTTTTCACCAGCTCCTCTGCAATGTCATACGCATTAAGACCGCTGAGTTTCTTCTCCCAAAATAGCTGCAGGCAAAAAAAAAAAGAGACTTTATTATTATATTATATATTATTATTATATATTAAAGAGTATAATATTAGCTGCGGGCAGTTTTGACAGAAAACAATCCAAAGTGAAAATGTGCTGCTGCTTCCACAAAACAAACAATCAATGTATTCAAACGAAACTCTGGTTCATCCGGTTCCACAGAAGTTAACAGTATCAGATAACACGTGTCTGAGGTTCATATGGGGCGATGTTAACAGCAATAGGCGGACCTGTCTGGGCTGGTCGACGGCTTTCTGAGGATCCGTCTTCACTTTGTTGTTTGGGTGGTTGGTAACCTTCGTAACAGGCTGCTTAAAGATGGAGGCCGTCTGTCTGACGGGGAGCGACGTGTTCAAGTCAGGCTTGCCCTTGAAAATATCAAACACGGAGGAGGGAGGATGAGGAGAGAACGGACGGGAGAATTTAAAGGAGCAATACGTGTTATACAACAAACACTGATTATTTAACTACACAAGAGGAGAGTGACTGAATTGATCCAGTGCATGAAATCAAGTCGAGCAAGAAATTACTTATTACATCTCCCCCACATAGCCATTTATATCTATATTTTATGGATTTTAACTGACTTTAACAAGTGATATAGAAGATTTCATGATGCTATTGGACTACATGCAACCAAACTTGCATGTATATTAAAGCTAAACACGTGATTCTAATCTGAACCTAATGTTTACATGAGGGTTTATCACTTGCAGTGTTCAATCTATTAACTCTTTAACACACTACAGTGAGTGCCCAGACCACCCTCAGCTGTATCAGGCAGTCAGGAAGCTGGTCATCATGCGCCCGTTTGTCTCACCTTGTTCTGGTTGTTGTTATCATAGCGCAGTCTCTGGCGGTTCTTGTTCAGCTTGCTCATCAGCATCTTCCCCGTGCGGAAATCGAAGGAGCTGAGGTCCATCTGGTTACCAAGGTAACGGGCCAGCTGAGGCTTGCTCCGAAACTTCTTCCCAGATGGACTGGCGGGGTAGGCAGACACGAGAAACCACGTTACTGTTATCATCTCTCACAGGAAGAAAAAAGGTCAGAACGAAAGACACCCAGACTGAGACCAGCCAAACGGAGATGAAGGTCACAGGTCACACCTCAAAAACACACACACACACACACACACACGACAGACAGACAGATAATTACAAACAAGGACCACAACATGCAACAAGTCAGAAGCAGAGCACATTCAAGTAGGCAATGATGCTGAAATCACATTGACTTTGTGAAATGGATGCAATCTTTGATGAATACTCCACCTAAAGCCCTGTTATCTATTACAAGCTGCACACATTTTAGTATCTTTGAGTAGTTCTGACTAGTAAACATACTCAACAGTAATATATACACAGTCTTAAAGCTAAACTCTTTTAAAAACAACAACAACAGTGAACACAATGTAAACATGGCAGAAACTAAAATTTGACCAAATGTCTCAGAATGGAAACATTGCAACTCCACTTATGGGAGCAACAATATCTTTAGCCTGAGCGATGACCAACAAAAGGAACAACTGTGGGCGGATACGTGCTCGTAACTTCATGCAAATGTATCTTACATCACACATCACAGTCAACACCAGTAGGATTGTACAGTTAGCCTACCACAGACTATACAACCGACCCGCCTCCCCCCTCTCTTGCCTCTGATCCTCATCTTGCTCTTCTCCTCTGCTAAATGAAAACAAATCTGGCGTTGTTGGTTCACTTCAATAGGAAATAAAGAGTATTAACTGAGAAGAAGACACTGAGTTTTTATTCATCAAAGGCCGCGCCAGGCGTGAGCTGCTGCTGCTGCTACTACTAGCCTGCACGGTTGGACAGACTCCTTATCCAAACACTTGTGAGAGGAGCTGGCCTGGCTGGCTCCCAAACTTTATACCGATCCCCGTCCTCCTTTATCATACTCCTTTCTGTTTCCGTCCGCAACCTCGGTGTCTCGTGCACCTATTAAGTTTTTACAAGCCCTCGTTGGTTTAGTACCTAAAATAATAGACATCGCTTTTTCCAGCTGACAAACCCGACTTTCTGGTCACTTCTTCCATTTTCCAGCCCTTGGGGAGAGCAGTGCAATCCCACCTTTTCTTCTCCATTCCCCACGCGAGTAGCCTATAAATCCACTAAAAGTAAACAACTAGATTAAATTAAAGGTAATGTGTCGATTTTTTGGATGGCAGGCCTATCGCTTCTTACGCTTTTGTTTCGACCATATTACAACATGCGCCCTCAGTAATGGGATCTCCCTGCTAACAACATCTCCTCTCTTTGTCGTCGCGCAGATCGTTCCGCCGCAGACCTCAGCCACATCACTACCTGCCTGTCTCGCCGGGGCACGAGGGCTACATCCGCAAGGATAACATAGGACAGCGTGCGGCTGTGTTTCATGCACCGCGAGGCAGCCAGGACGAGACAGGAAGTTCATATTTTATGACTTCAGAATAAAAGCACAGATTTGTCAATCTGTTAAACGTTGTACTATAGCTCTAATCTTTTATTATTCTTCAAGCTATCCTGAAATTTTTATGTAATCTCCATTGAGATTTCAATCTGAGTTGGAACCACCTGATCAAATTAGGTTAAAATAATCTTTTCCAGCAGTTATTTAATGTGTGAAATTATGCAGATTTTCTAAAATGCTTACTCTTATTTTAAAAACACAAACCGCCAATAATTCAATTTCAATCACATTTACAATGAAATTATATTTATAAAATAATTATATAAAATCATCAATTAACCATACCTTTAAATGATACCTTGATGAAAACAATTATTTAAAATCAAATTTAAACGGGCTATTGTTAGATGGCGGTAATTGGTGAAAACAAAAACCACTATGTTTATACGTGTGTGTGAGCCTGAACGTTTCAAACTACATGTCACGATCCTCATAGCATCAAAGTATTTTGACAAGTCTTTGGGAATAGTTAAAATTTTACCTGGGCTTTTTCATTGTTGATGTATTTAGGTTTCTTTTTTCTTTTCTTTTTTTTTTTACCAATTTGTTAATTAATTTATTATTATTTAATTTTTATTTAATTTATTTATTATTATTTAATTTTTACACAATTTACAGGTGTACATCAATAAGTAACCATTGTCAATACCATAGCATGTAAGCATATATAGGGGAAGCATTAGTAATAAAAAACAAAACAAGAACCCCCATAATTCATTTGGTCAGAAGTTTTTTGTTTTTAAATATTATACCGGAAGTATTATTTTCTCTCGTCTAGCTTGACGCTAGTGACTAGTACTACATCAACGTTAACCTATGGGAAACATAAATTACACTACTGCTACAAATAGAGCGTAAATAGTAAGCGCGTAGATGCAGTGACAACAATAATAGACGACGCAGAATATTCAAATCAACAAGATGCCGTAAAATAGCGCCCTACACTTGTAGTTTGTTCAGTAATAGAACATGTGAAAGTTTCGCGTAAGCTAGCTACATGAAATTGGAGAGCTGTTTCACCACGACAATGCCTGCCGTTGTCATTCAGACCCGGAGCCGGCTTTTATGAATGAACAAAGTAGATCTTCTTCATTAAACACAGACACCATTTTAAAAGCATGTCATGCATTTGTGGGGGCTTTGTATATGTTAACAACAATGCCAAAAAAAAAAAAAAGATCTGCTTTGTACGATTAAAATCTATGTCGAAATAGCACACTGTCGACGCAGTATGTAACACCGACTCCATGCTTAATTCAACGTTAGCTATAAATATCAGAAAAATTAAGCCATATTACAATAATGTTTTTTTTAAAGACGTACATCCGAGCTGAAGGCCACAGTATTGCTATTTGCAAATGCGAGACCACCGAGTGCACTTGCTAAATTTATAATGAAAACGACACATCGCGCATCAAACGATGCATTTGCAATTAAAAACCCTTCTTGATGGCTTCATTGCCTTTCAAATGATGTACTTACTCGTTTTTATCCATCTTGAAGACACTATCTCGTTTTCACCCTCTCGCTATGTTAAATCCCTTCTCCCCACTCCTCTCTCAGTCCCCTCCCCCTTCGATGGGAGAAATGAAAGACATTATCCACGCAAAATTCGCAGTCTGGCTGATAAAAAAATGAGTATAATGTCTAGGCCCGTAAGACCTCGGTGAATATGTGTAACTCGGCATATATTTAAAAAATATGTTGTGACACTTAAATATGCTCTCTTTAATTAAAAATAAAATATATATTTCACAATACTTTTACAGTACACATTGTCATGTCCACTTGACAAGCATCAGGTTTACAGTTGTAAAAGCGAACCAAGGGGAAAATTAGTTACACAAATAGATGCGGTTCTTGAGAAATTTATTGAAAACATACTTAACTTGCATGTGAAGCACTGAACACAAAGTAGATTTAAAAAATAAAAAAAAACCTCACAGAGTTTGAATAGCTGGCATCTTGCAGAATAAATGGACACATAGGAGGTAAATTAAAGATTTATTCATGTTAAATAAAATTCCATGAAGTATAGCATTTATACAGAGTGCATCTTGTTGTCCAAACTCCTCTAACAAGCTCTCAGTAGATTGCTGAGCCAGTGCATCTCCTTTAAGCTTGCGTTGATTAAGAAATCCACCCATGTGCCCATTCCTAAGCTCTGGTCCTGTAGGCAGACACAGACCCCATTCATTAACAAAATGTACATAACACGTTTGAATGACTGCAAAGGGCAACCTTTTGTAGTGTGATGTGATGTGGTTGATCATGGGATTCAAGTTGCAATATAAGTATTATAATATTGATATTATATACTTTATCATTGTAGGATAGCACAAATTGCCAGTACCAAAAAGACTGCCACATTAATGATTTTTTAAAAAGTCAAAAATATTTAAATTGGTCATTTCAAAAGAGTCAAACTCTAACTACCACATCACAGAAATACATTTGAAACATTCAAATTCAAACTGATACAACTTAAAGCTTTTATCTTTGTAGCCAGCGTAACAGTAAGCCTCGGTCAGTGAGCACTGCAGATGTTTTAAGAGAATAAGAAATGCCTCTTGTAGTCAAGCAGATGCATGAAAAGAGTTCCAACAAACTGCCAGGTGTTAGCAAGTGAGCTGCGACTTTAATCGATATTCAGATCGTTTATTCGAATGTTCAGTTACAACACCTGTCATGGTCTACACCTGTCTGCATCTTATCAGGAGTGCATGGGTGGGGCTAAAGCTAATGAGCAATCCAGCTGAACTTTGCAAACAGAGTGTAGGAACGTAAGCTCAGTCACACAAGTTTAGGTTATGATAACAATACACTCACAATTTAGTTGTGTGGGACTTTACTCATCCTTGACGAACTTCCCTTTAATGTATGGCACATAGTCTAGAAATAATCGCCAGTCTGTGAAGTGGACGAGCGCCACTCCGCCAACTGTTCCCCAGGCGATCATATTTGGCACCCTAGATGGGAAAAAAAAAAATCAATGGTATTCATATATGAGACAGATATTTAGTCACACAATCAATTGCAATACACATATCAAGAGCAATTTGGATAATTATACACCTTAATTCAGGTTTAATCGGGCTGACATTTAAGTTTCAGCATGTGCACTTGTAAAAGTCTATGAACAAGACACTGTAATGGTGGTTTTGACTCACTTTTCCTTATTTTTTTTAAAAAGCTAATAATTTCATCTTTTGAAGATCTACCAATCTGCCTTTTCAAGGTAGTCTGTAGCTGCAATTTTAATTTTGTGCCATACTGATACTGATTAATTAGCCCGAATACTGATTTAAGATGAGCATGAAAAAAGACCGTTTTGATTATTGAAATTTTAGTATTCATTTTTAATGTATCAGCTGATCAAATATTCGGCTGTGCACTCAAGACGTCTTTACAAAAACAATTGAAAATCTAAGCAGTAGTGACTGAAAGAAAAGCCATATCTGAAGGAGTAAATAAAAACATAAAAACACATCTTTATGCCATAAGCGCACGGATTGAATTTTAATAACAGTAAATATGTGACTAAAGTCATTCATTAACATTTATAGCGATTTTTCATAATTATGAGGATCATCAGACTAATTGATTGTTCATAAATCTCATAAGTGAACTGAAAGACAACATAATACTCAAAATAAAACTGTAAATGTGATCACTGTGACTTGCCCCCTTCGCTAACCTAGCCCAGCTAGCTAAGTCGATAGGAAAAGAATAGGCAAGCTAAGCTAACATTAGCTGGTAAGCTAAACGGGTCACACAGAAGGACACAGCGGCGTTGGTAGCATAATTTTGAACATGACAAAAGCTTTCAAAAAACATTTCCAGTATTGTACAAGCCTCAGTTATTGATTTGACTTACCACGTCCTTAAAATACCAATGTACTTGGCACCGACGAATTTATTAAGTATCTTCTGGACCATCCTGACCTTGCCTCAGTTTTAGTTCTTTACTCCATGCAATTGAATGTTTTCTCAGTGGTGGCTGTGAAGGACCCCGGGCTGCCTCTTCTTATGCCTGTTAATAACAAATGGGTTGTGTGCGATGGCTCATGGTCGTTTCAGGCCACCGTTCCAACGTTAACAACGCAGAGCTGTTTTTAAAAAAAAATTGGCGTGCTCTGTCTTTGGCAACCATCCAGCTATAACTACTACTCCAAACGTATATTGACTAGTAGGATGTCCTGAATTTAATGTGGTGCCTTGGTACCACAGTCATTAAAATGGTCACAAACGCATTTGTGTCCTAGCCGGCTATTGGCAATGGAAAATATGAACAAATTCATTTTCCGCACTACAATAAACCCTTTATTACAATGTGTTCCTTTATTTTCCTTTTTTATGTATACAATATTAAAAAGCCAGACATTGGAAAAGGTATAATCTATTATTAAAAATGGCACATTTATTGCTACATAATTACTGTTATATACAGGACAGTTCTCAACTTGTATATATATAAAGAGAGAAAGATTGAGTGAGGCACTCTGCAGGACCCTGCAGGAGTCCAGTGTCCTCACTCCATGATGTCAGGCTCTTGCCCCTTTTTAGTTCAACAAAGATATGACAAAATTGTTGAAAGCAACTGTTTTATTACTGCTTTCTTATACCAAAACAAGTTCAATCCTGTCAACTGAACAATTTCCTTAATAATATTATTGTAATTTTCAGTGGACATTATGTGCTCCTGCAGTGATGGGGTTCCTTTTCTGCAGATTTCCAACTGTCCATGTCAAAATTCATGTTAAGAAATACAGTCCCCTCCCCCCCAAAGAAATGACTTGAGTATGTAGCTTTGTAGCTATGTAGATGGGATGTTCACAGAATACTAAATGACATCAAGTTAGATTTTCCCTTGTATTGATCTTGTAACAATAAAAAGCAAAACTTCAAATACAACTCTTGAAGACGTGAACTTCTCACAAAAAGTCACCGTCAAAGCAATCAAAGAGCTGGAAGAGTAAAAGGTCAGAGGTGAAAATTGTTATTGGATACTAAATATACTGAGAGTCACTGCAGCAAAGATCTTGCACTCTGATATACAGAAATTTAAAATGCTCCAAGTCGTTAGAGACTCCCGCTACTATGGAAAATAAAACTCACTCCCTAAATTAAAACTGAAGCAGCACATACACTGAAACATGTTAATGTGCAGCAGACAAAAGCAGACAAACGGAGCCAAAGGAGCATCTCTCGAACTCTGTAATGTCAACTGATTTAGTAAAAATAGGGCAGAATGAAAGACAAGTCATGACCTGGACCCATGACATTAACACAGCAGTTTGGACGTTATAATCCAGTTGAATGGTTAAAATAAAGGAATAAAAACTTAACAAGATCTATGTAACATTTATTTATTTAACTAGGTACACTGAAAGAAAATCTCTTTATACCATTTAAACCTCTTCCTGAAAATTGAAAAAAAGCATTGGGAGAAGGGAGGGTGGGGGAATGAACAAGTACCTCTTTAATCTCCAAGATAAATGAAATGATATGGTTCACAAAATAAAACTGTTTTAAATGAAAATACAAGTTCAGGCACTGATAAGGTATCACTCTCCCATCATGTCGTCGTAAGTCTTGAGAATGAAAAGGCCACACTATTGATTTGTATAGGTCTTTTTCTTCATCTCTTTCCGTAGAAATTCAACACACAAAATGCTCTACCTCCCATTTGTGATTACATGTTGGCAAAAAAACCTTTCATCACATGATATGACATGGGAATAACATCACAATAACACTGTTTTGTTCTCTGTATTATCCATTACCTTACAACCAAATACAGACGTCCGCCTCAAATATAAATGTGCAGGCTACTGAAAAGTGAGCTGCAAATGGAGAGTCACTTGGTTGAGGGCAGACATTAATAAAAGGTGAAATGAAAACTATTATACTGTACTGAAAGAAAAAAAAAATCCAGGAACACAACTTTGAAGGTGGTAGACATTTGTATCGTAGCTACATTCAAAAACCAGTTGCATAATTACTGTTTGAGACAAAAAATCCCTACACACAGTTTTCCTCAGTGCCTCACTGTTAAAGTAGGAACACTTTAGCAGGACTGTGGCACAAACGCTGTCCACATACCACCAAATGGTAAGAAAAAAAATAATAATCTGGGTAGCTGATGATAAGCCTTACAACTAAAACTGGAATATAGAATACGCCAAACGCTTTAAACATTTTTCATCTGTTGACTCCTTCCCCCGCTGCCATCCTGGTTCAGTTTTGAATTCATTTTTTGAAGAATTTCATTTAAATGTCAAATATCCCCTTATTCAACTCATCTACAATACACTCTAAACTTCAAACTAATATTGCCATTTATGTAAAAAAATCTACAATGTATAGACTAACAAAAAATATATATTTTTATATATATTTAATTTTGAAAAATGAAACATAGAGTAATGCATGAAGTGAATTTACACGTCACAATTCTGTCAGTAAGAAATGTGACAACGAACTTCCTCAGGAGGAAGGTGAGGGGCTGTAATTCAGTGGGAATGCTCATTTAGGAAAAGAAAGTCTCCCGTTACACAAAGGTTTGTCTGCTTCGAACAACTGCTGACTGATGAGATCCCTGCATGAAAAAAAGAACATCAATTAAGGGGAAAAACTTCGGTTTTTAAGTCTGCTGGCATTGTCCGTAAACCATTTCAAGTAAGAGCACTAAGTGGTGCTGATCACTTAGCTAGTGTCTCAAATGGCTTTAATACAAGACTTTCAGAGACCGGTTGTGCAGGTCGACACTTAACTTCCAGCCTAAACCTATACAACTGTGCTTTGTCTTTTCTATGCATGCTTTAGTACATAAAGCAGTACAAAAAAACCTGAACCTATGACAAGGGATTACTGGAGTTAAATCTAGAATTCGTGGTCAACAAATAGGAAGAACAGTTTTGTAGTTGACAGACTCAACCACTTGGATAATTCATAACCTTCAAGGAAGAAGTCTTCTATTCCAAGTCTCCAAATGCCTTGTGGGATAAGACGGGGCTTCAGTCAGAGAGTCCTCTGGGTCAGACTTCCCGTCTTTCTTAAGTCTTGCTTTTGGACTGTCAAAACCTTTCCCTTGTGACCTTTTCGCTGCCTTCCCCCAAACATTTGCTTATAAGATAGAGGAAAGGTCACTGAATTTAAACAATTCAACTTCAACTATGGGCTTGGTTACAGAATTTAGACAATTCAACTTCAACTATGGGCTTGGTTACATAACATATGTAAGACTGTACCATCACGCAGGGAATGACATACATTAAAAAATAATTGCTCATACACATAAGCAATCCCTCACAATAAATGTTCCTCGCATGTAAAGCAATTTGCTTAAATGTCAAATAGAAAACATGAAACAATTAGGCACAAATCCTTGATTCAATTTGTGTTTGTTTAGGTCTCCTTTCTTTCACAAGAGCACCTCTCGGCAGTGTGTGAAGTCCCAATTTGTGGCAGGACAAAAAGTACTCCGGTGTTCCATCATCTTGTGGAAACCAAGAAGAAAGAAATAAAAATGTACATGTATAAAACAAAGCAAAACCAAAAAAAAAAAGTTCTTCACATTTGAGCTTGTAGTCATGGTTGGGAGTGCGACAAACAGGCTGTGTCAGTTTTGGCAGTATGCATGTGTGTACGAGTGTGTGAATGTGCATCTTGAAACTTGAACGGACAATACACAGACATGTCCACATATACACACACACACTGAGAAAAATGGGTGGAAGAAATCTGTTAAGGCCACATCCTCTGACAGCCAAGGAAACACCACCAGATCTGTAAAAAGGACCATAAACAATACGTTATAGTCCTCCTTTACAACACAAAGACATCAACACAATACTGAGAATAATACCACTGACTCCTACAAACTAGTGCATTCCCTATTTTACATTATAATCCTTAAGATGTTCAGGAAATCAACCCCCAGATTTGATTGACATTTTGTAATGATGCTTTTATATGGTAGTTTTATAATTGTTTGTGTTCCCATGCTTAAGTTGCCTTCACATGCATAAGATATTCACAGGAAACTTCTTGCAAAAGAAACATGTTCCACACCCACTGCTTAACATTAAAAGCATTCAACTGGTGAAACATGGATTAGGCTTTTAATGTGAAACAGTCACAGGAAACACAATGAATTTGTCACCACAGTTAGTGCAGACTGCAATGATTTAACGAAAAACAGCATTTAAATATTGCAGGAAGTAACGGAACGAGAAAGGGCAGACGCAGTGAGCTGTGAGCAGGGGAAGGCTGCACACCTTCACCCTCATCATGCAGAACACAGTAAAGTTTGTTAACTAGTCACACCATGTGCATGACTATTAAATTTAATAAATAATTTTAAAAAATAAATGAGATTTTGATTGCTCATGTAGTGAACAATTATTACATTTCTTCTTTATTAAAACAATGCAAGTTTGTTTGGTTGCACTGTAAACAGATAAACTAGTTGCTCTTCTGTTGTATTTTTTGACAAAATTATAAAAATTGATGCCTGCAAACCTGGGACTTGTAGTAAGAAACCACTCTTTCTGTTACCACCAGGAGTTTGGCGTTTCCAAATCAACCAGGACTGAGTATTATCACTTTACTAGAACTGTGGGTAACATACTGAGAGTTACATCCTGAATAATTACTTCAGTTGTCAGTCTTTAAGGCTTACCTGGTGTTACATGTGGCTAACTGGGTTGTGGCCATCTCCTCCCATACTAGGATGGCCTCCTGAGAGCTGCATGGGTGCTTCACCCACCACCCCAGACACCTTCTCCTCCTCACGGCGTTTTAAACATGCTGCCTTGGGATTAAGGTTACGTTCTGGGAAAGGGAAAACAGAAACAGGCCCTCTCGGTATAAAATAATAACAAACTGTATTACCAGTAGTGTGTGCTTCCCATCCTTGATGTGCTGCTGACAGACTGACCTCTGACTTGTTGTTCTAAATTGAGGATGACATTGACGGCTTGGTGCAGGATGAGAAGTTTGGTCTGAGGTTTGTCATGGCTGAGGTGCAGCTGGCACATCCTCCCAAGCTCCTTAAACGCCTCGTTGATGTCCCGTACTCTGAGACGCTCGCGGGCATTGTTAGCCACTCGCCGTTCCCGCTCACGCTCCATCTTCACCTCAGGGGGAACGTCCTCATCATCTTCCTCCGGACTAATTACAAATGGAGATGAAATGTTGAAGCCACAGGCAGGAGAACATTTCAAAACATACCATCTAACACTATTGCTCATGCTACTTTATGACTAGCATTTAGCTGCTTTAAGTTAAGCTTCAATAGCAGGGAGTGTACACCCACAGTTGAGCTTTGTACTGAATGGATGCACTTAAAACAAGACAGGTAGGAAGTTAAACAGACATGATGTGAAAGTGCATACTGGAGAAAAACATTATCCAATGAGCTGCATCTCCCACAAGTTGTAGCTTGGACCTGCACCTGTGTGGTCATCTAAAAATCTATGATTTCTTTTGTTGTATGGTTTCCAATAGTACTGTCTTGTTCAGAGTATGTTTTCCCATTGTTTTGACTTTCCTTTTAAAAAGTAATTTGCAGCATAAGTATAGAAAACTAGTAACTTAGAGATGAAGGTCATGAAATTTTACTGAAATAAATCTAAAGATTTTAGACACCAGCTTCATGAACATGTGCTTTGAGTGATATCTCACAAGAGCCCACAAAGCACTAGAAATTGATCCCCTATTGGAGAAACTTACTCATCTTTCTGGTCTGAAAGGCCAGAGAGCATCTGGAGGGTCAACGCCTCCTTTCTGAAAACGTGAGATGAAGGGAAGGGGGAATTGTGTTAATTACCTAACAGAGTCTGGGCAATCAGTGGGATACACACGACAGCTGACATGTGGAACCGTGCAGCAGATATTTCCAAATTCAAATGGGCTCCGTTATATTCTCATACTTGGCAATTGTGTCAGAAAAATCTCCGCCATTGTAAGATAAACTAGTGTTTACTATGAACTTGTATTTTAATCAGAAACTTTATAAAACATTTAAATATATATATATATATTAAATATATTTAAATTAAAGTGCCTAGAAAACGGTTAGGAGCGACCTTACCTTGTTCGACTGCGTGCTACCTTGCTGTCCTTCTTTTCATCCTCTGACTTGTCTGCAACAGATGAGTTTTCATCATCCTCTTTATCTTCTCTTTTGATGTCTGAGCTGCTGGAGGAGTGTGTGGAACGGGCTATACCACCAGGGAGACCTAGAAACAGACAGAGAAGTGAGGAATGTGTTCCAAAGCACTGAAACTTTTCCAAGGGGTGCATGCAAGACAACTGATGACTGTGGAAAGCTAACAATCACTGAAGAATGTGCACATGAATGGGATAAGTTAGCCTTGAAGGCTTTCTTCCAGAAACTTTATCGAAGGCTTTCTTCCAGAAACTTTATCGAAGGCTTTCTTCCAGAAACTTTATCGAAGGCTTTCTTCCAGAAACTTTATTGTAACACGTGTTCAACGTTGTGAAAGGGTGTATTTATAAGCCAAACCATGATGTTTTCCTAAATGAAACCAAGTGTTTTTGTAGTGTAAACCTAATAAAGTGTTTGTGGTGCCTAAACCTAACCAAAGTGTGACCAAAACAATAAAATAATTACTGAAAAAAGGGGGAAAAGAGCCTACTTTAGAATATGAACCCCAATCACCTAGGTGCAAGCCATGAATACAACTTAATCGGCCACGAGGCAGATAATGTGACATTTTATAATACATGTTCTGACAGACAGAAAGATAGAAAGCACTTTCTGCTCGAAAGGTTTGTGGGATTTCTGTCAGAAAGCTGGCTGAAAGCTAACTTCTCCACTCTGCGGAGAATGGTCACATCTACATGTATGCACATGTACACTAGCATTGCCACAAAAATGTTTAATTTCAATACAAGGATAGAAACGCTTATTCCACAAAGTACAAGACATGCCATTATTCAGTTTTACTAAACAAATGACATGCTCAACTTTAAGTAACACAATATTTAGTCGTACTTACTGGTAAAGCCTTCCGGTTGGCCAACTGAGGGTGTGGGTCCGGATGCGTGGTGACCGTGCAGAAGAGTGCTGCTGGGAGGAAGGCCTGTGGGCTCCTCATGTTTCCCTCCCTGCTGGTGAAGGTGGAGAACCATGTGTGAATCTCACAGGGACAGACATATCACAACTAAACCCTTACAAAACAGACTGCAACAGTTCCCCAAACTACTTAGTTACTTAATTATGTAGCCAATTAGAAATGTTATACATGTTGTTTGCTAATATATTTGTGCTATTAATGCCATTTGACTCACTAAACAAGACATATAAAACATTTAACTCTTAATTGCTTGCAGATTTACTTTTCACTAACAGATGGTATAAATGACACTACGACTTGAGATACGATTGACATGTTTTGTGCCTCAGGAAACAAACATAAGTAATTTTTGTTTTTGCCTATTAGAACAGAAAACTAATTTCTTCAATTTGTTGCGCAACATATAAATACAATATAAATTCAAGGTATCCAGACAGCCTAAAGTCACATACACAATAAATCAAAGTGTGTTGTACATGTTATATTTTAACCCTCATACTGATAGTTTCGTTCGCAGTGGCTGATGGACTGAGAATGTACCTCCTCTAACACATCTCCACTATGACAGCATGAAAGCAAACTCCTTACAGAGAGGCTTCAGAGGTGCTGACAGGTGTTATGTGTGTGATAAAATTAAGAACACAAATGAAAACTTTTGTTTGCTTCATGATGTTGTCATACAGCATCAAAAGTCTCTTTCGAACACACACAAATGAGACAGGATTTGAGCAGAGTAGGTGACTCACCATAGCAGGATGTCTGTTGCTGAGGGCAAGGCTAGCATTGGGGAAAGCTGGAGAGAGGCCACTGAGGCTCCCATTGTGTACTGAAGACAGCAGGCTGTGCATGTCGGAGTGGGCGCCCTCTAAGCCAGGGCCCTGGCCCACAGCATGGTTACGCAGTACATGGATGGCCTCCTCCAAACGGTCCTCCATTTTACTCTGCTATATAAATACAAGAGGCATGCACTTAAAAATCTCAATATGACAAACATAATACAAGTCAAGACACAGCTTATAAATAAAGAGAAACAATTTAATGATTTAAACAGTGCATTTGTACTTTACTGTCCACTTAACTAAAATAAGCACACAAAGGCTAGAAGAATATATTATGACAACCACGTGCTTCAAATTAGCTTTGATGTAGCAGAGAAATGTTTTAACATACCAGTGCGTGTGGTTGCCCTTCATAGTTGGGTGTGGTTGGTCTTTGCCACTGAGACTGAGCTCCTGCAGAGAGAAATATTAGGAAAAGTTTTTACTGGTAATTCTTAACTTTACAGCAGATGGAGCTGTAGTCACATTTCTGAAGGACATAAACATACAGAGAAACATTTCTGCTACAACAATTTCAACCAATTCATTTTTGTGTGCCAAAAATAAGGTTGCTTACATGAAATGGACTAATGAAGGTATTCTCTGGCTGAAATTGAAATATTATCCAAACTTGTGGTTACAAGAGTGAGAAGAAAGACCAGGATAAAAAACACCTGAACTCTGTTTACCAACCTTCTGATTGGCTAAATTTACTCAGCCAATTAGGTTGACATTAATCTTATATTGAGTAAAATAAAGACAAGGTCTTTAAAAGAATAAATAATGTGTTCATAAAAATGCAGATTTCTATTGATGTTTAAGATGACTGGAAGATTATTGCCTTTTACTGTCTGTAATTGCCTCTACACAACATTTTAGCTTTCTGTGTATAAAAAGTAACAACTTTGATGCTCATATTATCTGTATGTGAGAATTAAATTGTACCTGCAATAGTCTGAGGAGATCCAGGAGTAGATGGAGCGGAGTTGAAGTTATTACTGTTGTGGTCCGACGGGTAAATCTGAAAGAATTGATCACAACAGCCCAACATTATGGCACACCGTAAGAATACGTAACATTGATGTTCAGTACAATTTAGTCAGACAAGTTCAAACTAGTGCTGGGAAATATTGCAAAAAAAAGCCACCACAAAACATTTTTCTATACGATACAATGTTTTCTACATCATTCAATATTTATCACATTTATGTCAAAGAAGTCAAACACCACATAAAACTTGTACTAGTAGAATCAAAAAGTTAATTAAAACGATTAAACCTTTTTGGACAAAAGAAACATTTTCTGTCAACCTGTTTCAGGGCTCTGGGTTTATTTGTGACAGAAATTAACTTAAACAATATCTGACATTTCAGTATACAATAATTATGGTCCTTAAAATCTCACTGTTTTGTCCTTGTTGAGATGTTTCCTTAAGCATATTTTACATTACAACATTAATTTGTTTTGGATCAGACCATGAACAACCAAAATAATGCTAAACCACTGACAGAACAGTTTGGTCAGCATCACCATCGTTTCACCTTCTTTCGTCAGAGGAAATAAACCTTTTTGAGAAAAGTATTGCAATTGTTTTGTTTTATTTCCCAACTCAATTTAAAAGAAATTCCCACAACAAACAGAAAAGAACTTACAGAGGCAAGAGCCTTCCCAATTTCATCTCCTGAACTGCCAGCTGTGGTGCCTCGGTTGGCTGCAGAGACAAAGTAAATGATGAGTCAGATGACCCGTTAATTTGTTTTTGGGAGAGGATGAAACTGACAGACGACACTTGTACGATAAGTTCATTTTATCAAGTTCCTTACCCATGATGCCGTCTCCGTTGATGGTGGGTGTGTGGTTGTAAGTGGTGGGGGCTGAGTGGAAGCCGTTGACTTCGCTGCCATGCAGAGGATAGTTCTGTGGGGACAGAGGCAGGGGTTGACGCTTCTGGAGAAAGGATACAAGTAGCTCCATAAGGCACAAACACACCTCAAAGGAAATTAACCCGTTGTGACAAATGTATTTAGCTTTATGAAGAACATTTAAGGTTCAATTATTCCAAAAATAACACATAATTTAATCCATGCATCTTAAATGATGTGTGGTTTTACTAAACAAAAGCAGCAGACACTTTAAGGAGTAGATGGCTTTGCTCTAAATAAGTTATCCGTTCAAGTTTACAACATTAGAAGATATGAACCCTATATATAGAGATGATGGAAATAGGATTTAGGTTTCTACCCACCATCCTGTCCTGTGGGTTAATTGCAGAGAAGGAGCCTGGCTGTCCAATGTGGGGAGAGTTACCCAGCATGGCAGAGTAGCCAGAAGATGACCAGGGGTCTTCTGAGAAAAGTGGAGACACATTTGCAAACATGAAAATACCTTCCCAAACAGGATAACAGAACAAATCCTTTTTCAGTGATATTATGTTAAAGCATACCTTGCATATAGAAAGAGCCAGGGTAGACCGCTCCTGGCTTAGCACTGGGATATCCTCCATTGTCCCTGGCATAGTCATCACCAGATGTGGAGGCATACACCTAAAACATGCAAGACAGTAAGCAGTTGAACTGCGATTTTCTTAAATAATACTTAAACATGGTTATTTTATGATTATTCACAAAAAGATAACTGTTTTATGTAGCCCTGAGCATCATAACAGGCAAATTAGGACGTTATAAATCCACCCTTGCTTTTTGAAAACCATTTAATTACACTAGCTTTAAGTGGCCACAAGATGGCAAGAGGGAGTCTGCCGGCTGTGGAGGCAGGCCGGCTCCTCGCCTGTGGAGGAGAACACAGCGGCCATGCCATGCTGGGCACAGCGACGGCTTGAATCCCAGAGCACAGTGAGCACTTCCTCTAGCTCCAAGGACCCCAGTGACATCATACTGCCTGGCCTGCAGCCCCTCCCTATTACACACTTAGGATCTACTCGCACACATACCATGCATTCAGTGAGCCAACACACACCCACACACCAATGAACGCTCAACTAGCAATACCCTAAAACTAGCACTATCACTTATATATGGCATCAACAGAGGATCGTATAACAGAAAACATGACAGCCCTGATAATATTCAACATTTTATATTGGCACCCTAAAGAGTCCACTCACACATCCTTTCTACATATTGCTAACAAAATGGATGCCGGGCCTTTAGTAATACATCTCTCCACTCCAAACCCACAGACTGAAGACGGACATGAGAAGTCCTCAGTTTTCCCAACATCATCATCATCATCAGCCACCAGTCTTTTCCTCTCCTCCTCTGGAGTACACGGCCGATAGAGGAAGACAGAAAGAGGATGGAGGCTATGCTGCAAAGAATGCTAATCCAGAGAAGGGATTTTTTCTGTAATTTGATTTAACAGGGAGAAGTGGAAAGGGAATGGAGAGATGCACTTCTAATTACAGAGCCATCTGCCTGTTCCTGGACCACATCCAACTCCACAGGCAGCTGGGCTGAGGAGAGGGAGTGAAGAGAGGGAGAGAGATGGGGGCTGGGATCCAGCGAGTGAGAGAGTACGAGAGAGAGAGAGAATGAGAGAGAGAGAGAGAAATTGCAGTGGGTAGGGGGTAGTGAAGGGGCAAGGGAGAGGATTGAGGGGAAAAAATGAAGGCCCTGATGATTTATGAAATGGGTAGAGAGATAAGGGGTGTTGAGGGGGGACAGGAGAAGGTAATCTAAATGACTTAAACAAAGCTTGATATGGCCAGGGGAGTGTGAAGGAAACAGGGGATTTAAAATGATCACGGTTAATTCAGGGGAAAACATGACGGAGATGGCTTCATTTAACAATAGGCTTTGAGTTGTTCTTTCACGGGGAACAATGTTGTATGAATCCTGCTGCTTTAGATGGGAACAGAGAACTACACAATGACTGGTGCTGCTGGATAATTGTATTCTCAGGAAGAAAGGGGATTTCTAGGGTAAAATCCTCAACTAATAGGGGTTTAATGTAATTCAGGTTATGACCGTGTAAAAGTCTCTACACTAGAAAAACATGGGTTGTAGCAAGGGGTGCAGAGTAGATGAAGATTAACATCAAGCTGACCTCAAACTACTTTAACCACAAGGGTTTCAACTACATTAGTCCACTGGACAACTATAGGGGGCAGAAGAGAAGTTCCTCCATGTTTTTGAGTGTTGCAGGTGTGTATGTGGGGGGGGGGGCGTGAGTACAGGTATTGGTGGGGTTACAGAAGTCAGTGAGGCTGAGGGGAAGTGAGAAACTTTGCACTGCAGCTATTATTTGTCCATTTACTGATTTTCAGCAACATGATTACGGTAACAAAAGCAGATAAAGGGAAAGAAGACTATGTTGAAGGGGTGGTGAAGAGAAGCAGGAAGGGAGGGAGTGTGGGAGGGAGGAAAGACCACAGGATCATCATCGGCAGTCATTAATCTGGGCTCAGACACGGGGCTAAGAGGCCTCGCAAGCACCGCGCCTCACAACTGGGTCACTCACAGGGGGAGGCCCACCCAGGCCATCATGTGGTGAAGCGTAGGCGGAGGGCTGAGTGAAGTGGGGGAGGGGGTTCTCACACGCAGACATCTCATCATTCGTGTTAAAACCGCGCGGCCATCGTTCACACAGCGGGAAATGACTGAGGTTCAGACAGTGAAAGAGACGGCCTCAGCCAGACAGTGAGCTCTGATGTAGTCACCGTGGCGACGTGTGTCTACACGCAGAGGTTTCAGCCGCTCACTTCAACACGACAACACTCACAGGTGGAGGACAGCATAAAAGAAAAAAAACCCCTGCAGATTTCTTCATTTCTTTAATCAACAAGGGATCAAGAAATGAGTGAAGTAGCAAGTTCACCAGGTCCATCTCTGATCCGTCTCCATACTATCAGTCAACCTGATGTGAATCCACCCAATTAATGCAGCTGGCTACAGTAGTTGCATCTGTTGCAACTTTATCTCAAACTACGACAGAATGCAACACCAGTAATGCTCGACTTCATTTCCTTCCAGATTACGCATCCATGGCTCTGTGATCTGGACCAAGTGAGCCATACAAATCCTTTTGAATTTACTTCATCCATGCGTTGAAAAAATATCAGCACAGTCATGAGTCAATTTTCATTTAGCGCTTGTTATCAAACTTTTTGCAACATTTACGCGATGATTAAATAATGGGGCAAAGACGAGGCTAAAGTGCAGGTATCTGACCCAGGAAACCTCACATTTTCTTTAATTTTCACAGCATAAAATGCATACAGACACCCGATGTTTACAAACACTGGTAAATAACATGTCTTAAATCTTTCTATCCTCTGCCTGTTTTGCAGTGTACTGCTTCAAGGTTTGCGCTCAAACACAGATGTCAAAAGTGAGAAGATGTAAAGGTTCTATATGCAGATTCTTTAAGGTAACTCTTGTCATCTGAGAACTACAGGAACATGAGTGGGTTAAAGAAAATGTTTGTGTAATGGCAAAAGTAGCAACAGTAACACGCAGTCAACTACAATAATAATCTGATCTACAGTAGCGGAAACTGCACGAACTGGCTGGTAATCAACACCCAGGACTCAAAATTATCCAATGGATATAATCTATAAAAGAAAGAAATGTGGGCAACTGCAGCCTGATTCAGTTCTTTTACTTTAAACGAACACTGAGATTGATTTAGTAGATATTCAAACATGCAAGTGTGACTTGTGTTTCAAGCTATGTGTGGTTTCCATAATCCACAAACATCAGTTGCATCAGCTGCTGGGAATTCTGGGCCCAGTGACAAAATGTGACACTTGGTACAGTAAATCAAAGCACGATATAAGACTTGATGCTGTCTGGACCTAGGCAGTCTGCTCAACAGAACTCTTTTGAATCCAGTATCAAATCCACTTCACAAGTTGCAATCAGACTTGCCTTTTAATAATATTAAGGAACAAAAGTTACAAATAAAGTAATATCTAAGAAGTAAATCTCCAAGATTGATATTCCAAGAAGTGAAACTTTGCCCACACAGATAAGATATTGCTTTTTAGCCAAACAACTGCCTGAAAAGGTTTCCATGTTGTCCTTCGTTACTGATAAAAGGGAGAGGAGATTTTGTTACTAACATTGAACAGGAACCAACCACCAGAACTCATCGTACCTGAACCCCTCATGAATTGGCACCGCCTGAAACATATGTACCTTCATTAGCAAAATCCAGGACCTGTTCTTACAAAACGTTTATAATTTGCAGAGGAAGCTTAGTTACTTGACAAAGTACCTCAAAATCCTATAAATTTGCTCGTCTACATGACAACCAGACCCTGAACACCACTTGAAACCCCTTGAGTGTAGTGTAGAGACAACCACAGTGATGATGTTTATTGGGGCCTGAGTCGCCTGACTGTCAGCTCACTGAGAGTCTAACGGAGCAGAGGGTCTTTACCCCCCGTCTGTCACAGAACTGCTCAAGCGGAGTGGGGATAGCAGCGTGTAAGTGTATCTGTGTGTGTGTGGCATGTGTGTAGTGAGTGTAAGAGAGAGAGAGAGAGGAGAGAGAGAGAACTGGCTGTAAGCTGTGAAGGCGAGCAGAAATAAGCTCTCACCGAGGACGGCAGGCCAGGGGGTTTCCGAATCTTCTTTGGCTGGGTGTCTACATACAGGCAGGTGGAGACACAAAGAAATAGTGAGAGACAAAAACACAAATAAGGACTTAGCAAAGACATGTTTGCCACTGTTATGTCAGTTCAGGTGCCGTTTCTTTGTGTGCTTCAATTCCAACTGCAGAACTGAAAAGAGAAAACACTGAACACACTGCAGCATGTGTGTACTAGGGGTGTATGTGCATGTCTGTCAGCATGAATGAATGTTGCTGTGCATTCTTCTGTATGGATTGAAAACATAGACCAAATAGCAAAGACATATCAAACATAATTGTAAAAAAGTCTTTATAGGAAATAAGAAAAGCACTTTTGGTGTAGTAGTAAACTTCATTTCATATATATGCTCCTACAAGTTCATAAACTGCAGAGGCAGAGTGTTAACAGTAGAGCTGAGACAGTTAGCCAATTGCTAAAAAAAAAATAATCTAACATTATTTGGATAATTTATTTATCATTTAAGCCAATTCTTGAGTAAAGTCCTTCCAGCATCTCAGGTGTGTATATATTCTGGTTTTCTTAGCCACCGAATTAATACCTTTATATATTTTGGACAGTTGGTTAAGACAAAACAAAGCAATTTGAACAATCTGATCACTTTAGCCTCTGGGAAACTTTCAGTATTTTCTGACATATTATAGACCCAACAATTAATCAAGAAAATAATCTGCAGATTATTTGAAAATGAAAATAATCATTATTTGTAGCCCTCGTCAAATCAAAAATTGAAAATACAGGCAGAAAATGTAGAAAGAAACAAATGACTGCATCCAAACAACATGGCCTGTGTCTTGTCCAGTTAACTTACCTATGCCTCCATCAGGCGGCCTTCTCCTGGGGTTGTTGGGGTATGATGGGTAAAACTGGGAGCCAGATTTTAGGCCAGAGGGGGACATGGCATCGGGGCTGGGCATTGCTATGTCACTAGGAAGGAAACCAGGCTAGGAAGAGCAAAGATAAAGAAACAAGGATAATAACATTTACAGGGGGTGTGGGAGAGCACAGCATAAACAGCTTCTCTTCTAAGAAAATGAAGACTGTGAATTCAAAGTTTTTTATATGAAAAGAGAAGTGAAAACATAGGGCATCCTCGATACTGACACATTACATGAATTTAGCTATTACACACATAAAACCTTGTTGGGAGACGCAAGCTAAACGGCAACATACCTGGCTTCCAAAGGGAGGGTACGGTGGCCTCTCATTTTTACCTGTAAGATAAAAGTGAAAGATTGTTCAAACGTTAATGGGAGTGAAACCATGAGATGTATACACACATTAAGAGGCAATGGTGTGTGCTAAAACAAATGAAAAGTAGGTTTTTCGAAAGTACAAAAAGTCCAGCAATGCCCTCCCCTTTTTCAGTACGCTCAGCTGCATGAAGCCGCCTGCCAGACAAAACCCTGGGGAAGGTTTCTGCTTCACTGCCCTAACATCCCCAACACTCAACGAATGAACACAGGCACATACACATGCATGTAGACACATTCACATTTTGCCTCCCAGAAAACAATTGGCCATAAAGCATGCACAACAGTGGACTTATCAACAGGATTATTTTAAAACTGGAGTGTGAAATTTCCTCTGGCTCCAAGAAGTAAATGTATACACTAATTCTACTAAACTGTGAAAAATGTCATCAAGACATTTTTACCATTTAAGAGTCACTTTAAAATTATTTGAAGTAAGCCAAAAAAAGAAAAGAAAAAAAGAACATACCTGCGACCCCTGAACTGATGAACGGAGAGGACAAGCCTTCGTGCTCACTGTAGTGGGATCCTTCAGCATAGCCCTGTGGGAACATTGGTACACACAAAACATGAGTAACCTTAAAATAAAAAAAAGTTAAGAAAAATTTAAACAAAAACATAACATTGGACAAACTCGAACACACCCACAGATCTAATGATAACCACTCTTTAAGACCATCCCCATCTTATGAGCACACCTATATGGCTTAGCAGTTACCCTCCCTCTGCTTTTCAAACAGGATCAATGCCAAACAAATCTGCATTTGCTCTGGGGATTCAAACAGACTTTTTTTAATTATCAACTTGTGGTAATCAAAGCCTGCTGCATGTATTTCACCCCCTGTTCCTTGTATTTATACAGAGTGGTGCCAAGACAGTTACAGCGGATGTGAAGATGCAATTACCGGTGGGCTTCCACAGAGGTTCTGGGCTACCAGAGAGCTTGCCAATGCAGGATCCTGAGCCAAGGTTATTAGGTAGAAAGCAAAACTACCACTTCAAATCAAACACGGCATGTGGCAGAAAAAAGTACTAAGCTGTTTTGGTGGTAGGGGGAGTGTGTGTGTGTGTGTGTGTGTGTGTGTGTGTGTTCATCTATGGCAGAGTGATTAACTGAACATGTGTGAGTGTGTGACAATATCAAGGCATCTGGTGTTAATGCCAAGATGTCCAAACTTAAAATCGTGTGTGACTTAAGAGTGCAAGTTTGTGTGTAAGATCTTACCCGTCCTTGACTGAAAGAAGGGCTGTTCTGTTCTGCAGACCCCCAAGACCCAGAGCCGCTGCGTTCATCTATTGCTGTAAAAAGACATATTGGTCATATTTACAGGTAGATAAACCAGCGAGTAGGTCTGAAGTAAAGGTGAAAAAAGAAAAAAGAAAAATCAGGTTGGACTAATGCTGTGAATGATGTTAGCAATCTGACAATGAGGGAATACAATTATTATCCTGTGTGTGACTGCAGATATGTAGAAATATCCTGATGTTGGAGTCATATCAAGAGAACCTGTCACCATGTTCTACTCCAAACATTCAATGCCCTTAAGTGGCCACAATGGGCGTACACAAGCCAGGAGAGGGTGTCACTATTGATCAAAGAGGCTGCTGTCACATTCAAGATGCTATTCAATGTTACACCAGGAGACGAAAAAAAAAAAAAAGGAAAAGCTGCTCATTGTACCCATTAGTGTTTATTACGGTCACTGAATAGCAGAAAATTAACCATTCACATCCCTAATGTAATCCAAGTGGATGAAATGCCATCTAAGCCACATTTAAATTCCACTAAGTCAGTCTGACACATATAAACACAGAAAATAACACAAAACAAAATGCATAAAGCCAAAACATGAACCACAATGTTTTAGGTAAAGAAAGGAATGATGTCTGGCACAAAGGAAAAACACAGCCAAAAGACCAGTGGAGCAGAAAACTCCAAAATACCCCCATCATCCTTTTCTCCCCGTCTTATGCACTAATGCTATCCAGGCTCTCTGGAGACACAAGCCTTAATTGCAAGCTGATTTGCATAATTGTGCATATTAATGTGCTTTCCTTATGAATATTCATATTTAGTCTTTGATTTTTGCCTAATTAAAAAAATGTGTGTGAGAAAGCAAAAGAGTGAGCAGTGGAAGGAGAAAGCAAGGGGACAGGAGAGAGAGAGACGTAGAGAGAGAGAGAGAGGGAGGGAGGAACAAGAGGGAAGGCAGAGAGAGGGGTCTGGGCGAGATCAGCAGTCTGGCTGACGAGTAAGAATGAGTGATGAGACTAACAGAGCGGTGCAAGCACCTACACACGCTGCGACAGCCGTGATCTATGGAGCTGATGCCAGTAGCATGGAGAATCGGGCGAGCAGGAGGAGAGGGGACCTCAGAAGATCAGCCTCTCTCACTGACAGATCGGCCCTGCTGAAAGGCCACAGCACTAATAAAGCGGCTGCACCACCGGCAACCATGTCCAATGGCACAGGACACTGGTGACAGGCTTGCTGCTAAATAAAGATGACAGACTTTGTATGGAGACACCTCAGCCAAAGCTTGGTGCCACGAAAAGTAATATCAAATTAGCGAGGTAGATATCCACTTTACATGAGAGACGTCAACAATGAGCTCGTCTACTTCCAGCCTCCCAATGAATAGATGTGTTTTTACTCAAACACCTTCCTATTTTCCCCCACTTCGAGACACTCTAGCTGCATCCAAAGTACTGGCGGACCACAGAGTATTTTCACATGGACTAGACGCTTAAAAACTGTAACATGTAACCCACAAAAATTACACATCATCGGTGTCGCAAAAAAACAACCTCCACTGAGTAGGCAAACCAAGCCAACAAGTAGAGTCAAGAGAAGAACTTCATATTCTTCACAGGTATTTTCAATACAACACTCATCCACTTCTGAAGCCTCCATTTGGCCAGCGGGGGTGAAGAGGATAGAGTGAAGGCACGGCTGTGCAGGAGAAGTCTGACAACATTGTTTCACACTTACTGGAGTAATTAACTCGGAGGCAATTAAAACAAGGTGGAGAGCTGCTGAGGTGACACTGACGCTCAGCCAGCCTCAGAGAGCCCAGCTATGCCAGGAGAGAGATCTTTCTATTGCTGTTAATCTCTTGTCATGTGTAATATTGAGAGACAACCAAAATTATATACTGATAATAAATATAATAATATAATAAAGCTCTTAAAAACTAAAAGATCATGCTTCACATGCTGTTGGAAACAATCAACTGGGGTAACATGCTACACTGACCGCTAGATTAAAGATTAGAATATTTGATTCTGTGTATGTTGCCGAGTTGCTTTTGTACAAGTTTTAAAAACTAACAGAAAAAAAACAAGATATGTACCATTTAAAGTAGGTCAGTGATTTATTCCTCCATCATTTTTTTTGGGCCAGTAAAAATATTTTTAGTACTTTGTTTTAAACCAACCCTTTCCATGTGGCCTAAAAAAATAGCTCTGAATACTTAAGAATCTACATTCTCAATGATGATATTTAAGGACAAACACAGATATGCCTAATCTGGGCTTTATTTGACCCTCATTTCATCATTTACTTCCCTCTTGAGCTTTTATTTCTCTGGTTTTCTCGTTGTACCGCTGTAAAACACAAACTTAAAAAAACAAAGCTCTCACATCACAGTTCACTGCTACTCTAGATGCTACCTTTTAAATTGCTGCAAATAATTATTATGACATGCAATAGTCAGTTCTGACAGTTCTAACACACCTCCTTTTCAGATTATATTTTCTGTGTTTACATCATATTGGTAGAAGCTTTCAATGGTTCAACAATATTTTGGATACAACATACTGCAAGTGTGGTATTGTATCACATTAGCAATATAATAAGATAAAACTTATCATTCCAACACCTTGGATTACAAACACTGGTGGATGTGTTTTCTACCATGTTTGCACCAGAGTACTTGCTCACTTAGCTCATGCTAGCTAACAAATCCAATATCAAAATTTATGCCATCTTCGGACAATGGATAATTAGACTAGACAAAACATACATAAACCTAAAGGTGAAGTAAGTGATAACCAAACTGGTAAAATATTATCTACTAATTAGACATGAACATAAGAAATGTTAAAAAAAAAAAAAACTAAAAACAACAGGTTCTCTGGACGTATATCACATCCATCCAGATTTTGGCAAGACTGGTGTGAGAATGTACTTCCAGTGGAAGTCACATGGCAATGCAAATACTGACTCACAATCAGAGCCCAGGAAAATATTTATTTTCTGAGGCACAAAGCCTTCTCATGGCTGCAGGCTCTGAAACATCTACTTTATTTGAAGGAGGAAGCCACTCGAGATTTCCTCTTTCTAAGGGCTTAGATCTTCCAACTACAACCCACTAATGCACATTTACATACATGACATAGTACTGCGGATGCATGTAGGTATACAACTGAGAGTGCAAAAGTCGAACACATAGCCAGTAAGCTGGCTACAACATGTGTAAATTCACTAAGTTGTTTGTTGTGATCTAAGGGAAGGAAGCTCGTCGCGTCTCGTGTATTTTTGTGTATGTTTGTGTATGTTTGTGTGTGTGTGAAGGGGGTTGGAGACGTTGCCAGCAGCTGCAGAGGTGACAGAGGGGACGCCTGCCTGAAGGCTTGTGGGCTTGGCCAGCTCCCACCACACACCGTCACACTCTGCGCCTCCCCTACTTCTCAAACATCCCACACTTCTTACCAATCTTCTCCTCTTTCTTCTCCCCTCAACTCCACTATACCCGACATACCCTACCACACACACACACACACACAGGCCACTGAGGAAGGGAGAAGGACGCCTAATGCAATTAGCACCCCTCTGAGCACTTTTGTGTTGATGAATAGAGGTGGTCTGCTGATCCACCAGGCTGCTCGCTGCTGTTCCCGCGCTGCTGGGTCCCAGAATATACAAGCTGCCTAAGTGATGTCATCAATGGACATTGCTCGTTAATCAATCAGTTCTATAATAAAAAGGTTTTCTGGCCCATAGCCATATTAGATTTTGAAATAATAAAGCAATTTTTTGGATCAAGTTTCAAAAGGTGGTCTTGTTGACAAATGCAGCCATTACATCAAAGAAAAAAATAATAATGCACATCCAATCTTAAGCTTCCGGTTTTCTTCCTCATACATACAGTCTGTATGAGTTTTCCTCTTCATATAGACAGACTGCATTCTCCACCATGTGTGTTATAACATGACACAGATTGACGAGAAACTCCTGGGCTAGAATTTGCAGATGTTAGCATTTTGACTCGCAAGCGTTAGAGAGTACCTACAGATCTCCCTCAGTTAAATGGGACAGCTTGAACTACTGCATTAAAATAGGTGTCAATGACCGAGGGCCACACTTTAGGACATGAGAAGGGGGGACGGAATTAAGTCCTCACTGCTTAGTAATTGCCTGTTATAATAGAAACAAACAGAATCCTGCCTTCCACTGGCTGTTTCCTCTATTCAACAAGCTCTCTCTACCACTCTGGCCACTCACTGCATGCTGGGCCAGTTTAAGAGGCTGCGAGCTGGGGGTGAGGGACATTGTCTCGGACTCAAGCCATTTCCTGCAGATCAGTGGGGGTAAGAGCCCTGTGCCATGTTGGGGGAGGAGTGTTTTACACTTCATGGTGGGGGAGTCGTTTCAAGTCCATAAGCCCCTTTTTCTGCCTTTGTTCCTCAGTGGCCAAGTTCTCACTCTGGGGAACACTGGGGGAGTGTGACTCGATTTCGCACGCCAGGTTGGCAGGGTGACAGAGGAATGTAAGTAACACGACTTACTAATAACATTCAGGAAGAGAGAAAAGCTCACTCAAAGGCTTCAGGTGTGTGTGTGCGCGCGCGTGTGTGTGTGTGTGTGTGTGGGGGGGGGGGGGGGGGGGTAAGT
>JBBPCS010000375.1:5450879-5486766 GCA_037974645.1 Hollardia meadi
AAACCCCCCCCCCCCCCCCCCCCAAAAAAATAATCACCTATCTTCCCCCCTGCAGCTGCCAACCGATACAGACTGCTACTCTAAGAAAAAAAAAAAACCTCTGTGAAGAGAAAGGAGTTATTTAAAGTAAATTTACACTGAATTGTGTAGAAAAAGATAACGGCTGCTGCAGTCTGCAGGTTAACAAATTCAACGGCGTTGCACATACGGGCCACGCTTCATTTAATTAGTGATGTCACAGCAGGTATTCTGCCTTTTGGGATACACTTGTGATGAACAGAGTGGGGTGTGGTCAGATGTGCAACAAGGATGAAAATTTTAACACACAGAGAGAAGTGGAGCAACAGTTTTCTGCCTAATGTGACTCAGTGTGCATTTACAGTTAATGTCCAGGTTTGAAAATTGGGACATATTAAACCATTTTAAATGTACATCAGGACAAATCTGTAAAGGATCATCATAATAATCACAGTTACAAATCAATCTATTATAAATAGTAGCATATTTATTTCTCTCCCATGTTAAACCATGTACTGAACTATGGATTTTTTCAACGTTTATTATGGTCGATATTTTTCTTTCCACTCTACTGCAATAAATCTTTGACTTGACACAGATGTTAAGGCCAACAAACTTTACCGTACTGATTTGCAAAAGTGCATGATGGTCATTTGGCCAGTTCATCTGTCTTTCATAATCATTTACGCTCCATATGGACACCAGATCCAGCCTTTAACTGCACAGACAGAGCGTTATTGCAGACAAAGAGATTCTGCAGTGGATACAACACTGCATGTTTAACATTCAGCACAGCTAGCCTTCTCAGAAAGCTTTGCAACTGTTATACAGGTTTCTTTTTCAAGAAAAGGAGTCTCCCAAAATGAGATCAAATGACCTTTCTCCCAACAAGATCTGAGACAGTAAGCAGATAGCAGACAGGGGGATATCTGTCCTGTTAACCCCCCCCACACACACACCTTTATGTGACTATGCAATAAGCTGCATATAACAGGTATGGTGGAAGTATAACAGAGATGGTTTGTTTATGTCCAGATGAGGTGGCAGCTTCTACCACCTTCAATCCAGATACCAAATATTCAAGTTTTTTTCTTTTTTTTTTCCATTTTCATATTGTTTTGTTGCATTTAAATAATCATCTGCAATGAGAAAAAACAAAAACAAAAACCATCAAGAGGAACGACAAAATAATAACAATAGCGATAACCATAAAATAAAAGCACACATAAATCAGGATGGCCTTTTTGCAAAGTGCTTTTTTTTTTACAATCGCAGAAGCTGAAAAAAGGCAGTCAGATAGCGGTACACTGGGGGCCTATTGAACTGTCTGTCACACAGTAGAGGGAAACGTGAGGCTAGACAGACAGACTGAAACAGCCAACAAGCAAAGTGTTGACCATTTCCTCCTGCTGTCTCCAACACACATCCTTTACCCCTGCAAAAAAAACTCCAAAGTGGGAATCACAGTATGAAGTTATGGAATGTGTCCTAAATTGGTTTCGATGACTGAAAACTGAACCTGTCTCTTCCTCCACACCTCATCCAATCCCCGCTCCGTCCTTTCTCTCCAGCCGGTTCCCCTGCTGAGGGTATGTGATCTCTGATCAAAGGCCAGTCGGCTGCAAAGATGTAGACTTTGAGTCCAGAGAGGGAGGGAGAGCGATGGGAGAAGGAAGTAAGAGTACATGCATGCTCCCCTATGCTTTCCCAAACCCTTCTCCTTTCAGAAATGTTAGTCTGACTAATAAGACTGAATCTCCAGTGGCTTCCTTCCCTCCAACAAACAATTCACTGGATCAATATTAAATGGGGAGATAGGCTGGTCGCAGCCACTTTACAATGAGGGAACTGTTCCTGCTTTTATCTTTCTGGGAACTATTATGTTAAATATTGGTATAAACAAGACAGGCAAAGACAGAAAGGTAACTTGGAGGGCAATTAGACATACCATAAACTTAGCAGACATTGAAACCCAATGCATAGCAGTGTATTTTCCACCTGAGTAGTACTTACATAGAGACAAAAGAGATCAGCAACATTCTCCTTTTTGCAGTTCCCCAATGTGAAATCTGTGGTGACCTCCTTTATATTATCATTCTTATCATATTGTGGCCATGCAATTCCTACCAGCTTAAGAGGACCAGCACTGAACCATTGCACATTCTAACCCTGTCTCTGAAAACAACATCCAGCCTTCCCCTACCACCCGAATTTAATCCTTCTCCCTGTATGCCAACCTTTGTATCCCCAGATACTGACAAAGACTCCATGTGCAAACTGTCCCCACTTGGCTGAGAGCAGCCAACAGACAGCAGCCTGCCTTCTCTGAAGGACCCAGGGCTGTCTGTGTAAGTGCCAGAGCCACGCTGCGCATAGTGCCGTACTGCATATGCTGCGCTCAGCTTGCTGTGCATCAAAAGTCTGATGGAAAACACACAAAAAAAAATCAGGTGTGCAGGAAAATGACGAAAAGCAAATAGTCCCCCTTCAAATCTCAATTTTAACAGTCACCCTGTCGTGCTTTGTTTGATTATGTACAGTCATGATTGTTATCATAGTTGTTGGTAGTCTTTGTTTTATGGCCTTCTCAGATAGATTCACCAAAAATCTTAGCATAGTAAAACAAACAGCATAGGAAAAAAAAAACATATCAAGGTCAATTTGGAAAAACACTTGCAAGTGTTCTGAGACTGTCTCAGTGTAGCCTGTGTCAGAGTAACCTTGGTCTGGGGCGGAGGCTGGGGACACACCAGTTGTGGATCTATAGAGGCTGAGACAGCTCTGAAGTATTGGCTAGTACAGAGACATGATTAGAAATTCATTCAATAAAAGCAAAACAACTACATGATCAATTTCAGTACCAAGCCAATCAGCTTTCACAATTTGTTTTTAAAATGTGTTTTTATTAAATTAAATAAATGCGAGTTTTGTCGGTCCCTGCCTACGTAAGGCACACTGTGGCCCTTAATGTTTGCATTGTCCACCTGCTGGGAGTGAGCCTCAGCCCCACACCGCACAATACGACTGTCTGGAAACATACAAAAAAGCTTAGTGCTGCTCAGACAAGGCCACGACGTCCCAGTTAGCTTCAACTAGAGAACCTTTCCATTCAACCATTTCAGAAAATTGAAAAACTGAAATCATCCAATTCAGCAATGAACACAAACAACAGTGCTTAAGAGTAACTGTCATTATCATTTTATATTATTTTTCAGTTGACAGAACATGACACGAGTGTTGATTAAATCCCATCTCTGAAATTGAAAAAGAACTGGGTTCAGTATCTCTGGCACCTGCACACAGTACATCTCAGTCATCAGATCAGGACAAACTCAAATCTTTCAAATGTTTTTGGAGTCTTTGCTACTTTCTAAGTGCCTAAATATTTTAGATTTGGAATATATCTTATGACAAAAAGCAAATATTATTTTGTTATTACACCACTTGTAGTTTCTATCTTAAAGGTACATCCAGAGTATCTTTTCTAGATTTGACAATAAACCTCTTTTAATCCAACATTAGATTGGTATCTTAAAATGTCCAATGACTTGAATGCAAGCCGTTTTTTCTCCTTTGGTATTTGTTCTTGTTGGATGTCTGTATATTTCTTAATATACTGTACATGATTATTTCTATGGAGGGGTTATATGGACTTTTTATGAGACCATTGAGTGTTACCCACACTGCTCTGTGCTCATGGAAACTTGCAGGCCTTTCTGAGGTCTCCTGCCCTTGTCCCATAAGCAGGAAAAGGACATTTAACATTAGTGCAAACTTTTGCTCACTCAGCTATAAGCACCATTTCCAGTGCTATCAGGCTTTATATCCATAACCCCACCCAAGCACCCATTTACCCCACCCTCCTGGCACAGCAACCCAAAACCATGACCCCAACCCACACGCACACACATACAGCCATGTAAAACACATTATTTTAAGAAAAACGAGTGTAGACAGACAGAAAAAAAAAAAACATCCTTAAATCTCTGATTCTATTGTCCACAAGGATACAAAGAGCGAGAGAAAGCGAACTCAAGTAAATTTTCTGTATGATTCCACACACTTTTCTGCAGTTATTCAAGAGGAGGGCATCTGTATGTGGCTTAGGGAGGCCCAGTCTGGATAAATTCTAGATATACTTTCAATACCTCCAGTCTACAGTAGACTAAGACTGAGAGAAAAAAGCTTTGGTTAATCAAACAACATAAGACATTTGGGGAAATATTAAGGTCTAAAGACACGTATGTTTAAGATGGCTCACTTCTGCCACATCGAGACAAAATGGGTTTAAGCAGTCCATACCACTTAGTACCACTATGAGCTTACATTGGTCTGCCTGTGGGAGTCAAGCTGTGCATTAATAAATCCCATCTTTATCATATCAGAGAAGCAAATATAGAAACGAAAACTTTCGAGACCAAGGCAACCCCCGACAATGACCAACAAGAGTAAACGAAGAGTTATGCAAATCTGCACCAAGAGAGTCATGAAGTAAACAAGCAACTGTCCAATGAGTTGTGTTACAATATGGTATTTTTGCTTCTGTGATGCAGTGGACCTATTATCACTGTGGTTCCACAGAGAACACGTGTAGTTATGAGAGTAGCTGGTGAACAGATGGGTTACAAACAAAGTTTGTTTATCCAAGTTTGTCCTGAGACCCTCCAGCCTGCCATCCAGCAAAACATTCTTTTGCATGTGCACGAAAAAAAAAAATGCACGCATTAAATACACACACACACACACACACACACACACACACACACACACACACACACACACACACACACACACACACACACACAGTGCCCTTTCTTCTTCATCTGCTTCTTCCTTCTATGCCCTTCCTTTACATTAAGACATTAAACAACTCACTAGATTTCTTTTAACAGGTAACTTCAAGTGCAATCAGTTACATGGATTGATTTAGTCTCTTCTTACGGTCACAAACCCAACATGTTTACACGTGAACCCACCCAGTTTCTCTTTTAGAGATCTAAATTTGTATACGGTATTTGTTTTTGTTTTTTGGCAGCTTGTCGTCAAAACCTGAACAAAACCAGTGAAGGAGCTCAACTTCACCACCATGGACAGACGAAAAGGAATGATCTCAATTGCAACTGGTTTGTTTCAAAGTACCCGTTTCGTTGACAAAAGTGCCCTCCCTCAGTAACAAAGTGCATTTATAAATTGCCTCTTTCCAATTAAGGTGCAAAAGACTGATAGTTGAACTACAGCACTACTGCATAAATTATGGGGTGAGGGCTCTAAATCACATGCATGTGCTGTTCTTGACTCAAAGTCTCAATGTGCTAGTTTGGAAAATAACATTGGATTTTGAGCACAATAACACAACTTGGATATTTTAAGACTAACAAATCCAGATGTGTGGACTCACTGACAATATTCAGACAGATATGTCAGCTCTGGTGTGTTCCCGTTCTCTACAGAATACCTAGACCCAGTGAGTGAGTGAGTGAGTGAGTGAGTGAGTGTGTGTGTGTGTGTGTGTGTGTATGTGCGTGACAGAGAAAGTGCATTGGGCCTGGCAGCTCAGGGTGCATGTTTGAACAGGCTGTGGCTGACTCACACAGTGATGATGTGGCCAGAGCGACCCCGGCTGCCTTGCACACACATGTACACAAAACACACATACATGTAAACACACTCGCACACTAAACTGCCAGCACCAGGCGTCCTACCCACAGTAACACCAGGCTCTAATATAATAATATCCCCTCCAGGCTGGTTCGGGGGCATTAGAGGACTACAGAGGAAGAGAGAGGGAGAGAAAAGGCCTGATTTGATCCCCTCCTGCCTGGAAACGTGGCTGAGCTGGGGGAGATTATTTTTTGGAATGCAACAGACATTGTGAGATCCCCCTCCCCTTCCCTTGCTCCCCTCCCCCATCAACCAGCTGCAGCTGTGCTCCTATTTGGCCTCTCAACTTGGACAGGTATTTATTGCTCTCTTCATCATACAGGTTGCCTCACGGTTGTCTGGCCCTCACGGCAAAAAGATTGGAATAAGCATGGTACACAAATCTCCTCTCACTCCCTCCCCAACACCAGTCCACTTCCTTTAAATATACCTCTCTCTTGCTCTGTTGGATATCTTTAGTAAAGCTGTGCAAACATATAAAAAAAGGTGCTCATCTATCTTTTCTCAGTGCTCTTTGACACTCGTTCACTCAGGCTCCCTGCCATTCCTTTAACCTGCGGTAGGTTAAATGCTACCCGCGCCTTGTCACACAAGGACAGATTCCGATAAACTGCACAAAGTTAAGCACATTCATTCATTCAACCTCATCTTTTGGGCAGGAACTATACATGTCAAGTGTTGAGTTTAGGACAAATGGGTGACTCAATGTTTTTCTTCTTTTTCATCAAACATTCATACAGTTTGTTTCGTTCACGCAAAAGCCTCACTCTGTGAAAAATATGACATCAAGCCTAAGAGGAAAAACCAGATAAGTACACCTCAGCATTAAGAGGGGGTCAATGTCATGTCACCAACTGCTGTATATACATGTATACAATTATAAAGTGTCAAGTACCCGAAGCAGTCAACAAAAAGGAACAACAAAAAAAAATTAAGACAAAATCAAAAGGGAAAACAGAAATGCTTAATTTGCCGGGTTGTGAGGGATAAGAGGCAACGTAGTCAAGCCAACAGTTACATTGACGATGGTAGTGCTTGAAAAACACAAACCCTCCACCCCTCATGTTCCCTAGTCCTGCAATTGAAGAGCCCCCATTAACGTGGATTTGACTCAACATCAATTTGTTTTTCAACAAGACAAACCATAGATTCTTAAAATACATTTTATAGAGAAAGCAACACTTCAAACAAACCCTTGTCTGATTCTTTCTGGAACATTTAGAGAGAATAAACTGTTGCATCAAAATTGTGGTGATTTTTCCTTGCATATGCCATATTGAGGCAATTATGTTTCTATGGTAACTGTACATTTCAGACCTGCAAAAGAATAGAAAAAGACTTGTTTTCACTGGGAGGATTTGTCCTCGCTTCACCCGTACAACAGCCAGAAGGTGCTTGATAGACACCTTGCTTAGAAGCTTGAAGGCTGTGAGGACAAAACCAATAAAAATCTAAATCAACTGCATAGTTGCTCAGAGTTTCTTTGAATCTATCATACATTTGCCTACGCACATATGCCAATGTATAAAACCCCTATTATCATAAAGAATGAAATGACCCAGAAAGTGGACGTAAGGGGAGCACGATTTGAAGCGTTCTTTGCTCTTTAACAGATAAACTGACTCAAGTGCTTGCAAGTCTACTCCTCCTATTTCCTAAAATAAAAGGAGAAAGAAATATAAAGATTAGATTTTTGTGACACCCTGATTTGGTTTATAGAGGAATAGTTAGTTGTTTTTTGTTTTTTTTTTAAAGTTTGCCTTTTAATGTTTTTCTCCTCTCTGTTCACTGGCCTGTCTCACAGGCGGTGCAGAGTTGACTATGGTATCCAGCAGTGTCCTTGTCACCCCTGCAGCCTCAGGGCCCCGTCTCCACTGCCAACTCTTGCACCTGAGGACTATGTGCGTGGGCTCCAGCAGGTCCATCCACCTCTGCCGCTGAGGATGCCTCCGAGCGCCGCCGTCCCCTGATGGTACGAGGCCCAGGGCCTGTGTCGGAGCCCGAGCTCAGCAGGCCCAGAGGGGCATCAAGGAGCCCTGGCTCTCGAACCCGAGGCTTTCGGCCTCGACGAGAAGGGATGCCGTTGCAGCCGTCCTTCTTGAGGTGGCGGTGCAGGTGATCTGAGCGCACAAAAGTTTTAAAGCAGCTTGAGCACTGATAGGGGCGCAGGCCGGTGTGTACGCGCATGTGGTTCTTCAGGTCGTAGTTGTGAGCAAAGGCAGCCCCACATTGTGTACACAGGTAAGGCTTCTCTCCTGTATGCTTCCGCATATGAACCTTGAGCTTGTCCTGCCTGTGAAGGAAAAGTATAAACAAGATCACCATTTGAATATACTTGGTGCAAACAACCAGCTTCATGTTTTCTTTTAAACATATGTAATATTATGTACAAATACACAATTAACTCAAAATATATTATTAATGCTCAAATATACAGTGGTTACATTTTATGCTTTGGATTGTTTTATTTCCAGCCATCTTTTGGATCTCGTCCAATGCATTTATTCTCTGAGGGCAGTTGGGCCAACTGAGGAGAAGCCATAAACTTTACACCTTTATCTGTGTAATTGCACACAAGAGCACAACTGTGGACTGACGAGAAAGTTCAATGTTCACTGTGTCATTTGGAATTTTTACAATTTCTGTTAACTTTTCTTTGAGGACAACACCATTACAATTGATAGATCTCAGAAATGCATGCATTCTGTAAATAGAAAATGAAGACTTCAATGTCCTCCGCAGCTGAACACCTTCAAAATAATTTTTGAAAATTTGACTTAATAATTGTCATTAGTTTTGCAGCCTAGTTCTATCCCCACAAGCTGTCATTTGATTGAATTTTGTATCAGAGTAGGTGTCACTTCCAAGCAATCAAATAGCTGAGATGGAAGACTTTCCAACAATTACATTGTGGTCAAAACAAGACCAAACTATGAATTGACTTCTCTCAGTCATCTCAATACATGCTGGAACATTGTTTTTTTTACTTTGTGATGATGCACCGCCCACTAAACTTTATCAGGCTGCCTTGGCCTTCATCTGACTCTTGTCCCTCCCTCCCCCCTTTAGCCCTTAACTATCTCCCGGGCTCCCAAGCTCTTTAATCGTCTAACCCTTCTGCATTGAGGGCAGAGGGCTTCTAAATAAACTATTTGAACACACATGCACACTTGCACACACATGCCATATAAGTGGATTAGCTGTCATCCAAGCAAACAAAACTGGAACCTTGACAGGTCTGCACAAACCGTGCCCTAAATATAAAAATGAACAAAGAAACACGTACATAGGTGAAGAGAGACACACACATGGGCATACACGCATGTACACAGGCCAAAGCCTTGGAACAACATGGCACACTGACAAAGATGAATTATTTAAAGGAGAGACTGATTTATTACTGTGCAAGGCACACTCTTAACCCTGATCAAACAGGATTAAGATTACAATACCCCCCTTGCCGGCCGAATTTAGCTAGAAGGCAAATTCAGATTGGTCTTCCCTACCTGCCATGCCAGCAGAGGGCCTGGGTATTTCTAGCCTACTGTTTCTATTTCCAGCAAGTCCACTGATTAATTAATTAAAGCAATGATTTCAAGGAAAAGGCAGGACTCCTAAATACAGGGAAACCAAGTGCACTCAAGTCCTTTGCTGTAGACTAGCTACATTTATCTGAGTGGCACAAGGCAGATTTCATTAGAGAGGTAAAGGAGTGACAGAGAGAGAGAGAGAGAGAGAGAGAGGAGGGGTGTAACTACTCTGCTGTGGGCAATAATCAACATAACCAGAGATCAAAAGTTCAAATTACAGCATTGGAGCACATAGAGCACCACCCAGGACCTATAATCCCCCTCTGTATCAGAACTCAGCACTTTATAGCAGCCCTCCACTAGATAACACTACCACGATGCAGTCTTCTTTTATAGGACCCCCATGTTAAAATTCCAGGACTTTGCTACGAAGGCTGTCGCGATAAAACAGACCTTTATAACCATCTGGTCCCCTCTTTCAGAGCTTGAATATTCTACATGCTATTCTGATTAGCATTTGTCTACAATGTGACACTGAAAAAAAACTGGTTAGGGATACAAAACAAACAAACTGAGCTTCTTCCTTAATGCAAAGCTAAGTTGGTTAGAGCTAATACCCCTGCTCTTGGCTTTGTGATATTGCCCACTGCTGGGCGGTTTGTCTACAGTGCCAAGTCCAAGACTATTAGTACATGTGACATTCATTAATTGGGCTTACCTGGTAAAGCGCACTTTGCAGATGGCGCATTCATAGGGTTTCTCTCCTGTGTGTGTTCGGATGTGGCGGGGTAGCTTGCCTGCTCCTTGAATGACCTTGGAGCATATGGGGCATTTTTGGAAGGCCTTAGAGCGCATCTTTCTCTCCGCCCCACCGCCTCCTCCTCCTCCTCCGCCCCCACCGCCTCTCTCTCCAACCCCCCTTTCTCCTCCTCCTGTTCTCTCTTGGCCCATTCTGCTCCGTGATAGCAAGAGCGATGACACTCCCTGTGTCACAGCAGCAGAAGCTGTATCCTCATTCTGCGAGCTGTTAAAATAATTCAAGTAAAATTCCATGTCCGGATCGTCCCCATCGCCATGCTCCTCCCCAGTTGTTGCACACTCCTTCTGCCTTTCGATGGAGTCCATCATCTGCTGAAGGAGGGCACTGGCAGAACCCCTTTCCCTCACCATCACCTCCCTACCTCCATCGTCCACCTCCTTCTCCTGCCCCAGCCTAGACTCAGGGGGGAGGTAGAAGTGCCCATTTTGGGATGGAGGGTAGTAAGATGACCCCAGGCTTGCTCCATTTCCATGCACTGCCTCCCCGTCCTCGTCTTCCTCTTCATCCTCATCTTCTTCCTCTGGCTCTTGTGTGGGGGCCTGGGCCAAGGCAAGGGCCAGGGGGGAATAGTACTCACCGAGGCCAGCAGGAGCACCGTTGCTGGGGGCCCCTCCATTACCATGGTTAAAGTGCAGGTGTGTGGGCAGGTCCCTGAGCTCTGGCGTGCTGCAACTACTGCTCCAGTGCACCCCTCTCTGAAAACACTCCAGGTACTCCCGAGCACGCACCTGGTTCCCCTGCTCCCTGTCTCCTCTGCCCTTTCCCTCTTTATCTTCATCTTCATCTCTCTGCTCACTACCCGCCTAGTGAAACATGACAGGGAACAAAGACAGTGAGTGAAATTTAAAGTCAGTTAAGTTTGCACAAAAAAGAAAGGGGGAGAGAAAGAGGAAGACAGAAGTACAGCAGCGTAGTAAAAAAGAATACTACAAAAAAAAATCACATTCTATAAAGGACACCAGCTAAGGTGAAAGCTGACTCAAAGACCTACAACTGTAAATCTTGTCAGCATAGGCAGATAATGTCTAGGTACCCTGGATGCCTGTGATCACATGCATCTGCAATGAGGAAATAAAAACTAATTGGCAAAACACATTGCTAACTGGTGTGGGTATGAACAAGAATAGCAGCCCAGCAGCAAAGAGCATTACTTAAAAACTGGCAGTGTTGAAGTCTTTATTAGTTGTGAAGAGAAAAAAAAAGTTTGATACAAAGTGCAATGTTACAGGGTAGGACCCTTTGAAATTAAACACCCAGGAGTTAGTGAAGGTCTTTTACAGGCCCTGCATGATGTGATCATCACAGTAAAAGTGTAGCTGTGATGATCACGACGTAAAGCGTTGTGTATTCAGACACATTTGATTGTGTAGCTGTGATATGCGGCTGTAGTCTACGAAAGAGCATGTCGTCCTTCCACACACGCTATTGGTTCAGAATGAGTAAGTGTTGAACTAACCCCAAAGCTGTGGGCATGTGTTTGGCATAGTGAGAGAAACTGATAAAGACCATGATGTAAGCTTGATTATGCTAACTATTTAATAGAAGGGATTGTATGATGACCAGACATCTCATTTCCTGAGAGAACTGGATTTTGAATGAGTTATTTCAGTTCCACAACACATCTACTCAGCATGAATTATACTGTATATTAGATGATCTATGTTTTGCTATATATTTATTCAACACTTACAGTGGGGTGCTACTCATTCTCACTAACTCATTAAAGCAGAGCAGATCAAATCTCATCTCAAAGCTTACAGTCAACTTTAACACGTCACTTCTAGTTCTATAATGGTCTTTTACCGGCGGGGAAAGCACTTTGGTGTCCAGCAGGTGTGTACAGACATCCTGGACAGGTGGAATTTCCAGGAGGCGTGCAGCAGCAAGGATTTCAGCCACACTGCTGTGACTGACTGTCAATGTGGCTGTGTAAGCAAAGTCCAGCAATGCTCCCAGAGCCTCTGCTGCCACAAAGTCGATGTTGTAGATGTTCTGTTGGTCAGCGGCGGCCCCTGAAGTGAAGAGCTTGTGGAAATAGGAGCTGAAGGAGGCCAGAACGGAGCGGTGAGCTGGGAACTCGCGGTCCTGGGTAACCAGGAGCACGTCGCACAGCAGGCCGCCGAGCCGTTGCTTGTTCAGGCTGCCAAGGATGTCTGCGCTGTGCTCAGGGAAAGGGATCCCCACAGGGCCTTCCTCTGCCTCTCCTGCCCCTCCTCTCCCTCCTCCACCACCACTGCCTGCTGTCCCCCTGAGCCGCCTTCCGCCCCTCCCACCGGCTCCTGACGACATCTTCCACCAGCTTGCCGCCGAGCCGCCTAGCACAGCCCCGACCCGTGTATCCGTCCTGCCGTCTGTCCGTCTGCCTGTCTGATGGTAGAAGAGTTGGATAGAGGAATGGGATGGAGGGGAAAGACAAAAATAATAGATCAGTTCATCACATTCTTTATGTGGATAAAGAAAGAGAGAGGAAAATAATTTCCCTCACGGGATTAATAAAATATATCTATCTATAATATTAATTGACTCACCACGGTCAGAACTATACACCAGAATGCTTCAGAACACAACCCAGTACACACAAAACATTCATGGAAGTCACAGTTTTACAATTTTAAATCTCAAGTATAAGGGATTCGTTCATGTTCATAACATACAGGGATTAAGCAAAATGCAGACATACAGACTCTGTAGTATCATGTCAGGTTGCATGCCAATTAGAATTGTTATCAACTACGGTTGGTATATGAGCTTTCAAAGCAATATGTGACAATTCATAAAAAAGACTGCAAGTATTTAGTAAGTCAAAAATCATGGTAACATCTGGAAAACACTGACAAACTGCAATGAAGACAATGAGAAATGATTATAACAAGTTGAAATTGCTGTGCATTAGTATACAGCGCATAGGTGGTTTTAACCTTCATTAAAGTAAACTGTGAGCTGACTTTTTCAGTCTCTGAATAAAATCTAAAATTATTCACTCCAATAAGTCATTTTTATTTATTAATATCTTGGCAATGCAACAATTTAGTTGTTTGGTTTGGTTTTTATATACATAAGCCATCCATATAAAAACCCTTCACCTTCATGCATCCAAAACCAGCTCTATGAGTGCCTGACCTTCAAATGAATTTCACAATGAATGCTTTACATTTGCCACATATTTTAAATGCTGTAAACAAATTTTTTTCTAAGGTCACACAAGGAACTCCAAAAATTAAGTAGCAAAAACAGCCAATTCAACATTTAAATCATGTTGTCCCAGTGGTGATTTTAGATCAAATTTACTGACACAACAGGTTTATTTACAGATTTACTACAAAACCATACAACAGCAGTGTGACAATGTGCAATAAATGATTTTGTGATGGCCCTAAATAAATAGGGGCTCACAACAAACACCATGAACGTCTATGCGAAGACGTTTATGTACAATATATGTGTGCTCGTGTGTTTGTGTCCTTGTATACATGCCTACATCTGTGTGTGCGTGTGTGTGTGTGCGCGCGTGTGCATAAACTCGTAATAAACCAAGTAAGAGGACAGATAGGCAGAGGGCAGTGGGAATCAAAGTGCATGCTGGGAGCTGGGCTGGGCAGTTTCTGCACTCTGTGTCAGTCGAGAGCTGGGAGGAGAGCGAGAGAAGTGGAGGGAGGGGGCTGCCAGAGCAAACCCTGTGGAAAAACTACACAGGAGGAGGAAGAGGACACGCAACAAGCTGCGAGGGAACAGTATTAAAAAGGGAGGTTGTCAATCCGGTCTGAGCTGGTTACCCCACCCTGTACTGTGTGCCAAGTTTCAGGAAAGGCTGTCCCCTTGCTCACGTGTGGGGGGAGATTAAAATGATCGACTGAAGCCTGCACAGTGGGAGGGGGGTTTCAGCAGAACAAGCCATCCTCGATTTCTCTATTAACACACTCACACATACACACAAGCAAATACTGTAACATCACAGAGACATCAATAACGCACAAAACACACATGCACATAAACACAACCCCCCCCCCACCCCCCCACCCTTCTCCATCTGCCAGGGAGACCCAGCAGGGGATGAGGCCGTGGGGTGGGGTGGGGTGGGGGGTAGTGTGTTAGTCTCTACAAGAGCAAGGCATTCAAATGACATTCTTTCAGGTCTGCCCTCCTGGTATGTTTGTATACTACACCTCACTACCAAACCTGCCAAACCTGGCTGCCTCTCCTCCTTCCTACCTGTGTTCACCTCTCCTTTTCTTTAACATGTTATGTGCTGTTTTTCCCTGTGAAAAGCAATGCCTATCTGTTTCCACAGCTTGAGATCTGGCAACATTTCAGTTGGCCCACATGTCAGAGTTAGAGAACAAATTTTCTACTTTCAAAAGACACAGGTCACACTGAGTGCTGAGAGTTTGTTTGGTTAATGGTAAACTCTCTGATTGTTCCACAATTGCTCCTTATTATACACTCCTTACTTAACTCACTTCAATTTTGATAGGCAGCAACAAAGCCTCTGCTTATGTCTTTCACAAAGCTATGTCTATGCCTACCGGTCCCATCCTTCACAGGTGGAAATAGATCTCTGTGAGCCCACCCAGACCCCCAATCAACCTGCTTTTCTCTAACAAACACCTGACCCTGGGTCACAGCTTTGTGGGGTAAAGATGCTGAGCTGAGAGGAGATAAAACACACACACACCCGCACAAACTGAATTCAGTGCCAATGAAGCATGGAGGGACTACTCTGCATACAGGAGCCACCTGTCCTGAATAAAGGCCATTAAGAAAGAGGAAACACAGTGCAACAAACCTGATCCTGACACCTCCTCATGGCTTGAAACATTCCTTATCACTAATTCATGCCTGTGGGTGACAAGGCCTGCAGCCCAGCACAAAGCAGCGCAGCAACTGTCCTGGCGTTCCACTTCCAGCGAAGGGCCTTCTCTCAATGCCCAATTCGTGAGCACCCAGGCCTGCTTTGCAAGTCAAACAACCACTTTAACAGAGGACCCACCCATCCCCGCCCTCATTACCTCTGTCTCATCTGTAACGTTCCTCTATCCCTTCCCATATATTTACACACAGCAAGGATAGGTATCAAAATTACGCTTCAGGGACGAAACAAACAAACACCGTCTCCTGCAAAGCAGTTTCCTTTTTTGCTGTTACTTAAGTTGACTCTGCCGAGTGTGTGTAATATCTATGCCAAGGTAGTCACACCCAATTTGCTTGTCATTCACATTACATTGACATTACGCTGTGGTTGCAGTTAGTAAAAGTGGATTTATTTTGCCTGATATGTATCATCTATGGAAGGACTGCAGAATTTCCACTCTCAAAGTATCTCTGTCTTTGGCTGACACATACCAGTCATTCCTAAATACAAAAGAACAAACTGTTAACCCTGTGCAACCCCAGATGTTTCTTATAGACAAGGACATTATTAGTTTACTGCCACTTTTTGAGAGTAGTACACAACAATGTTTCAAGGTATTACTGAACTAGAGGACACACTAAAGATAATTACTATCAGGCTATCAAAAAAGTAACAGTTGGGTACTGCACTTGCTATTTCCCTTTCAGAGAACCTTTATATTAAAGCAAACACGCTCCCTTTTAGCCACAACTTTAAGCTGGGAGTTTCTTAAACTTGCAAAGAGTGATCGGCTCATAAAAATAATGCACAATTGAAAATAACTAAGCTTATATAGTAATAATACTATAATATACTACTATAATACTATAATACTAATAATAACTCAACTTTAAGAGGGAGCAATCTATACTTAATCTGTTTTTACCAGATAAGAATTCTATCAGGTTACTCCCAATTAACTAACACTTCCATGCATTCAGTAGCTCACTTGCTATCAGAATGATTTGTATATTTTAACCACCGAAACCACAACTGAAATATACCTTGACATTAAATAACAAGTTGAATAACTGGGTTGGCACTCGTCTTCGCTTCCTTAACCATTTATTATTGTTCTTTCCTCCCATGTCCTCATTTCACTGACTACAGTATCTCATTTGGCCTCTATGGCAACAACCCTGCCTAGCCCGCCCTGCTGCAAGGGTGAATCACTTTACTCAGGTCAAGGTTGGACCAAGATAATGCAAGATAATCGGAATGGGGAGGGGGACGCAGTTCCTAGAAGTAGATTTAAAGCAAGTGCCACAGCCAAGTGACTCACTTCTGCCAGTAGTGGAAGGAAACCTGATTGGTTATACTGGGAGCAAAGCAGGAAGAGGGCAAGTGACTGATAAAACTGAAGTTGCAAGGGCTGGTCTAAGCCTGGCAACTTGTACTAGAAATTAACCAGGAAACGCTGCCAAAACACAGAAACAAAGCCAGTGAAAAGGTAGTGGGCGAGGCAGGGCGTTAAACTCAAGGCTCACAAGCTCAATCATAAGTCCTGAGTGTATGGTGGCCTAGGAATCCAACTCAGATGTCAATGATAAACTCAGATCTCATTTAGTTATCTGGTGTAACCTGCTTCATTAGGAGGAAAGGTAACCACCCACAAGTTGGGCAAAGATTAATGTGAGGAAACTAGCAGGGGATTTTATGATGTCTTTATAAAAGTCTATGTTTTGTGCTGCTAGATAGCAAGGGACCTGGAAAATGAAATCTGTGGCTACTGCTTACTACTTTCAGACTATTCTAAATGTATATATATTTTGTCCTTGTTTGATTAGTCAGACACACTACAAAAGTCACAGACTAGCAAATGCATAAAGTGCCCAAAAGAATTAAAAAAAACACACATTGTAATTTAATCCATTACAACAGCTGTAAATAACTACTTATATATACATTTAAACTCAATGGTAATTTTTGAGTTTGTAGTTAGTGGTGTTGGCTTGCATTATACTGTAAAACTCTCATTCATATGTGAATGAAGCAGACAAAATATTGCAAACATTATAAATATAATAACATAATATAGTTCATTGTCACTTCACTAAAAAGGAGGGCATCAAAAACTACAACAGAGTTAAGGCAACATGCAAACAACTAAAGTGAAAATTGATCAAAGTCAAATGAGTATGTCATGCATGAATTTTGTACAGCATTGTGGAGGCATCTTTACTTTTGTGGTCACTCCAAACACAAAACACAACAGTGTAGTGACAGTTTAAAATTCATTCACTCATTTTTTTCATTCTGTAAGTTTTTGTGAAGAGTATTATATCAAAAGCAACTACAAACTAAAACACTTACTTTCTTGCCAGTTAAAACATTGTCTGTTGGTCAATATTTCATTGTGAAGCCGTGAGTCCTCATGTCTTGGGACAGTAGCCTTTCACAAGCTGCACTGTAATAAAACCACATCCACGATCTGAGTTCCTTTTAGACTGCACTGACACTACCATGATGCCAACCAGGAAGTGTAACAAAATCCACACATGGCTTCAGAAACAGCACTACACCCCAACACACCGTCGTCCAGCAGAACTCAAGCTGACCAGTTGGGCGGTCCGCGGACCCAACATGCCCTAGCTGCGCCACTTTGTGCATGTGCAGCCCGACAGGGAAGGAGGACTTCCTGTGAGTCTGTTGCAGGCATGTAACAAAACCCGCTCTGTTATCAGATGACCAACTCTGTGCTTGCTTGCTCTCTCTGTCCCTACTGTCTGATCCCCCCTTCCTCTCATCTGTCGCTCTTGTCTCATCATTGCTCCATCTCTGTCTCAGACTCTGCACTGCACAGTACCCACCATATCACCCACTTCCCCTTTCTATTGCTGAGGAGGCAAAGCAGTGCAGACCCACCCACACTCCTGTATCTTGCCGTCCTTCAATGCAACCCACCCATCTTCTCTCCCGTTTCATCCCAAACCAATTTGCTAAATCAACATGCAGACAGTGTGAGATTGGTCACATATCCCCTTCCTGATCAGTTGGCCTTTCTGTTTAATTAAAAACAGGTTCTGCTACATCTGCGCAGGTATATCTTTATACTACTGTGTTAAAATCAATTTAACAATACATTATACTGTTGACAAAAGCCTACCAACTTCAACTAATTCATATTTCATATTTTAGAAATTGAAAATGTAAAATTAACATATCACCAAAATAAACCATCTAACTCCAAATGTGTGAAAATTCAAGACTAGCTTTACCCCCACCCTGACAAACATCTCAGCCTCTTCCTCTCCCACTCTAATTTGATCAGGTTGTGTTGGCCTCTTCATAATAAATGTCCCAGAAGAGAACAGAAGAAGCCCCTTTACTCCCCCTAGACTTCAGCACAACAACAGAAAAACAACAGAGAGGGGTCTGTCTATCTGCTTAGGCAGTCTGGAAGCTGTGGTATACTGAGCAGCTGACCAGGGGAACCAAAAATTAGGGGGAAGTGAAGCTACATTCACTGAGGAAGAGACAGATGAAAGTATTTAAACTGTAGACAAATGTTTTAACTTATGCAAACAAACATAGAGAGATAGAATAGCAGCACATAACTAATGCTGTTTGCTACAAAAATATCAGATTTTGATTCCACCATATCAGCTACAATACATCATTTGACCACATAAACATAACTTTGAACAAACACAATGACTATTACATGTAGTGCATTGTATACAGCCAACATTTGACTCTAAAATAAAGCCTCAAACTGCCACGGCGACATCACGCGACCTGTCTTCTCAGTCTGTCTGAACCTGCTAGTTTCAGACCATAGTGGCGTAGGCACAAACATACAGGAATATCAAACTGTATTCAGCCTCACCGCCAAATTGATGGGTGGTGTCTTGGGCCTGCCCACAGCCACTGAAGTCCCCTGCAATTCCCCTGGAGTCTATTGTTGGTAACACAGACACACACAAGCACACACACACAAACACATATGGTGTCCTAGTTTAACCTCTTGCAGGAATTTCCTTGAATAACTATACCTTACTTGCGTAGTAGTACCTAGGAAGTAGCATAGAGTGTAGCAGCAATTTTTTTTTCTGTGGCATGGAACTTAATAAGAAATGTCATCAGCCTTGTTTGCAGCCGTCCTCTTAGTAGCATTCCAAACACGTTCCCAGCGTTTGGGCGTCTTCATGTGCTGTGCTTCTCGTACCCTCTCTGTGCCCACATGTTCAAAAAACGGGTTCAACAAGTATGCAAAGCCAAAAAATATATATCTGGTTATCGAGCAAGGCAGTCAGGGTTTCTATGAAGTCTTCATACCACAAGCCACAATCAAGCAGGACAAGACAGGCGAGATTAGAATCTGCTTTTAACAAGATGCTGTGAGGAAGGAGGGCGAGTGGAACGGCAGGAAAAAAAAACATGAGATTGACCATGGTAGCTGAGAAAATCTGAAATCAATAAGAAAGTAAACAAGTTCTCCAGCATGGTACAGAAAGTTACCAGAGCTTTACTTTAATATTGCATCAAAGCAACTTACCCTACCAGTGAAATGCGGTTGTCACAAGATGTGTCACATACTCTCCCTTTCAGCAAGAAGAGATGTCACCTACTGAGGTTTCTCAAACTATTACTCAACACCCCACCTGTGCTCTGTCAGCTACCAACATGGTTGCTCTGCCAGTCGAGCAAACATTTGATGCAGCGGTTTTTGTGGAAATACTTTAACAACTCTAAAGATGCAGTATTACAGGATATGCAACTGTATTCATCTTTTCACTTAACTAATAATAGCAACAGTGCTATTTTTCAAAGCAGTAGACGATAACATTAAAAGAATACTGTGCATAATGAAATAAAAACAAAACTGATACACAACAATGAGCTTGCATGCCCATAGTTAGAAAAGTTAGCCTGACATGAATGAAAACTTGATGACAAAAACAATTACTCTGAGCAGTGTTCTGTGCAGCACCTTACATTCAGCACTGACCTATTTGCCATTCCCTCTTTTATCTGCAAGTGGGTCAAGAACTCTGAACTCTATCAAGCCCCATCTCTCTCACTCTCCTTCACACAATATGCTATGGTATTTATTTCCTCTGCTCGCCTCTCCTCTACTCTCAGTCACAGTCTAAAGACACAGTGTATGTGTATGTCTTTGGAGTGCTTACCAAATAGGCAGAAAATGTTTCCCGGGCCTATCTGCCTCCCCTGCCTGCTGGTCAGCTCTGCTGCCTTCGTCTCTGGGCAGGGCTAGAGCTTTACCAGACAGGAAACTTGCGAGTGGCCCTAGTCATACAGGCAAGCCCTTGCCTGATCCCACACAAACAGACACCTACCCCCCCCAACCACCACCACCACCACCCCACCCCCTGTGTTTTCAGCCCACAGATCAGCTCTGCATCCCCTGCTCTCATTGGCTTGACAGTTGCTCACTCACCACACCTCCTTGTCGAGATAGGCTGGCGGCTGTTCCCTTTCCTGGATGGCCAAGGGCAAGGCACTCTGGGATATAGAGTTCTAAAATCTCATTGGACCTGCTCTACAGCCACTGCTGTGGACTACGAGTCCCAGCTCTGTCTGCCCCCACCACCCTCACTATCTCCAAGCCTGCTCTAACGTAAGCACTCAGGGCTGAATTATACACTACAGTATGTTGCTAGCAGACTGCCAGGTATTAAAGTACAGACCAGCCATCAAACAGGGCCGAGCTTCATATAAAAAAATATCATTACAGCCCCAACTTTCAGAGCAGTAACCAATCATCACATGTAGATTCTTTCATCAGCTCACACGATAGTGACATTTCCGATACACTTAAAACTCCTGACCTAAATTATTACTTATTCCTATTCCAAACAGTCTAATGCCAGTACAACATGCCCTGCGCACACAGCACACAACTTGCCCCGCACTGAACGTTTCACTTGCGACTGTCCCTTAAAGTTGTTGCTATTGCTTATATCTTGTCCAAAAGAATTATTTTTGGTTCCTCGTTCATTACCCCCCACCCTCTCCCGAGAGCCCTCATCCCCCTCCTCCTCCTCCTCCTCCTTCTTCTCTAAGTGCTTCCACCTGCCTGAAAACTTAATGCCTTGAACACATCCTATAAACTTTATCTCAAGATTCCCCAGAGGTAAATAGCAGTACACAGGAAGTACTTTAGAAGGATTAAAAAAAAGAGGAACCTTGACTAGGGACAATTGCTGCGACCCACCTCTCCTCTCCGGCCAACCCCCCCACCCTGCTCTCCTTTCTGTCCCCCTCCCTCCCTCGTTCTCTCCCTCTCTCCTCTCCTCCTCTGCCCTGCTCCACTCTGGTCGACAGGCCCAGGGCAGACAGCGGGGGGATGGCAGGGTGCCTTTAGCTCACCTGCGATGGCCGTGGTGAAGCTTGTAGTGGGTTAGCTCAGCCCTCTCCTCTCCTCCTCTCCCTCTCACTGTTGTGCAGCTTAAAGCCCCGTATGCGCTAACCAAGCAGCAGCAGATCAACTCAATTCCCTTCCTGGTTTCTGGAGGGCAAAGAGGTCCCTCCCTTTCTCTCTCTCTCTCTCACTCTCTCTCTCCCTCTCTCTTAAAGAAACAGCATTCCCCCTCCGTCTCTTCCTCCTCCTCCCTCTGCAAAGTAAAAGTAAAATGGAAATTTCTTTGCACTCTAAAGTGGACAGTTGTCAAAGTCATAAATTCAATCAGAGATGACACAAACATTAACCCATGCCTTCCCACACTGTGGATTTCACAGTGAATGTCAGCCAATGTTTCCCTCTACGAACACTCAAATGTTTGGTTTAAGGGAAAATTAGTTGTAGATCTTGTCAATTCTCGCCCGCCTCATCTTTCAATACTGCTTTCCTTTTCTATGTTAGTCGAGTCGCACCCACCCATCTTATTGCCTGAGGTCATGGTGTCCCACCCCAAAAGCAAGCCTTGACACATTCCAGTACATACAGCAGGGGCTGCCAGCAACCCCCTTGATACACTTTCTGTCTCTGCCCGGTCTCTCTGCATAATACATGCCAAGCTCCAACAGGTGAGGCATCAGAGAAGACAAAGTCAAAAAGCGTCTTATCCACTGTGGGAAATGGCAAGTTCCAATGTGTAAATTTACAGCTATTGCACTTGATGTTGCGCCACTTCCAACCACCCACCCGCACACCCCCTCAGTGAGTGCAAGCCAGCTATTGTGCCACAGAGTGGGATGGAGCATAAGATATATTCAATGATCCTGTTGCACCATAAAACATCCCAAAACACCTTTGAAAGCACTTTTAAGTTGTGGATTTCTTACACACACACACACACACACACACACACACACACACACACACACACTTAACAGGACTTACTTTTAATAATGTTGCTGCCTGTAAGCAGTTGCCTTTTAGCTCCACTCTTTCATGAGTCGTGTCCCACAGTATATCAGGGCTTGTCACTGGCTTGTCACTGCACTGATAACTATGCAGGGGAATCAAGGTGCTATTTGGCAAGGAGAGGTAGCAACACACCCTCTGTCTAGAGGGCACTGTTCAGCACTCACTCTGCATAAGCACAGGAGGGTCACAGCTTTTAAACTTCAGAAACGCATATGAATCACAGTATTTGGATGTTTGGTATCATCATCATCATCATCATCATCGCTATAGTTTACAATGCTAAGTGAAGAGGATGCAGGTGGATAATTTGCAGCCTCATAGAAAATAAAACAGCAGGATGTACACTTTCATATAAATTATATTTACATGAATTGACAACTATTAATTTTTGCCCTAACTACCCACACAGTCAAAATTAGTTGTTCTCAGCCCATGGCAGTCTGAGATGATGTCAGAAATGTTTATGGTAATGTCGCCTTTCAGGCCAATATAAACTGCCCTTCTCTAACTCCAGGCACCCCACATCTGATCTGTGTTTGTTATTACTGTCTGAATGATGGTTTTGATTAAATCTAGCCAAAAAAGACAACGCTGAAGTTGGTTTCTGATTTGAAGCTTCCAATTCTGCAGTTAAGGGGAAAGTTAAGATCTTAGACAGATCTTTTGTTTTTTGCACCCACTTTTAAATTTGTAAAACCTTTACTCTATTTGTGAAAATGCAATACAGGGAGATTTTACTGTGTTTTTCACAACAAAACCAAATTGGACCAGGTCTCTTTGAAAAACCACTACACCCAGATTTGTCCAATCTGGACTACATTATCCCAGAGAGGCAAAATATTCATTTAAGCATAGTTTTGTGAAACCTTTATTCTATTTTTGAAAATGCAATAAAGGGATATTTCAATGCATTTTTCACATCTAGATCATTTTGGAACAGGTCTCCATAAAAATCACAAGACCTAGACTTGTCAAATCTGGACTAGATTATCCTAGAGAGGCTAAAGATTACTTTAAACATAGTTACCTCCACCAAGGATGTTATGTTTTCAACCCTGTCTGTTGATTGGTTGGTTGGTTGGTTGGTTTGTGTGCAGGATTATGCAAAAACTACTGGATTGATTTCACCGAAAATTGGTGGGAGGATTGGGGAATGGGCCATTCAATTTTGGGGCGGATCCAGGATTTTTTATCACTTTCGTTAACATTGCGAGATAGGGCGTTTTTCGACATTTTCGTTAATTTCTCAGTGAATAATACATGAATCTTGATGAGAAAATTCAGGCATATGTAGGAGGTGGGTATCTATGAGTTGAGAGTTGGGCCTTGGCGGAGGTATGTGCTCTACTAAGTGCCATTTTCTAGGTTTAGATGCGTTTGCATTCACCAAAGAAAACAAAAATGGACACCATATCTTGTAATTATGAGTTAGTATCTCATAATTATGGGATCTTTTCTTGTAATAATGAGATCAGAATCTCGTAATTATGAGTTAGTATCTCTTAGCTTGATACTTCAGATATATAGGCTACATTTAAATGGACATTTTGAGTTAAAGATGATGCTTTTTACGACTGCTTTTTGTTTGGCCTATGTGGTGTCACCTCTGTGGGAAATGGTGATGTTCGTTATGTTCTATTTTCACAAATAGAATGAAGGGTTCACAAATCTAAAACTGTGTTTTAAGAGTCTCTGGCTTCTCTGAGATAATCTAGTCCAGATTTGACATGTCTAGGTAAAGTGGCTTTTGAAAGAGATCTGATCCAATTTGGTTTTGTTGTGAAAAATCCACTGATATCTCCCTTTATTGCATTTTCACGAATAGAATGAAGGGTTCACAAATCTGAAAATGTGTTTTGAAGAGTTTCTGGCTTCTCTGAGATAATCTAGTCCACATTTGACAAGTCTAGGTCTTGTGTTTTTTAAGGAGACCTGTTCCAAAGTGGTCTAAATGTGAAAAATGCAGTGAAATCTCTTTTTATTGCATTTAACAAAAATAGAATAAAGGTTTCACAAATATAAAACTATGTTTAAAGGAATCTTTAGCCTCTCTGGGATAATTTAGTCCAGAGTGGACAAGTCTAGGTGTAGTGGTTTTTCAAAAAGACCTGGTCCAATTTGGTTTTGTTGTGAAAAACGCAGTGAAATCTCTTTATTGCATTTTCACAAATAGAATAAAGGTTTTTACAAATTTAAAAGTGGGTCTCAGACAGCAGTAAGTCTTTACCTAATGTCCAACAACGCTTTCACATAATACGAGGTGCACAAAAAGGATCGATCTCTCAGCATTGTGAGTTACGTTTCCCTTAAGTTTCCTAACTGCCGAATCGGAAGCTGCGAATCGGAAACCAACTTCAGCGTCGTCGTCTGTAGGCATATACTGTACGTAAGTCGTCAGTACGAAAATGTTTAGCTAGCTAATAACGTTACTCACTTCTTATGTAGGTTATAATGTCGAGTTTAAGGCACAGACGTACCATGAAGTTTGACTTACTTTGTTGGTGAGGCACAAACTGTGTTGTCCTGCTGTCTGTAAAGTCCTAACAAGTTAGTTACTTGAAGACTCTTTCCTAAATAGCTAACCGTTAATAATCAAGTCAATAATCGGTGCTCATTGCTGAACTGAGAGGGCAAAGTAAAAAATATATATATTTTGAGATTTTATTCGATATATTTTTAAAATATGTAATTACAGTAAATATTAAAGACCACTTACCCTTTCAAAGTTGGAAATAATCTACATTACAGTCTTCATACATCTTTCAAACTATGTGTAGTTATTTTAGTGAAAGCTAGTTAGCTTGCTTAACTGGTAAGGTTTCTATGGCTACCTGACCTGCGCGCACTGATGCCTTAATAATTTTAATGGACACCTGCCAGCCAATCATAAACGAGTACCTCTGCGTGTTCAAGGCTAGTCGGGAAAAATCAAAGTCGTCCAAGTTTCGAAGGCCTATGAAAGTGAGTCTGAATATCAAATTTCCGGTAAAGTCAACAGTAATCTATATACATATATAGTATATACACTACAACCGGGGCAAGTCCCCCAGCAGCATCCACCACCCACCCCTGAAATTTTGACATTACATCAACAAGGTCTCTAAAATGCTTTCAGTATTTTAGTAGTATATAAATATAAAGTACCATAATTATGAAGTAAATTAAATCTGTACTGTTAATATTGATTTGTCAAAAGGGGGTAAGACATAGATACATAAACTGATAACATAGTGGATATAAAAGGCTGTTGAAAATTAATAACAACTTTAAAGTACATTCACAAATAAGTTTTATTTTAATCTTTTTATACATTATAACCATATCCAACAAATTTTTATATTATAATAAAATGATTCTTCTCCCTCGTCTTTCACATAAATCAAACATATGTATATTAAGACTGCAAAATAGTACTCCTGTAACTTTTGTATATAGCTTTGTACACATACAAGTGACAATGCACTCATTTTGCTCTGAATGCACATTTTTTTAAGGGGGGGGGGGGCAAGAATAGGCAGCCAGAAGCAGAGAGAATACAAGAGCTCTAGCAAGACGGCAGGCTTGCAAGTAACACCACCACCAACACTGACCCGGGTTAAAATGTTCAGTCAAACCCTTTGTACTACGTTGTACTTTTACCACAATTAATCGGGTAAAATCAAAGGGAGAATGTTTTCAATTGTATTTCAACCCAAGTATTTTCCAAAAGCACATCTCTAGGCTTGTGTCCCAAGAGAAAGCTTGGAACGCCACATGTAGCAGTACAGTGAAAACATAACCATATACACTTCAGGGGAAAGTACAGGCCGACAATATAGAGGACAAAGAAAAAGTCAAATTAGTCAATGTGATTGAAATTTCAGACATTGCAGAGGGCTTCTGATAAAAAACACCAGCTAATCATCCCCATCATGATCTTGGGAAATTAAATATATACACAGTATTAGAAAGATAATAAACCATGCTATATTATCCCATGAATACATTTTGATCATTGTTTTCTCAATGTCAATAAAGACATTCTGGCATTTATCAGGCCTCCACAGAAGAGACAGTGTGCGATGTGAATTGAAATGTATGTTGAGGAAACAATGTCAAACACAATTGGAGTGTAGATCACTGAATGAAAGAAATCAAAACATTCAGAACACATTGATATACTGTTGCATACATAAAGAACTGTTCAGGCATTGAAAAACTTTAGTAGCCATGAGTACCATCTTTGGTTTGTGGCATTGTTCACAAAATTATCTTGTGATCGCTCATATACCAAAACGTGAATATTACTTCATACAGTATCTGCCCATTTGTCCTGTACTCACAAATTTGATAATTATACTGGAGGTAAGTGCAAGGTCTCTGCAGATAACCTTATAGCATGGATGAGTTTGACAAGGGGATCTTAAAATCTAAATACCTGCATTCACCTTCAATAAAAGCAATTTAGAATTTGCAAGTACATAATGTTTGGATTTCTCTCGGTTTGGAAACCTATACAGCAGGGAATTTATTAAAATACACTTCCACACGCCATTAACTGTTGCCATATAAAAGATTAACACAGTATATTCAACAATACAAAAGAAGTTTGTCAATCGATGCAAATTCAGCGGACACACTGGCAGCCCTTCAGTGCTTTATATCCCTCTGTAGCATTGTGGAAACGTGAGCTACTCTTGACACTGGCATGGTGAAGCTGTGGCCTTACAGAACAATGACTGAACGAGCCCTGCTGCTGGTGAACACATAAATGAAGGGGGAGGTCAAAACGTTTTTTTTTTCCCAAGAGCAAGATGAAAAAAGTGCCAATGTGTGTGATGGCTTGTATACGTGTTAAGTGCTGTGTATTTATGTGTATGCAAGCAAGACCCGGAGGTATGCCAGGGCAGTGGGGGCCTCTTCACTCAGTGCCGCGGGTGGGAGTGCTGGGCTGGTTGAGGCCCATGGTTTTGCACAACCAGCCGGCAAAGTCTACTTCCTCCACTTCTGATCGTTTGATGAACGTGTGACTCTGAAAGAAAACCGAAGAGAAGCCATTGTTTGTACACACCGTTGCCATCATTAGCACAATAATAACACAGTAATCAAACTGTCAGATGAATGAAAAGAAAGTCCAGGTACCCACCATCAGCAACTTCAGTTCTGCTCTCTCAGATGGGTTTTTGATCAAACTGCACAAACAAATGACACCAAGAAGGTTACTGACATGAGTGACTATAGAATTGCTTCTTTCAATAAAAGGATTAAGTTGGATTTTTCTAAACAATCTCAGAACTCACTAGACAAGTTTCTGCAGCTACCTTGAACATAACAAATCCTGCATTTCAGCCAACACCAACTGCTGTTTTCATGTCACTTGACATCAAATAAACAAAAAGCAAAGTGTAGAAATTTAAGCAGTATACTTCATTATTCATTTCTCATGAATAAGTTCTGCATATAAACAGTTAAGCGCAGAGTTTGCTTTTGGTTTAGTTGCTCAGTCTAAAAATGCCGCTCACCATTTTGTCACAAAGTCCTGGAAGTCATTGGTGAAGACCCCGAGTGGTAGTTTAGGAGGTGGCTGAGGAGGAACCAAGAACCAGAGATTAAAATCAATGCAAACATACACTATGTGTTTGGGTGTAGTGAGATAGAATTGTCTTTGTGTTTAAAGGAATATGTTGTGCAAATCAGTGCCTTTTCCAGACCTCATTCACAATGTAGTCCAAAAGTTCAAAGATGGCCATAGCAGGTCTACTGTCCATCCCATGTCCTGTGGAGAAGGAGCAAAAAATCACACCTCAAGTTAAGTTTTCATTCAATTATATCAAAGCTTTTATCCTGAAAACATGAATGTAAAAAATTATATCACTGTCTAACAATCTACATGTCTGTTACATGTATTTTTAAATGTTTGTGTTTCCTACCGCTCACGGGCCTGCCTGGTGGTCTGGGCCTCTGCATGTTGGTGTGAGGCTCCCCCTCAGCCCCATCCATAATGGCCCGTCCGAAGATGCCTTCCAGCTCTTTGGCGTCTGGTGGGGGGATGGGGTAGCGGCCAATCGCCAGCTCCACCAGGGACAGACCCATGCTCCACACGTCAGACTGAACCGTGTAGTGAGTGCCCTGCAGTCTCTCCGGCTGTTGAAAAACACACAATCTACGTCAGTGGGAGCAGGTAGAGCCAAGATGCCAGGCAGGAGAGAGGGTTGGACAGAGGGCTGGGTGAGGAAGGCACAGGAAGTGGAGGAGAGAATAATGGCAGGGGAAGAGGTGGTGGGAGGCGTTATGGCAAGGAGTTAGGGTGTGGTGAGGGCAAGAGGACAGAGGATGGGAGGGCTTGGCAAGAGTTGAAGAGTAGTTTTGGACTGTTTTATTTAGAAGGGTGAGGAAGGACCGGGTGTGTGTTGGGAATTATGATAAAGGGGTAAGTGTCTCTACACAACTGGCACTTTGTGGGGAAGTGATGGAAATAGGATGGGACAGATAAGCAGCCTTTAGCACTGCACCCACCAGGTGTCTAAGAGTGGGGGGAAAGAAGGACGAAGGAGTGAGCACAGTTGCCTTGCTCTTTGCCAAAGAGCCCTTTCCTGGGCACAGCCCTCAGTTCTTGGCAGAGGAGTATGGAAGGGCCAGAGGAAGGGAACGCAGAGGGCGGGGCCAGTGAACAAGAGCAATGTGAGAAAAGAGGAGAAGGAAAGTGGGGATAGGGCCAGAAGAAAAGGGGTGGGGGCACAGGCGTGCAAAGCTGACTCACCGACATGTAAGAGCGTGTTCCAACAAAGGAGTTGGCCATGGAGTCTATGAGCTGGCCGCTCACGCCAAAGTCACACAGCTTGATCTCCCCACGAGAGTTGACCAGAATGTTGGAGGGCTTGACATCTATATGGCAGAGGGCATGTGCAAAAACAGACAAATTTACATGATGTTTCCAGTAAGACTCATATTCATAGTCAACACCTATTATTGATAATTTGAGCTATAAAGTTCATGTAGACATCAGGATGAGAGGGGACTGCTTACAATAAGAAATTATAACTAAACAAGTCGCAAATAAGACCACTACTACACTGGTGTGTTAATATGTTGGAAAGTACATATAGGGGCATGAATGCATATGTATGTATATATATAGTATATATGAACCTGTCCACCATGTGTTTTTCCATGTGAAACACTAGCATGTGCAGGCTTTGAAATCAAAGTGCCTCCTGGGATAGATAGATAGATAGATGGCCTATATACTTTTTACGTTTTAAAAATGAAATATTTAGACCATGTCAACAGTCTGCCCTGAGAGCTGCAGGTGGTATGCACAGCACCCCGGGCTTTGTCTGTGGTGGTGCGTTCATCGGGCAAGGGAGAAAATAGCTATAACTCGATCTGAGCCCTTGTCATAAACAATCCTGGTCCTCCACATTTCCCGCTCATTGCTGCAAAATTATGGGGTAAGACTGAGCCCTAATCTCTCTGTGGTGTATGACCCCTTCCCACCTGCACATGAGGAGTAACTTGGAAAGACATGGCATGAAAGAGCAAGAGAAAGATGAAGGGAGACACAGCGTGAGGGGTCAACAAGGCGCGGCTGCTGTATGATCAAATTCAAGAGGCTGCAATTACCACCTGAGCTCACAAACTGTCCAAGAGCACCACCAACCCTGTGGCGCTGTGAGACTTCCCTGCACTATGCGGTCTGACTGTGGCCTTCATCAGTACTTTCCGTAAAAACACACTTCTGCTTACTGAGCCTTTTTTTTTAAATGCCACAAAAAGCTTTTATCAGGAACTTGTGATATTTCCAAATAAAAGCTATAGCTCCAAGTATGTTGATCCAGTGCATGTGGAGAAAAAAGCATGAAGACAATTAATACAAATTTAAATCTGAACAGGATTGACTGTGGCCAGTCTAATGTGGCCGCATTTAAAGTGGTTTCACTGACGTTTGGAAATAGCAATCATACCTAAATGCTTTTTGTTTGCGTTTGAGCCTGTTTCAGTGGTGCAAGGATAATCAGTGGAAAATTCAAGGATAATCCTTTATTTCATTTTTAATGTCATGTTTAGACTGTTACATTTGCGTGGTCTGAATCTCTGCTGGTTGCCTCACAAGCATCAGAAAAATGTAGCCACCCCTTTAGCCATCTTAAGGGATGGGAATCATATTACCCACAGCTCATGTCCATAAATAAAACATCTACACTGTATTATTTCTAAATGAGGAGGACTGTCCCGTTATCTGGAACATGACAGAGTTGCTTTAATGGGTTACTCATATGGCATTGCTATAAATTTTATGGCTCTTGCCAGAAAAAAACAATCAAAACAAATTCCAAGTTTATCTCTTTTTTTTAACCACGTTGTGGCCAGGAAACTGTACGTCCTATCAAACAAGAATTGTCAATTAAAAACATGTTAATACACCTTAGTCTAACACCTTATATGACTGGCTAATTGTTGCAGTAAGGTTATAAGAAGTCAACGTGTTCTTTACTTTTAGCAACAAAAGTTCTACATTTGAGAATTCCACTGATTATAATTACAAACTTTAGAAAAAACCCTAAAAACTAAACAATTGTGAAACAGTGATGAAACACTGTATTTGGGTCACTATGCCATAAAATATAATTAAAAGTGTATCAAAATTTTTTTGTCATTTTAGGATATCTGAAATCAAAGGCTCTTTGAGTAGAAAACAGCTCTCTGGTTTCAGTAATTTTCTGAAAGTAATTTATAGGAAATAATTAATAACCAGAAAAGTGATTAAAAGTTATAGATACTGCATTCTGTGATGTACAAACTAATTACTAGTGCTACTACAAATACAAATGTACAGACCACTGAACTCCACACCTTTATGTAAACATACATCCCTTAATCATCATCATCCTAAGTCTAATAATGCTGTTAGTCAATCAAATATCAGTTGATTGTGTAAACTACACACTGAGAATCTCTACAGTTATTTGAAAATGCTGCAGAGGTTTTGAGAGCAATGAATGGAATTTATTACGACTAGACACCACCCTTACCTCTGTGCATAATCTGGTGCTTGTCCCGCAGGTAGGCTAATCCCCTCAATACCTGTGAACAAGAGGAAATCATTTAATATAATACACAAATATACAAAGGGCCAAACCTCAGTATAGACACATAAAAATGAGCTTTCCCTGTGTAGCAATTTTCTTTTTAAAAACATTTTGTTTTACAGTTTGATATTTGGACTTGATGCAAGAGTTTAAGTTGAGTAAAATACAGTAGGCTCTGTTGTTTGTGACTCATGCGTGACAACAAGTTAAGCAACACAGGAGACACACATTCACAATCAGCGGTGCACATGCAAATGCATGCACAGTAACAATCTTTCACATCGCTGCCAAATTCAAATAGTCACCAATTTTAAAATCGGATAAGCTGTTCTGTCTTCTCAGTTCTGAATATAAAAAAATAATCACGTAAAAAGGCATTAACTACATTTGTAAATGATGAAGAGAATTAGTGAACCACATACAGCTATGCTAACTTTTCCGAGGATTTCTTCTGGCATTCTTCCGGCTTCTTTCAGGACCTGGTCCAAGGATCCACCATCCTGTTGAGACACGTCGCACTACTAAAATCTGACATTCCATTGTAGAAATACAAGACACAACCTGGTATCCAAACCCATCAATCCTATGCTCACTAGTAGTAAATCATGCCAAAAGTCTTTGTCCCTCACCATGTGCTCCATACAGATGCTGATCTCCCCATCGCTGTAAAAGGCTCCATAGAAGCCCACAATGTAGGGGGAGTTGCATTCATGCAGCACCTGCAGCTCCCTGATAATCTGGTTTCTGATGGCAGGCTTGATTTCAAGGTGGATCAACTGAGGGGAGGGAAAAATTAGACCATAAACTGCTGTTCTGACAAATGCAACAGAACTAGTTACATCATTCACTGGGCTTACATCTCAAGATAAAACATTTCAGAGGTGTGGTTGGCATAACTATAATACTTTCCACTTCATGTGTGTGTTATGTAAGCAATCTTAACACACTCCATTTGGGATTTTATCACCGACACAAACCAGGCTGGTCCATACACACAGAATGTCTTAGAATTTACATATACATTTTAAAAAGGTGATGGCCTCAATAACAAATACCAGTTCTCATATTTCCAAAAAGTTTCTCATCATTTGTAGAATTTTCAGGGCAAATTCAATTGGCGTATTTAGAACTTTTCCATACTACAAGCTTGTGCTTGTTTTGAGTTCCTGCTGCAGTGTCTGTATGGAGTACCAACAATTTCCAGTCTCGTAAACTGCACCGTGTGATGATCAATATATGGGGGCAATTGGCCAAGTAGACAGCACTACGTGTAAATGACCTCAAACATATCTTTGGCATTTCTTCATTTCAATTTTTGGTGATATAAATGCTGCCAATGATAATCTGTCATATGCCAATAATGGCTAATATATCGGCCCAGATGATTTATCCAATAGTTATTCTCTTTGTACATTTGGTGTTGGTCTCAAACTATTTGTAACTCACATTTGAGGGTTACAATCCAAAACTGTACACTGGTGCCACCAGTCCACAGTGAGGATTATTCACATCTTATCCAAGTATGGATGATGGGAAAATATCACAGCTTTTTGCCTGCCCTTCAAAATTTCTACCTCTGTTTGGAATAACTGCCCTTTTACATTCTTGGATACTTGGTGATTATTGATGCATTTGTTATTGTTCCATTCAAATTGTAGCACATTGCATGTGGCACAGTCTGCTTTCTTGTGTTCTTCTCTGTGATCCAGATGATGATTAATGGGTGGCTCTGCCCAATTTTTCAAGAGAGGCTGGAGGAGGAGCTCTTTTCTCCAGAAAAAGCAGCTCCTGACCATCTTAGGGATGTTGTCTCTTTTGCTCCTTATTTTATTTCATTTGAGGGTGAGGGTCTGGTAGTCTAGTGTTCACCATTTCGTCTGTCTAATTCATGCACATTTGATATTTTATGGAGAGAAGCTCTGGGTCGTACAGCCCATTGCAGGGCTGGCCTAGACTCCCTCCATCCTTTTGTTTATAGCCAGGCCCCCAGGCTCCAATAGTTTGAGTTAAATTCTAGTATTATTTGTAATTAAAATGATTATGTGTTACAAACTAATCCTTCGGTATGGTGTCCTCACCATATGTTGCTGGTCACAAGGTTGAACAATGTTATTTTGTTGTGACTGTAACATATTTCGGGACTCGTCTGGGATGCTTTCTCCACATAACAAGTTGGTATGACTCCATGCAGAAGTGGGTGCAGCAAACCAAACTAACACCAATACCAACGCTATGGTACGATGGTAAAATCTAAACTGCAATCAAATTCCTAAAAACACTCAATGTGTTTTAATTCTGTTCAAGACAAAATTCAAATCTTCATCTTCACCTTCCGAGCCATGACCAAACCAGAGGGTTTGTGGCGGACCTTGTTGACCACTCCTCCATTTCCAGCACCCAACTCACATATGGGGTCAAAATCCTCATCTTTCAGCTCCCCAACCTGAGCTTTCTGGGTTAGAAAGGCCTCCAGTCGTTTCCTTTGTTGTTCGTCCAGGTCCAGCTCACCCAGTTTCTTCTGTAAGGCCTCGAGGTTGGCTCTGTGAGGAAGAGACAGTTGGTTCAACAGGGCTTCATACAGAAAGAGAGAGATGCAACAGGAATATTTAACAGCTCTGTTTAAATTGGGAGCACAGGACTATTGTTATACAGTGCTTGTAAATGGTGATGACTTGGCTATCCACACAGAAATTATAGACAGTTCTATCTTTAACACAGGTACAATTAATTTTAATTCATAACAGAGCTACTCACTCAGACGCAGCATCAATAGTGTTGGAAGTGGCCTGTCCTTCACCAATGGGCGTTATGTTCAGGGGAACGGGTCTTCTTTTAGGAGCCATTTCAATAACCACCCTAGGCAACTTTCTCAAATAATGCACTAACCTGCAGTGAGCTGGGAAGCTGCTAATCTAGCCTTTAACTTGCTCGAAACTCAGTCTGAAAAAGCAACAGGATCAGCTCTAGATGGCTAGTAACTTGGCTAGCTAACGTTAGCAAAGTTAATATACTTTCGGTAACGTTAGCATGTCATTCAGCTAATTCGGTAAATAGTATCATTCCGAGGTGATCTTTAAAATTCAGGTGGTTTTCCGGTTCATATATAGCTTTTGGAGTAAGCACATTCCTCTTTTTCTGCCTCTTCTGGGTTATCTACCTGCCGCTACTAGCCGCTAGCTGCTACTAGCAAGCACCAGCTCCCGGAAAAATCGTGCCCTGCGTCTCTCAGTCCTAACGTGCAGCCCCAAGCTTCTCAGCTTTCACGAAACTACGGGCCGCCACGGTTTTACCGGCAGCTACAGCGGGAGAGCGACTCGGCTGGCTTCCCTCCGCAGGACGGCCTAGTCTGAGCAATAAATTCTTCAGGTCGGGGTGTGGAGCTCTGAAGCGAAATGGACTTTGGTTGTGGCTTGGTGGTGTTTCAATACAGGAAGCAGCAGCTGCAGCATCAGACCTATGTGACACCCACAGGCAGATGGATCCCCTCATAAATAGCGCGAGACTGAGGCAGGGTGCAGAAATGTCATGGAAGATGTGCGATTTGTGATAACACCTCCGATATGCTGATTTTAATAAATAAAAACCCAGTTTTATCGTATCTTATATACCCCCGTTGCTTTCTTTTGTGTTTAATGGATGTTAGTAAACAAGCTGCAAAGTACATTGCTGCCATCCAGTGGTTCGAAGCGGGAACTGAATAGGCTATTTACAACAGATTTCAGCTTGAAGATATTAGGAAAAAAAAGGCTTAAGGGTAAATATTTGTAATTATTTTCTGTATATGTTTGTGGTAGGCCTGTTTTCCAACTAAAAACCATGATCTTATTATGATCAAAGCCTGTAGTAATACTTTTCAGCCCCAAGAAATGGATTATTTTTGCGTGATACACTGTGCACCCTTTTAATTTCTGTCAAGAGCTTGAAGGTACAGCAAATTGATCAAAGTTTCAATTTCGTTAAATATTCCATTCCTCCAGAAACAGCTGCAAATGGACCTTGTGGTGGGATTATTTTGTCAACTGCTGTTTATTTCCATGGTCAACAATAAAGAAGTCCTTCTTCCAAATTCTTGTCAGTAGTCCTATTAACAAACTTTGATAAATGTAGTACTCATTTAGGTATTTCTCCATCCCCATAATAATGATGTCTGTATGTTTTCAAAAATACCATGGCATATATCAAATGTCATCATCTATATTCAGTAGCACTGAACCCCGTAGAACCCAGTAGCACCCCTGTAGTATCTAACTGATTGACTTTCTTTCCTCTGAATCCCTGAGCCTTTCCCCAACTTTAACTTTGCTGCTGACACTTTGTTAGGATTTTCAACACAGTGCAAAAACCATTGCTGTATTTTCATTAACTTACAATTGTTATCAACATGCAAAAAAAAAGGTATTACAGCACCTTGCACCATCATACTGTAGGCTACATTGTTTCAGACAAAGTAAACCCCCTCATGTCAACAGTACTCCATGAATCGTAATTTATTAGGCACGTCCCATGTAGCTCAATCAGATTTGGATCTGGGGCATTTTGAGGCCAGGTGGACACCTTAAGCTCTTTGTC